>VWZL01001201.1:400264-572240 GCA_013396915.1 Stercorarius parasiticus
TAAGAATCCAAAACCTACATATTGCTGCTCTGAGGTTTCTTTCTTTGAGAAATGCCTCTCAGAATGACATCAGGCATGTATATTGTTGCCAGGTCACAGTTTCCTCTGCTTATTGTGTTGGCTTTTTTCCCTGATGTAGAACAAAATGATGGCAGATACTCAGAGAGACTAAATGAGGGAAGCATACAGAAAACTCCCATTTGATATGTTGAATATAATGTGGAATAAACTCTGCTGTCTTTGCTGGGAACTCATCATAATTTGGAAGACATAAGTAGTTTTTGGCTTCAGTGTAGATGAAATATGCGTTATGGTTATCAATGCCTGATTTTGTTGTTGTTGTTGTGTATTTTGGTAGGGCTCTTAACTGCCACAGATACTGGTAATGACTGCTGTAGATTCAGGTGAATGAATAAAACGTTTCATTTCCCAGTGTTGCAAGCACTGGAATAAGCTTAATAAAAGCTCCAGTATCTGTATTTCCATCTTACACAGTCAAGTAAGTAAAGGTAACAGATTTACTGCTCCTGAGATGAGCTAGAAGGGGATCATGGAGTTGGAAATTCCTCCAAAACAGCCAGCTTTTTCTCCACATTACAGCCTTTTTTGGGGATGACCGAGACACTGTTTGTCCTGGGGTGAGTGCAGAGATGTTGTATCCGCAAGTGTGTATCCAGGAAGACAGGAATGCCACATCAGTCTTCCCTAAAGATAACTGGAGGTGCTCTGAAACACGGAGCATGAGAATAAGCAGGTATTTGCAATTGTGTTGGCACCACCCAGCAGCAGCCCTGCTGTGGCCAGAGGTGGCTGTGCGGTCCGGGCGCGTTTGGGAGCTGATGTAGCTACCACGCAGTCACACACACCATCAGCCAGGCGCTCTCCGTGAGTACAACAGTGCCTCAAACATATCTGGCAGGGCAAATTGCATTGCTTGCTTCATCAAATCCAACTCTTTGTGGGGTGGAAGCGTGGGTGCTGTCTCCAAGTGCCATTGCCTTGGCTGCCCTGTGTGAAAGGGTTAGTCGTGGAGCAGCTCCAGGTGGTCATCACCATCAGTGCCAAGGCTCAGCTCTGAAAAGTAATTGCTTTTCAGAATCTTTCTAAACATTTTATCAGATTTGGGAAATAGCTACAGCACTGGAGAAGTGTTAAAGCTTTCAGGTTAACTTTCTCCTATATTGCTTTATAAAAGGCATAGGAGTAGAATTCTGCCTGCTACTCTTTTGACAATAGGAGAGGTCGTAATAGCTAGGGGAAATGGAAAAGCTAGCTGAGGTAGACTGTAGCTTTTTCTATTGCTCTCTAGTGTGCTTGTGGAATGAAAATAATGAGAAACACCCGCAAAANAACAGAGGAGCTTCTGGCTCCAGCTCTCCCTTGCAGTCTTGCTGTTGGTGGAGGCCAGGCATGGCATGTTACATGTGTGTCCAGCCTGGAACCTAGTGCCTGCTGCTAGCATGGGGCTTTGAGGCATTGCTTCTGTCTGCATTACTGCTCACAGCAGTTTTGCAAAAGGCGCAGACTTGTCCACCCAATCCAGGCCCTGAGTGCCAGCAGCTTGCAGAGTCCCTCCCGTGTAAGATATATTTGCATTTGTAACGGCAGCACAGTATGTTTGTGGCTGGAAAAGAGGATAGCAGGGACTTGGGGGAGTCTGAAATGGGAGAAAGTGTGGCACGCAAAAGGCTGAAACAGGACAAGAGGTTTGAGAATACCATCTCTCTGTACCAGTTCACCACCTTTCTCAGACTTCTTTCCTATTTGGCTCCCAGACTTGCGTGCCCACCCCTAGAAGTATCCTCCTTCCTCCCTCCATGGGAGTCACATTCCTCCATTCCTTCACTGACAGTATCTCCAGTAGGAGAGAGGAGAGCAGAGTGCACTTGTAGTCAGATTCGGCTTGCAGAGACAAAATTCCAGCCTGAAGTGAGTGTACCGTACAGAGCCTGAAGGGACCACGTAACTCATTGTGTTAAAGGGCTGATACCTTTGTGGTTAAGAGTATATATGTGCCCTGTAATACAAGCCATTCTCTGCTCATTCACACTTGTGAAGGGATGCTGTGGATTACATCTTGCAAGACCCCTCTTCCCTCTTTATTTGCCCCCTCCAGCGGGCTTGCGCAGCCTTGTGCTTCCAAATTTAATCTTGTATTTGGTGCTTTGATTCAGGAATTCATTTCAAAAGGACTGTTTTGTAATTAAAACTATTCAAAAATTGTCCTTATTAATAGAAAAGAGGGGATGGTGGACAAAAAACCTCCAAGCATCTTTTTGTCTCCATTTTCTCATATTTCTGCCTTAATACAAATGTAAGTCATGTCATTGAACTAGAATGGTACCTTACACATAACTTTTATGGAAATCATTAATTGTTCTAGGCTGGAAACCGGGCTCCAACTTTTTGCATATCAGCATTTGATGCAACTATAGTTGCAAGCTTTTGTGATGTGAGAAATAAATTAATCAAAAATCTCCCTTCTGTCTAAAATAGCAATTCAGTTGAATGGAAACACTGCACAGGAACATTTTTCACACTGATGTTTTTCATGGCCTGTTATCATGGCATTTGAGACTGAAAGAATTAATTCTGCCTTCTGCTTATGAAAATCAGAATTTTTCTTTTTCCCAAGACAAACCAAACTATCGTAATCTTAATTTCCTGTAGAACATGAATTTTATTTTTCATCACCTCTGCTCATTAGGCTTTAAATGAAAGGACTTCTCAAGCTAGAAAACCAGATATTAACCTTACCCGAGTCGTGGATCAGGAGCAAGATGCCAGCTTCTGCTCTACGCTTGGAGATTGAGTTTCTTGTGAATTTGTTTCTGAGTGTGTCCTCCCTGCTGTAAATCTACCGCTTGAGCTAAAACGAGTGCTGAGCCACCTGTAGTTGGCTCTGGGACTCAGCAGGTAGTGACCAGATAGCAGTTCTAATATTCCTAAATAAAAGTGCATAAATGCAGTTGCTTTGCAAACTCCTGGGAGTTGGGGACCATTCCTCTTTATTCTCACAGAGCATAGTGGTCTCTCGTTTTTGACTGGGGCTTCTGTCAATATAAGAAATTACATTCAAGATTCATAGTGGCCAAGGTGGAAATGAATTAAAATTACTACGTTAGAAAGTGAAGCAAAAATCCTACATCTGGAAAGAATTTATGTTCTTTCCACAGTCAAATTTTGACATAAATGAAATAGTTTTATTTGAGCCAGTAAAGGAAAGCAACATGACACTGTATTTCTACATATATTTTCTACAATGATATACATGAAAACTGTTGATTCTTGTATTTGTTCTAAGCAGGAACATGCCACAGTTGCCTTAAATTTTCTTGCAAACAATGAATCGCTTCCGATGGCACTGCTACTACTTCTAAAGCTATTACCATATATTTAGACAAGCTCATTATCAACATTATAGATGTTAACACTCAGTAAGAGCTATCAACCTGTACAGGGAACAAAGGAAAGTAAACAAGCACAGGAAAGTTGGTTTTTATGGTGTGTGGTTTTAGAAAGCATTCATGCATATTACACTGTTTGCATGCAGGTCTTGAGACAGAGTGTGATGGATCCACATGCTGAAGATTGGTTTTGCATATATAGAATAATTGCAGATAAGGAGAAAAAAAAAATCTTATCAAAGAAAATGTTTCATTGCAGTATCTTTCCGGTTCTTGCTATTGAATTCTATCCTTTTTATTTTCCTTAAGTTCATTATATAGGATACTACTTATGTCTTAAGAAAGAAACTTAGTCAGCTGTCACTTAAAAGTGAATAAGCTACGCTAATGTGTAGCGTAGATATGTAGCTGAAGACTAAATGGCTTGAAGTTAGGGTTTTCTTCCTCTGTAGGGGAACATCCACGTAGGCAGCAAGATGCGATCAGCCAGACATAATTACAAAAACCATGGCTGGGTTGTGGGATCAGACACTCAGCTAGGGTATGGAAAAGAGAGATCTATCCAAATGAGAAGTGTTTTGCATTTGGGGATGCATTGATTTAAATGTGTCCTAACTTGAACTTTTCCACTTTGTATTAATGCACCCCTTTTTCATTAGAGGTAAACTTGAGACATTGGGCTGTAGATAAGTTGTCTTTCTGAGTTGTTCAGCGTTTTTTGAGTTCTGTAAGAGACATCCAGCCCCAAATGCCTGAAGCTAGGGGACTAGCAACATTACTTCAGGTTCCTGCTTCAGCTTGGAGAGAAAATAAATGTAAATTACTTCCTCCAGGGAGTGATGTGGCCTCCTTTGCTATTGTAGCACCTTCCTTGCTCCCTGTCTGCTTTGCTATTAGTGCATAAACCAGATACCATCATTTGCACAGCCAAGGTGGCTGAGGCATTTGACCTATGGAGGGGGCTTGCAGCAACTGGAAACGCGTACTGGGGTGGAGTAAATTTCCTCCTTCACCAACAGCCTAAAACTAGGTATGAAGTCCTTCACCTTCATTTCATATGCAGCACCCTTCAGAGCTCATTGCTCCGGAGGGTTATGAGACACTCCTGTCAAGGCAGCCTGATGCTCCCTTGCAGCATAAGCCCAACTCTCTGTCAGAGAGTCAGCCCATGTCCTCGCACTGGAGGGGAACAAGCCAGCTTTCTCTCCAGGTGGGTAACTTGGTTCCTATCCAAGTCCTGTCAGGCCTTGGAGTTAGTGAGCTGTTGTGGCAATGCAACTGGTTCGAATCCAAGCTCATGGCCATCAAAGGAGGCATAGAGAGGTACAGCAAAGCTGTTATAGATTACATCTATATAGGAAGAGCCCTACATCTGGCACCCTGAGCTCCATCGTCGCTGTAGGAGCTGAACTGCTCTGGGCAGAGCTGTGGCAGGTTTAAGGGGACTCCCGGGGCTTGGCTCAGCTCCTGGCAGTGCTGAGCAATCCAGCCCCTGGTTTCTTCAATGTTGCTGGGCCTCTCTTGCAAAGCTTAAAAATGTTTTGAAATCTTCTTGCTAAGTGACACAAAGATTCAAAGAGCTGTAACTCCAGTTTGGCACTTAATTGAAAAACTTGACTCAAGGAGTTTTCCAAATCCTGCAGATCTTGTAGACCTCTTTGTTCATATCTGCTTTTGCCCCCTTGCTTTATTTCATTTAAGGACAACTGCAGAATTCAATTAAGCAAAACACCACTATGGGAATTCATTCAGTGCTGCCTCTTGATCTTCTAAACTACCGGCAGGCACGTCAGATTTCCAGACTGGTGAAATCTGCAGTGAACATTTTGAAAATCTCATTTGACAGAGAACAAGTGTGAATTTCAGAGAGCAAAACAGTCAGAATAAATATGCAGCTGTATAAACGCTTCTTTGAGGGCAATTTCACACTGCTGTAATTTCAGTTTTGCCTGGAATTTTTCTGGAATGGCTTTCAACATCAAAAGCCTAGGAAAACACATGGCTATTGCTTTCAATGGGAAGCCTCCACCCTTCAAAAGGAGGCTGAGCCTTTAGTAATTTGTTTCCAAATATGCATGTAATTATTTATTTCAATATTAAACTCTTTCACGAAAGCACACTTCTCTCTGAGGAGGCCTGCAAATCTGTGCTTTTGCATCGGTGGCTTAGTGACTGTAGGACAACTCTAACTTTCAAGTAACCCCATAGGTTTCAGCAGAACCGGTTTCTTAAATGATTCTTGCTCAAGTTAGGACAGGTTGGACTAGATGACCTTTGAAGATCCCTTCCAAGCCAAAGAATTCTATGATTTTTAGGTTTATCTGAGTAACTTAAGTTTATCTGTGAAACTTCAGTAGCGTCTCAAATACTGTGGAAAGGATTTATTTGCCTTAATGCAGAAAACAGTAACGAAATCTTCTTTGAAGAGGTTTGTTTCCTCTCTGATTTGGAAGCAGCAGCAGCTTCAGTTGAGAAATTTAAGTGGCACCGGTCTCGAAGGAGGCAGAGTAAATGCCATGTTATCAGGCTGCAGCTTTCATATACCTTAACTGAAATGTAAGCAAAAAGTTGCTGTTGTTTTTTTCTTTTTGTCTCCTTTTTTTTTTCCCCCTTTTTTTTTTTTTCCTTATCTTCCACCTGATGCCGGTTAGTCTCACAGCCACCTTCTGGAGCATCCATCAGAGAAGCTGACATTCTGCAGCCCAGCCTGGGAGGCTGTGTTGAGCGGAGCTGTATTGCAGTCTGCTCATGTTTTACTCGCCCTGTGCTGCACCTGCCTGCTGCTTGCCTGCATCTCAGGGGTATGCCAAAAATAGCAGGCTACTTTAAAAGCACAAGCTACGTCCCTTAGGATAAATTGCTTTTAAATTTGGGCGGATTCAATGTATGTCAAGTGTTTCATAACTGAATATTGCATTTTTGCAGAAGCAGGAAAAAATGCAAGGAAAATCCTTAAACTTTATAAGTTGATGCGTTTTGATGTGGAGTAATACAGAGTTTAATATTTTGAGCAGATTTGCTTTTCCATGTCTGCTGTATTTCTATTTTAGTAATCCTGTTGAAAGCTTGCCATGTTTTTATTCTGTTTTTATCCATTAAAAAGACAGGCCAGGTATTCACCTGGTAGAAAATGGTGTGTGGTGATTTACACCGCTGGAATACCTTGTCCACAGTGTGCTGGTGTAGGTAGTCATTGCTCTTCTGAATAGTTTTGAAAACTGTTTTGGAAAAAAGCTTGGAGGAAAAAAAAAATAAAAAGGCAAGAAGGCTGGAAGGAGATAAGGATCATCAAGATCCAATTAAAGAGAAGCCGAAGGGAGAAGCAAAACAAAAATAGAAGGACGACCACTGTGACAAGCTCTCAATCCGTCTGTGCTGTTTTTACCTCTAAGCACATCCCAGCAGAAGCACCCATGTAACTTCCTCTGGAGTCTGGCGTCTGTGGTGCCAGGCAGGGCTCGAAGCAAGAAATCTCGTGTCTGGCTCGTTACTGGAGAAAAGGCGGCAGTGTAAGATACCATTAGAGAGTGGTACTCATAGGTGTCCCTGGGTTTGGCTACAGGCTCGCATTACAGCTTCTGCTAAGTCTGCTAAGGGGATCACAGGCGGCGGGACAGAAAACCTGACAATGCTGCCAAGGAAGCGTGGGAGGCTTGGCCAGGCTCCTGTCTGCTCCATTAATCACAGATCTCGCACTAGTAGTCCTGCCCAGCTGGAGCCACTGGGCCTCCTTTGGGTTTGCTTCACAGATGTGAATTGTCTCTGGCAGCAAACAAGGTTACAGTTTACGGTATTTTCATGCATGTTGCATTGCTTAGTTGGGATGGGGGGAAGTTCATTAAACTAAGAAGTTGTGGTATTCAACACTGAGGGGAACACAGTGGTGGAAATTTATCCTGATGTTTTCTGTCCCAAGTAGATCCCTCTGTCCTAAGCTCCTCTGCCACACTGGTTTTGTGCCAGTTATTTCAGGGGTTTACTGTCAGGACTGGGCACTTGGAAGGATGCGCAGCTTATCGAAGATAGGTATGTGAAAGCGGTCATTTAATTTTCCACAAATCCTACACCTTGCAAGATAAACCCATGGTAAACTGTGTGTCATGGCAGTAGGTCTGGGGAAGTGCAGTGGCATGGAGCTGGGTCACCTGTGAAGCGAGCGGCTCAGAAACCAAGCGCGATGGAGAGGGAGTGGCGGAGTCTTGCCTTCACATACGACTTGTAGTGCAGGGCAGGGTGTTCTCCTGAGGTAGGCATGCAGTCAGAAAGCAATCCTTTTAGTCTCACTAGAGCCCTTGGTATTTCATTAAATATTTTAGGTAATGCCCGTATCCTCTCTGAGCCAACATTGCCTGTTTTGATAAAATGGATTTATATGTGCCAGGCTGTGTTAACTATTATTGCATGCAGAACAGCTGCTGTATTTGCTTGCCCAGTTGTTGCATGGTAAGGAAAAGGCTTGTAAAGTGCTTCTGATTACCCTGAATCTGAAAGAAGATATAGTATATAAATTCCAAATTTATTCTGTTACACCAAAACCTTTATTGAACTAGAGGAGAATAAGAAACCATGTCTTTGCTTTGTTCACACCAAAGCCAGCTTCTGTGAAAGCTGTTCTTTCCTCTTTCACTCTCACCCTCCCCCATAAATCCCCTAATAAAATGCAATGTGGTTTCAATGTTGCACTGTAAACAATTTACCTTTCCCCCCCAAAAAATAATGGGTGTAAATCAACTAGACATGGCATTAAGACCACTTGGCAATTTCTTTGACGTTTATGTATTGTTCTGAAATTAGTCTAAACCTTGATTAATTTTACAACGCTAAATAACAAATCTAAACATGTTAGCTTTACCTTAACTGATTTGATTTACAAATGTTAAGGGATTTAAAAGAATCAACAGGTAGAATATACACTTGGGGACAAAAAAAGGCATTTTACTCAGTTATTTCAGAAATATTTCTCTCAAAGCTTTTGCCGCATCATCTGCATTTAGATGAGGAGATGACAGTGCTGCTTTCTCCTCCCTGCCCTCTCTCATCTGCTCAGTAGTTGTTCTGATCAATGTGTCTCTTTAAGCTTTATGGTGAATGGAGCTGTACCTATTGCAACCTGGCTCCATATGGACAAAACATGGGAACAGCTGTTGTATTTAATACATGAAAGACAGCTCAGCAATCTAGGACTTGGCTTCTTTGCAGGAGACAACTGGGGCTTCTTCCTCTATACCTTCCCTCTACGTGTGAAAAAAATTATTTATTCTACTCCTAGCATTTTCTTCTTTTGAACAAGGATATTGCCATTTAGTTTATAAATTCAAAGGGAATTCCTCCGTTGACTGAAGCGTTTACAGCCTAATTGCTGGAAAAAAATTGAAGGATGTGGATGGGTCAAGGTGCTTCTCTCAAAGTTGAGTTAAGCCATTTTCACTAGATGGAGCCAGCAGCCCCCCAACAGTTCAGGGAGCAGGGAAGGGGGTTCCATAGGCAATGTCAGTACTGAAGCATACTGAAGGCTGCCTGCTCTGTACAGGAACTGAGTAATTAAAGTGGAATTTGTTACTGACAGTAAAACCGAATTTTTGGTGTTTTCCTTTTTTCCTTTCACTGAGGGGGATTCACAATATTTAGCATATTTCTAGGAGATCTGTTATTGAGGTTCATGTCTTTATGCTTCATGTGATTGTCGATGGGCCTCTTTGAGAGGGGGTTTGACAAAGGCTTCTGAAGTTGGATGGAGGTGCTAGAGGGGAAACTGGGTGTAAAGAGAGAGAGGAGAATACAGCTGAGGAGTTAGATGGTTTCTTGGAGCAGGGAGTAGGTAAGGTTCCTTCATGTGTTCGAAGGAACTTCAGAAGTGCATCCATAACAAGTGCTGCTGAAGGACTCTGTTCTGCAAAATGGATGCTTGTGTTCAAGAGGTGATGTGGTGCAAAGCTGGGTACTCCTGTAGGAGAGAGAGTGGGGAATAGCAGGAGGGAATGATTTAGACAGTGAGTGATGGAAAGCCCAGGAAGGGATGTTCACGGTGGTCTTCCAAAAGTCATTTTGTCATCATACTAAATAATGGTATGTTTTTGTGCAGTGATAAATACTGCTAGTCTGTAGCAGTGTACTTGCTGCAGTGATTTATTTGTTACAAGTTATATCAATGACCCGTCTTTCATAATTAAGTTGACTTGTTCTTCAGTGCCCTTGGCAAGTGTTACTCAAAATAACGCAACCTAAAATGGCATATCCAGATCTCTGGGGCTGAAAATTCAACTGATAATGCTCTCCTAGTGATCTTCTCTAGTCTTTTCCAGAAATAGTGGTGACTGAAGGTAATATACTGTGGGAAGAACTGGCAGGGTGTTGGTTGGGAATAGCTCTGCATTTCTGTATTTAGGGTCCCAGGGCATAGCCATATGGCAAGTTTTGTTTCTTCTCTTTCCAGCCAAAAGTTGCAGCAGATTGTTGGAGATAAAATACTGACAGGGTAGTAAAATCCCAGCAAAGTAATTGGTGAGGGATAGGTTGTCGTTAACAAATAATGTTGTAGTATATAGATACAAACCTCCTCATGTACAGCAGGGAGAAATAAAATGTGCAGCACAGAAAGTAAAAGGGATCATTAATTGAGTGAGGAAAACAAGTGTTCACAAACACTGCAGGGGAAGGAAAGAATAGAAAGTTAAGGAAAGGAAAATAATTACATGAGAAATCTATGCAAATAGATAGTTTTGGATTGCTTCAGCTCAGTCCCAGATCTATTCAGGTTTGCTGAAGAAAGCTCAGTCCCGTACTGAGAGAAACATGAATTTAGAGCTGTTCCCAACGCCCCTCTGAAGAGAAAAGATGTGTTTTTCATTAAGCTGCTGGTCTGGTACCCAAAGGAGCTGAACTCCATTTCTGACCTCTTAGAATTTCCTGGGTCACCTTGGGCAAAGCCTCGAATCCCTCTTGTCTCAGGGTTTAATGACAAATCACCTTGCAGAAAGAGCTATGAGCCGATCGATGGTGAGGGCTGGCCGGGAATTTTTCAGGTGTATGTTTTCGTTAAGAAGTTGCTCTGTCATCAGAACAGAAGCTTTTAATTGGAATGTACCCATTTGAATGAAACCTACAGTAAGGCTTGTTTGGGCTTTTAGGATAGACACTGTGGGCAAAATGAGAAAGCTAAGTGAAAATAGCCATTTTTTTCTGAGCTGTGAGTAGCTGGTGACTCTGTTTTCAGTTTCCTTCAAGGGTATGAGTTTCTCCAGCACTGGTTTCGCCCCCTGACCCAAGACACCTCTCTTGCCCAGTGAATACAGCATGACGGTGATTGGGGCCGTGCACCTTGGCCTCCCCAGGTGCCGGGACTCTCTGTGTTGGTACAGCCTGGTCATTGCTGCTCTGGATTTTCTTCCCCTGCCAGACCTATTAACTAAACAGTCATCAGTCAAGCTACTAATTGGGAGCTGCTTGGTTGGGTAAGTTGGGCTGGTGACAGTGAAGGGAGAAGAATTCATCTGAAGGCTCATCCCCATTGAGAGAGGAGAGCTGTGTCTTGCCCTTTGCCCGGCAGCCCTCCCCTCTTCTCCCCCTGACTGTTTTCCTGCCTTGCACTGGCCCAGGCCTCCTGCTGCACCCTGTCCTGAACCAGTCCAATGAAATGCCAGAAAATTATCTGCCTTTTTTTTTTTTTCTTTCTTTTGCCCGATTGCTGTTTTCCATCAAGTTAGTGCATTCAGGCAGGGCTTTGCCGCGAGCTAGAGCCAGCAGAAGGTAGCAGCAGCAGCGATCAGGCAGGAGGAGGGAGACTGGGAAGGAGGGGGCATCCTTTTTGGCAGCAGAGCTGATACATCATCTCATCATGTCCTGTGGAGCCATACCCTGCCAATCACCCAATTAAATGGTTATACTAGGAAGGGCATGGATGAAAGGCAGAAGAATAACACTGGGAGCCAGAGAAAAATAAGATTAAAATAAGGTCCTGGAGACAGTCCAGCTCTGTGCTGTATAGACTTCATTCTTTGCAACCCTGGCATCACCTTCTCAGTGCATGAATAATGAATTGCTTGCCATTTTGACAGTCTGTCCCAGATTTGGCTCACCTCACAGTAGCTAACTAAAAGTCAAGCCTCTAGTGCCAAGGTTGTTCTCTTGGCTCCCTTTAGAGATGGAAAAAAGGGGCAGGCTACACCCAGGAAGTGATTTATGCAGCCTGGTTGGAGATGTGGTTTGTCACTGTCTGGAGGTGCCGGAGCGTCCCAGCCAAGTGTGAGAGGAGCCTGGACCGTTACCCTTGTCCAGGGGTAAGGCTCCTCTGATTTAATGTGGTCCTGTACACAGCTTTTGTTCATCGCTAACTGGGCTCTGGCCCTGGGGCCTGGACACACCACCGCCATGCCTAACACCTTCCCTGAAGTGGGGCTTTTGCTTGCAAAGAGATACTGTGCCAGGCAGGCTGCTCGTCTTCATCTGTAAACCCTGAAGAAGGCTGCAGTGCCTTCCTCTGTCTGCAGGGAAGGACCAGGGTGTCTGCCCCGGGGCGCTGAGTTGTTCAGAAACTCAAGCACCTCTCTTGGCAACCGCAAGGAGTCCTCCCGCAGGAGCCCTGAGTGTAGTCAGATGAATCGTACCTCGGGGGAGTGGTGATGGGTAAGCACTGTGTCTGCTGTTATTCTGGGTGCTCCAGGGAGTGTGGGAGTTCTGGGACGCCTGTGTCACGAATCCCGGCTTTATGTGGGTGTCTCAGCAACCTGAGGGCATAAACCCCAGCCCTCGACACCTGTGCTTAGACTGGGAAGGCCCCTGAGTCACTCTGATGGATGGGTTTTACACAGTTGCAGTCTGATGAAATGAATTGCCTCCCCTTGCTAGCAGGGGTAGCGATGGTGCTTCTCCTTGCTGTGGGGCAGGGGTCTCCCGACAGCGTTGGTCAGATTCCCCTCGCTGTCCCCCTCCTTACTTCTCCTAACGGGAGGATGCTCCTGCGGCCTGGTGTGTCCTGCTGGGAAGAGCAGGAAACGTGTGGGTCCACAGCCCCAGTACAGAAAGTTGCCTTCTATTAGTGGCTAGTGGTGTCCTCAGTCAACACAAGTGGCCCAGAGTTTGGGGCATGTCTTAATGGATCATGTTTGGTCAGCAAAAGATTAAATCTTGGGTTATACATTTTTCTTCCATACCCTTCTAAATTGCAAATGTACTTTTCTGTGATGACTATTTTAGGATAGCCCCGCTGCTCCAGGGGTCTCCTAATTATCTGAGTATATTTCATGCAAGTCCATCCCTAGGATGGCTGGTGCAAATGTTCTCTGTAGAAGAGATAATGAGAATGTAAATGAAGAGGTGAAGTATCTACCTGAGAAATCTAGATGCAATTGAGTTCTCAACAGTATTTGAAGTTGTATATTTATTCTGCCATGTGAGCAATGACTTGATTTGCTATAGGATTGAGTCCTAAAATAGAATACATTACCAGAATAGTCTAAAAGCTTAGCGTTGGTAACACATAGATAAGTTACTGTGAGTGGGAGGTATTGCCAAATGTAAAGGAAAAACAAAAAAAAAAAAGAAAAAGGAGGGGGGAATAGAATATGAACAAAATCAGGAACTTCAAAACAAACCAAACCTTTGTTACAGGACAGTGCATTTTGTGAGGTAACCCGTAGGAAGCAATTCTACTGGGCCATGGTTTGAAGATATATCCATTTAAATACCAGTAAAGTTTGTTCAGGTTTTTTATTTTGGCAATGGATGTGATAAAATGTTTTTTAGTTTGAATGATATTTAAAATCTAATCATGTAGAACACTTACAGCACAGAAATGGTAAATAATCCTAGTCTGTACTAGGCTTCTCATTATCAAGGCTGCAAAGTATTTAGAAAGTGAGTCTTTCCTCCTCAGATCATTTTCTTGAAAACCAAAGAGTGAGCCTGGCAGGGCTTGTTAAAGAAAAACAGAAAATTGCCAAGACAGTATTAGTATACTTGATGCAAGTAAATAATTGAGTTTGTATTTTGAGGGTATAATATTCTTGATTGAACTATTGGCAGCTTGAGATATTCAGAGGCCTTTCATATGTATATTTGCATGTGTCATTCTGCTGTTGCAGATAAACAAGCATGGAGTTCTTTGCATGTATAATAATGTTATTATCGGTTCTGTGATAAGACCAAATGAAAGCGCATTCTTTCTTTCCTCTTCACGCAGTTTGGCAGCCAAAACATCCTTTAGTTTAGAAAACCTGAAAATAGTTTCTGCAATTTTGTGCAAAAGAAGAGGTGAAGGTTAAAGGATAAAATGAGCTTCCTGGTGTGTGAGGGGCTAGCAAAACACTCAGGTCCAGCTATGGAGGGGAGGGAAAAAGAGGAATACATTGGCAAATGTTGGCAATTGATGCTCAAATTCAAGCAGAAAGGGTAATCTACATGTGCTTGCTAGGTGCTGTGCTGCTACAGAGCCCTTTTAAGGATTCAGCTGAAATTTCCTTGTAGGGCGGTATACAAATCTTGACATGAAAAAGCAGCCAGAGTTTCCAGTATTTGATGCTTTATCATTAATAGGTGTGAGAAAGCTCAGGATCTTCAGGATTCAGACTGAGTGCAGACACCACTGATAACAGCTTAGAAAAACAATCTGGTGAGGACGGCCCCTGTACAAGAAGCCAGGTATTAACAAGAACATTAACCGATAAAACACTTCTGTCGGCACCTATGAGATGCCAGTAAGGATACAGATATCTCTCTTAATCCTTCTGCCCCTACCTTTGGCTGTACTACAACCTCCTCAGGCCCCCTTACTTTTACCCTGGCTTAGAGAAAGATCCAGCTTCAGATGGTGTCCTGCTAATGTGTAAGAGTTTAGGGCTACAACAGCGAGACTTTCTTGCTTTCATTTGCTCTGTGAACAATGACTAGATAGCTTGCAAAACTCTCATGATGCTTAAGAGAGAAACATCAGCAGTGAAGCCTTTATTCCTGGCTTATTCTGTGTGCCACTGCCAGGTGAAGCACGTTGCTGGTGGCCTGTCAGGTCACAGGCGGGCAGACATGCTGACACACACACTCTCTGTCTCCAGCACTAAGGGAAATAGTGGTTAATGGAGGGAATAACATTTTATTTATTTATTTATTGCATTTGAGCCCATGGTAAAAATTCTGAAAGTGCAATGAGCAGGTCAGGTGATGCTCAAGTTTGAAATCTTAAGCACTGAAATGAGAGCCTGGGAACAGGGAAAAGCAGACTGAGCCAAGGAGTAGCCATGCTTAAATCAAGCAGATATTGATTTTACTGAGGTGAACATCAAGTTTTATTGATCCGAGAGATAAATATTAACTGAAACATCCTGAAGTGTTCCCTAACCCTGTGCTGTTTTTTTTCCTCTGGAACAGTTTTCCTCCTTTTCCCTTGTCCTTTCCCAGAAAATAATATCTTAGCCCCAGCTGCTCTAAGCTCCTGCTGTTTTTGCAAAGCCAGCGTTGTTTTCCAGCTAGCTATTGTAAACATCAGAGACAGGAAAAATGGCTGTGACTTTATAAATCAATAAAACTCTATGCCCCACAGCTATTAACAAACTAAAAAGATGCTTGGAAATCCAAACAACCTCTTATAAAATAATAACAAAAGGCTCTGCAGCACAATCAAGTTCCTGGCTCCACTTACACAAAGAATCTTTCAGAAAAAATGTTTAAGAAAGTGATGATTTTTGATTCTTTACGGAAAAAATGATGACCTCGTTCCTAATGCTGTCTAAAACAGCCACTGTGATACTTTTCATTGAACTGATCCTTTATTACCTTCATGTAAGTATGAGTTTACAAGGACACAGAAACTTTGCAAATGGTGGAGAAGTGAGTATTTGGAGGGAAGGAGCAAAGTGGATAATATGGGTCAGATAGAATGATGAAACAATTACTTTCAAACTATGCAGGTGGATATAACTCTGTTAATGTGATGAAAATTCAAACATTTCAAACAGCATGTTCATCTGGGCAAGTGCAGGCTGCATTTGAGGGAAGAGGAGTTTTACTATGGAACTTGCCTGTAGTTTCAGTTGAAGTATTTTGACGTGTATATTCTGCAATAGTTTTCAGGATTTTAAGATGTGTAAGGTCCTGCATGCTGCACGTGGAAGACTGTACAGGAAGGCAAATTAATGAAGATCATATTGGTAACACAGAAAGGAGGAGGAAGAGACAAAAGGCTACCAATTCTCTCCAGGCAAATTCTTTCCTTCTGGAACACCAACTCGTTTTGTTTCCTACTGAAAATACCTTCGCATCTGGAGGCAGTGAGACACACTGACTTTCACTCTGTGGATCAGGTGGAAGTTACTTCTGTTACCCAGCATTACCTCTGCTCTCCAAGTGTCTGAAATTGTCAGGTTAGGCACGTAATGAGAAACATAAGTGGAATTTAGACCTGCATTATGATCATTTACAGAGATTTCACATTGGCCTAGTTACTAAATTGCTTATTGGCAGATTTTACCATGAGAAAGTGTAGAAAAATGGCCCAGATGGAAAGGAGTGGTTCATAGCAAGCTCCCAGTCAGCAGAAGCTTTACCACTGGAAGAGAGTCATTTTGGGTTCCTTGGCTCTTTGAGTTTGAAGGACATATTTTGACTAGAAAGCCCAGAACAACTCAAATGTGGAGTAAAAGAGACTGCTACCAAGAGAAATAAAAGAGTGGTTTTGGAAAGAGCATGATATGGAATGCCCCAGTGCAGTGCCAGGAGAAGTTCGGTCCCTCTAGGGAATAGGTGTGTTTTTAATGATGTTTCATTTTTAAAAACATTTTAATGTTTTACAGATATGTAGCCATAAGTAGCTACCTGTATAGACTGGTTTTAAAACTTTTCTTTCTAAAAAAAATAAATAATAATTGGTTACTGTTTAAAGTGAACAAGCTGGACCAGGCTGCTGTCCCTGGTCTCTGAGTTCTCCTTTTCAGCGAGTGGAGGCAGCGAGAGTGACCGCCCAGGGCTCTTCCGGGCTTGAAGGCAGCTCTGCAAGAGTGGGGAGATGCCCTACACCCTATCCCGAGTTTGATCTGGACATCTCTTCTTCCAGCCTCATTTTACTATTTCAAGCACTTTATTTGTCATTTTGGTTCCCTTATTTTTTTAAATGATACCAGAGCCAAATTTTCTCTTATAGTGCATATAATATGTTATGTTAGAACTAATCACTCGGACATTGCACCTACTTGTTCTTTAAGAGACAGCATCTTCTGCTCAAATCTCTGGACTGGTGATTGTTCGGGAAGAGAAATTTTAACAGAAGTAAACATTCAGCTTTCCAATCTTACATCAGATTTCCTTCATGATTTTTCTCATCAGAAAACCCCTAATTACTAATTGCTGCTTTTCTGCACTGTAGTCATCCCTGGCATTAAAGCCCCAGAACAGCTTTTCTTTTAATGTCATTTTGTCAGAAATATTTTCTTTGGGGGGGGTGAGGGGTGGGAAATCTGCTGTGCTCTGTTTTCCCAGCGAGCATCTAGTTTGGTTCCAGTTTTTGTGGTATAATTATTGTTTAGGAATGATGATGCCCTGCTATACATGTTCTTGTGGAAAATGTTTTCCAGAAAATACTATTCAAGCAAAAGGAAGGAATCCCATTTCTAAA
The DNA here is from genome assembly GCA_013396915.1 of Stercorarius parasiticus. Classification (NCBI taxonomy): domain Eukaryota; kingdom Metazoa; phylum Chordata; class Aves; order Charadriiformes; family Stercorariidae; genus Stercorarius; species Stercorarius parasiticus. Next base: position 417,269 of record VWZL01001201.1, read on the forward strand.
CTCAGTGACATTTTCCATGCAGCTTTTCTGTTTGATTGGCATATTTGATGTCCCCAGAAATCATAACATTAGCTTTGTAGACAAGACTACTGCGTTAACAGAAGTGACCTAACAAATCAGAGACTGAGGAGTGTGTCAGGCTTGCAATAAATATGGTAAGAAGAGCTACACTTTTAGAGGAGTCACGACATCCTAAAACTACTAAATTCCTGAAACAAACGGGCACCCCTGAGCGTGGTCACGAAATGAAGAGCTGGAAGTAATTCCCATCACCTTCTGCTTAAAATTCCTTGCCCAAGGTGAGATGGGATGACTTCTTTGTGTCTGGCAGAACGGAACCAACATTTTTCTTATCACCAGATACTATTACTGCCTCTCTCCCTTAGAGACTTCATAAAAAAAGGTCCTGAAAGTAAAATTTTTGTTCCTCTCAAAAAGATCAGAATTCTTGGAGACAGAGGTCTTCTCGACTTCTGTAAAAAAACTTGGGGCTTTTCTCCCTCTCCTCTCGCATCCAGTTAAAACATCACCTGCTGAAAACCATGGTTGAGCTATCAATAGATGTGGCAGTGCCAAGAGACAGTGCTGTTGCCTCTGCAGCTTATCTCCTGAGGCTCAACGATCAAACCAGGGCAGGCTGAAAGTCACTGCCAGTGACTCGTGGCAGAATTTTTCTTACTGCTTACTGAAAATGTGTGGTGATAACTTGAGACCCTTAAAGCAGGTAGGATTTCCCTCCTTGCTGAAATTTGCATCTGTGTGCGTGTACATGCGCACAACTGCCTCGAGAAGAGGAAAACTAGAGTCTGCATCCATGCCTGCCTGGCACAGAAGGTATAGAGGTGTGACCTGAGGAGTACACAACTGTAACCCCTCTTTCCTTCTAACTTTGTCCTCGCTAGTTGTTTTGTGTGGGGGTGAACACAGGGCTTCACCCAAGGCGGCCTTGTAGTCAACTGGAGAGCTGGCCAGGGAGAGAAAGACTGTGGGAACAGGTTGGATGCTAAGCTCTCAAAAATCATAGGATTGATGTTAATTCATGATGGCTGGGGATTTGTACGCGTGATCTTCAGAAAACGTAAATGCTCCCAGCAAATCTATTCCCTAGTTGTTTATTTTATTGGTCTCGTTCTTCAGCTATCTAAAGCTTCCTTGTTTTAGCAGGGCCATGGCTTTTCTCATGCCTTCTCGCTTCTTCCTTTCAGCACCCTTGTCAACAGAAAGAGGAGTTATAACATGGACAGAAAGTAAAAATGTCAACAAAATACCAGCTCAGGGGAAAAAAACAGTAAGGTATGTATAGATGTGAATCTAAAGGAAAGACAAAATAGAATATGAGTAGACTACTATGGAGAATATTATGAGTTTCTCAGCAAATCAATAGGCTTTTGTAAGTCATTAATTCGCCATTGAGTCATTACTTTAAAGCAGAAGGCAAATTGAATTGGTTTCTTTGCAGCATAGCAAGACAGTAGAAGATTAAATACTTTTAAATTAGGCATTAATGCTACAAAGGTAGCACTTGCTCTGACCGTTGCCTTGGGATCTTGGGTATTAGATTCTGCCTTTTTTTCATAAACCGCTAGGTTATGTGTCACATACAATTCTGTCTCTGTTTTGATGTAGGACACCGCGTAATATTTGAATTTGAATACAGTCATATGTAGAAACATGGAAGTAATGGAAGGACTCATTTGTAACTTGGTATCATGAGGTAATACCTCATGTTAGTAAGTCAAATAAGATTTGACTCATGAAAATTGCTGGTGTTAACCCATACAAAAATTTCAAAAAAAACCCCTGACTTTGAAAGTTTGAAATATCACATTTATTTATGCTTCCTCCTGTTATTATTCAGAATATCATACCATCCTGAGACCTGAAAAACAAACTCCACAAAAGAGAAATTCTTCCCTAATTTCTAGTCCCTCCGGAGCAAAAACTCCTGTTTCTATGAGGATTTGAATATATTTTGCAGACCTGAAAATAGTGTGAGCTATTTTGGAAAAGGATTCAGTGAGCATCTAGCTTATCCCAACAACCAACCTTCTGATTAGCAGCTCTGTTGTGATTGATCTCCATGAAACTTTTCTAGCAGTAAGGATGTAATAGTATTTATTTCAGGAAATGTGTCTGTTTATGCTGGCTCCTTAGGGGATCCCAGCAAACTCTGCAAGTTAGGATTTTGTTGGAGTGAAAGGACCTTGTGGCTGCACAGCGTGCTGTAAGTTCTAACAGGTTTTATCACCATTTGCGTAAACAACACCCACAGCCAAAATCAATGTCCGAATTTGTAAACAGTGATGTACCTGCATCCCGAGTTAATTGCTTTGTATAAGGAGGAGTAGGTCCTGTAATGATTTTTTTTTTTTTTCTTTAGTCAGTTGGACCAGTCATGTTTGCAAACTATTGCTGTTGGTTTTATTGACTGTTCTTCCAGTATTTTTTCCTTGGCGAGTTTCCTCATGTGCTTGCCTATTAAAACTAGTCAGTGAACTGTGGAGGGTGAGGATATGCCCATGCACCATGTTTTCTTCCTGGTTTGCCCCCTGGCAGCCCCCCTTTTGACCTTACCATTCCACGTCTGTCTTCCTTTTCCTCTGCAGCGACTCCTTCGCTCACCTCTTCCCCCTTCCCTCTGTACCCCCGCTGAGGAAGCTGGAGGTGAAAGCTGTCTGTGCCCCTGGATGTACTGCCCCATTTGTATTAGTGGGACTGGAGAGCTGTGTTGCAGCAGCTGTGCATGGGCTTGGCTCAGCAGTTCTAGCTCCTTCAAGACTGCAGAGTCAGAGGTGTATTTTTCTGCTTGGTATCACAACTCCCTCAGTTACGGACAATGAAAAGAAAAGGGAAATTGTCACGTTATTTGTCTAACCCAGGCTACTGCTAGCAACTAGAAAAAGAGGCTAAGCTACATCTTCTCTGTGCCTTTATACCTGACAATGTTTCATGAGATCTGTCTTGAAATTAAGATGGGTGGGAATACGCACTTGAAGTTTAATGTATTGTTTGATATTCTACCAGAGAAATTATATTTTGGAGCTTCCAAGTCATCAACACACAGTTATTTCTTATATTGTAGTAGTTTTCAGCTGAAACTCTTAGAAAGAACAAACTCTATTTGAAGCTAATGGCTCTTTTTATCACTGTAAGTCACATACAGCTGAACATCAAGTGCTTGGGTAAGACCACATGGCTCTCAGATCTGTTCCTACAGATTGAAGAAATAAAGAACAATCTCATATCTCATCCTTTGAACCTAAGAAAGCTAGTAAGTTGAAAACTCTTGGACCATAGCTATTCTGCTTTAATATTTTAAACCACTATTTCTCTCTGGCTTATGTCTTCTTCTGAAGGAAATGCTCTCTGAGATGCTGTAGTGCTAATCGTCATCATGCAGTCTGTCCAAGAGCATTTCTTGTGCTTTAAGAGACAACATTGGAAGTCCAAGTTAAATAAGTCAGAGTTAATGTGAAGTCATGCATCAAGCAGTGCCATCATAGCCTTACTGTAGTGCAAAACTAAATAATATATTTACTGTAGTCTTTATATTGTTTTTGGAATACTGAACTGATATATATAAAAAACCACAACAATTAAAAATAGTGTCATGTTTATGGCACGATGAATTTGTAACATTGTTACAGCCTGGAAGAATGCAGTGTTGAGCTCTTTGGAACAGTGAAATCTCTTTTTTTACCTGAGGATTATGAATTGACCAGGCTTAGATTTCTTTTTAATATGGGTGAAGTGCTGTTCAAATGTATTTTTTTTTTTTAATCCACTAATGTTTTCATGGTAGGAATATTTGAGATTTTGTCATTCTTGAATATGTGCGAGTCTAGTGTCAGTCAAATCTCCACCAGTATCAGAGACAAACTGTTTCAGATGTGGAAACATGAAGTATTAACAATCTTTAGTTGTTTTAAAAATGTCTTTTGAATATTTTAATCCAGCCTTATTACTATTGATTGCGACTAGCTCTAGCTAGTATATATTTGTGTGCAGCTCCTTTTATGAAGAAAAAAGAACTCTTTAGAACTTCAGGTGACCTAAAGATAGGGTTTTCTTAATTTGGATTTTTCTAAATAGAAGGGACTTGGTGGCTTTCTAAGATACAATTCCTGCTGCTGCGATGTCAAAGTCAGAGGCGTCTGACTATAGCCAGATTATAGGAGTTCATTAAGACTGTGTTTTGTTATTTTTTGAAAACAAGTAGATTTTGTAAGTTTGGGGGCTTGGTACTTTTGAATGGAAACTTTGGAATCAGAATAGAAAACGAAGCCACAAACTACATGTCTCACTGAACCTTGTGAGAACTGGTGTTGAATTAGGCCTCCTTTTTGGGCTAGTTCTTCAATTTGTTTTATTCCTGGCTCCGTTAGGAAGAAAAGGATTTTCTCTTCTCTTGAAGTAGGGGATTCCCGCTGCCTGTTTTCATACTCTAATGCCTGTAAGTTTGCATAAATTGATTGATTCTGTTGTATTGCTCATGAACACACTGGCTACCAGGAGGAGATATTTTATACAGTGTTTTCAGGCTTCCTCATCGGAGCTGCATTTGCAGGGTGAAGCTGGAATACAGAGGAGTTTAAGGAAAGAACAGTGAAGAAAGTGATATTCAATTGACTTAATAAAAATGATAGAAAATATTACCAGAGGAAGTTAAAAGGTATCATGTAGGTTTAATGGGAATAACTGTTTATGTGCGTAATCGTAACATAATGAACATCTCTGAAGAAAATTCCATTTTGTGTGCAATTTATAAAACATTAGTTAATGTTTTCAATTAGTGTGCATAGATGGAAAGCAGTTGTTTATTATTAATAAAATAACATATTAATAATTCTCTGGTGACAGTAGCAGAGACGGGTGACTTTCTGGAGCCTCCTGTATCTCTCCATTGACAATTGAGAAAGACCAAGCCATGTATTTTGCCTAACTGGTTCATTTTTGGGTGGTGAAAGTTAGGGGAGGTGAGTCCTGTCATCTCCATGATGCACATCCTTATATACTTTTAAACTACCAAGTGGATTTTAAAGGGAGGATTGAGTCCGAACTTCTCACATCAGTGTTTCAATGTCTCTCTTGACAAACTTGGATATCTAGTTAAGAAGCCTGCCACCTGCTTGGGTTTCGAGTTTAGCAGCCTTACACTTTAGAATTCTTTGCAATTTTCCTGGGTTCAGTTTCAAGCTTTTATGGCTTCCTGCTTTCAACTTCTGACTGTTTCCTTCATTTCTTGATGATGGAATTGCGCCACATCATTAACTAGAAGATGTATGGTTGTAAATGTTCAAAGATTGATGGATTTTATTACGCTGCCAACACAGCCATGTTGTGGAGGCTGTCTTTAATATATTATTGATGCTCTAAACCATTATTTTTAATAGCATTGTGCACTGGGAGAAGAATCCTAGTGGAATGGAAGTATAGGTGAAGATGATTTCTGGAGCAATAATCCTGTAGGAAGTCAGTCTCTCTGAAATGTCTCTGGTTGAGCGTGTGCACTCTTTTACTTTGAGCCATTAACTATGGAGGAAGGATTTACTGCTGGAAATGGAGGGTAATTTGACAGCTGTTAATTAATTCCCATATACGAAGAAAGAAATCACATGGATAGAACTTGACATGGTAAATGTTAGTTGTTTTGTCGGATTTACCTAAATGAGTTCCCTGTGGCAATCAAGCTTTGGACATTGTAGATACATGGCTTTGCTTGTTTGAAGTTTTTCATGCACTGTTACCTCCTTTGACTATGGTTTTTGGTTTGTTTTTTGTTTTTCTTTTCCATAAAACTGAAAAATTAATGTCCTTTCTAACTGATAGTCTCACTAGGCAATTCCAAATTTAGTTGCATTATGCCACCAAATATCTAAGCTTGTTCTCCTAGGACCGAAGAGTTTTCTTTCCAGTTTTCAGTTCTCTTAAATATAAATTTCCAAACACCTTCCTTGCCAGCCAGCACAAAGGCTCGAGTGGGTCTGGCCGGTCCCCAGGGGTGAGTGCACGTGATGTGCTACTTCCAGAGGGAGATCTCAAAGCCTGTGAGAGGACTGAAGGGGAGCGAGGTAACACCCTGGCTCTGGACAGTGAAACTGCCATAAGAGACATGCTGAAATTTTTATTTTAGTACACAAATTAAGGTTTCTGAGGTCTTACTTAGTTCACCTCTTGAAAGGTGAAAACAGGGTTGAACGTTATTGTTATTTACATGCACGTGTTTGTAAATATGGACAAAGAGAAACTCTGCAGCCTGACATCGCCCAGGGGAAATGAATCTGTTTCTCTCTTGCCTTGTGGTTTTACAGAGAAATTCAGTGCTCTGCCTTGAGCTTTTCCCTTCAGGGGAGATCTGTCCCAAAGGGCTGATAGCTGTCTAAGGCTCTGTGACTGGACATGGAAGGCAAAGGGAATGGGATATTACAGACTCTGCTATTGGAGCTAAGAAGAAAAAAATCCAGCAAATCTCATTAGTAAGTATGCTCGCAAGCTCTGCTGTTGGCCAGCCAGCTGGATTAAAAAGGGGGCAGGAGAGTCTGGCTGGATAATTTCACACACGCAGATTTAATCATATCTTCTGGCTGGTAAATTTAAAAGACTACTGCATTGCACAGATTTTAACACGTGTTCTGGTACAGATTTTAATCTGTATCTGGCACAGATTTTAACACATGATCCTGGTAAAGGCAACAGGACAACTCACCTGAACGTTACTGCTGGGATCTCGCCCTGTGCATTTGAACTCTTTAACAACACTAACACAGGTCCTAAGATTGCAAAACGTCTCTGTAAACATGATGCTTAAAAAAGTCATGAATTCTAATAACTCCTACAAATATATCAGACAGTGAATTCATGAAAGAACATGAGAAAATAAGCAGGTAAGTGTCACTGTTAATGTTGCTTTTCTGTAAAATCGACAAAGCAAAAGGCTGCTGTTAGCGCAGAACTGGATTATTCAGCTCAAGTTCAGGATGTGTTTTCTTCAGACTTTTCATCTTTGTTTGTAGGGCTGCTTTGGGATTACACAGTGACTCTTCACAAAGTCCAAGTGTAAAACTGAACTGTTTCCCACAACTGCTCTCTGGTACAGCACGTATCTGTGCCAGCTCCTCCTCCAGACGGGAAGGTGTCAGCACTGCTGACAACCCACCTTTCCCCGTTAGTATTAATGGCTTGTTCAAGTCTGAGGATTTTTTCCTCCCTTGGTACAGATAAAGGACTTAGTACAGAAATAACTAGATTTCCAAAATAAAAAGATAAGTGTTTTCTCTAGTGGTCATATGTACTATCAGGTGAAGGGCTAATTTTACATTTGTAAATCCTACCATTCACCTGTAAATCTGCTGTGATCATTTGGGCTCTGTTCACTTGCTAATAGTATTTATACTATATATTGTACTATCTATTTAAAATTTCCTTTTTCCTTGTCCTTCAGGAAAAAAATAGCAAGAAATCATTTTATAGGAGAAAATACGGAGTTATAAGCCATGATGCTACTCTTTATTTCTTTTTCCACACTTGTCAATAAGCACCATATTTGTAACTTTTATTTTCTTCATTTCCTATCCTGAAACTCTGTTCCAGCAGCTTTGTTGTTAGACTGAGAACTAGGGATGTTAGCGCAAAGTTCTTGGTGGCTCAAAAGGAAAAGAAAAGCCTGTAAATAATATCTCCTCATTTACTGCAGTCGAAAGGCAATTTCAAGAAGTCTCTTATGTTTCTAATTAGCGGTGTCCTTTAAAAAGCTGCCCTAGGAAGGCTAAAGCCAAGCCATGTATAGGGAAAACAGATGAAAACCCTTGTGAACCTTCAGTCTTCAAAAAGAAAGCTGCCTTCACTCCATCGAAACTGCAAACCCTGACCCGCTGCTCTTGTTTTCTTTGTGCTTCTATATATAATTATGAAATATTAATTATAACTTTTATCCACCAGTAATGTAACATGCTTCAGAAGTAATGAAATAAAGCAAACAAGCAAAACATTTCCTGCTGATTGATCAGCTGTTTTAAATTTGGTGCTCTGTAAAAATGTCAAGAGCGTATTCCAGGGTGAGCCAAAACAAATCTGGAAATGACAGATTTTTTTCCTAGAATGGAAATTCTCTCTTATGACAAGCTCTTGTCCTGAGATACAGAATCCTTAAACAAAAAACAAATGAGAAAGGAAAAGAAAGCACTGAAAGAAAAGCATGAATTGTATTGCATTAATTGCAGGGCCTCAGCGTTTTTCTTAATATACTGAAAATAGTTAATTTATAGGGAAATGAAGATTTGGATTGGATTGGTTTCTCATATGTTACATGTACTCCTTGCATGAAAGATGGTATGCAAATATATAATCTACTTTGGTCTTAGATCATCTTTACTGTTGTTTAAAATAATCTTTAATAACGTTGGGATGTAGGACGGAAAAATGCATTTGCCAGCATGGTATTGGGAATACTTCTTAGACTGGAGCATATGAGTGGTTGTATGAGATTCTCCATGAAAAGCGAACTGATTATTACCTAAATACTTGTGGGTAGCACTTCTCCTTTGCTTACCTACTAACTCATTTGCGTACGGGAGAGCGATTCAGCACCATCACACACAAGCCGTCCCCACAAGCCACACAGGCAACCCTATTGAAATTATCCCCCTTAATGAGGATGGCAGAGCTGAAAGTCAAGGAATTATCTAGCAGAAGGATAAAAAAAATCAAAGAGGGAAGCTGAATCTTTCCTAACACTTGGGGCAAACTGCTCACAATTGCAGCACTGCGGTTTTTCTGCATTTCTATGGCCCATTGATCTTCTTCCAGGGGAATGACATTTTAATTGCTGTGGTTTTGTTGGTTTGGTTTTTTTTTTCCTGTTAAGGAAGCAGCTGCTACTTTGCCTAAGGAATTTAAGTTGTCTTTGTCAGAAGAGGTTCTTTGTTTTGTTGTTCTGATTGTTTAACTGTCCGTTATCCGATACTATTTCTCCTGGTATTAGTGGGTAAGTGCTTCTGGCTTATGCTATTAGTTCAGGTGCCAGTGTGCTTAAGCAAATAAGCTTCCAGGGATCTCAGCTGAGCTGCAAGAAACCAACTCGAGCATTTGCATCTGTGCTACGGTTAATCTGCAAATATTAATTTGAATAATAAGGATAATGTATGCATAGGAAATTAGGCATCAGCTGTCACATTTGAAGTTACATTGGTGAAATATCAGGAGAAGGGCAGTATTTTTGATTTTTTTGAAAAATGATCCATGTCTTCGAGTGATGGTCTTCCTTACAGTTTCAGCACCTTCTCTGTTACCCTGAGAAAGCTAACATGGAATTTCTGATGGATGAACAAGAAAATCATAGCAAAAATCATGGTAGAAATTTTTTTCTTAGGAAGAATAATTTTCCTGAAAGCATCATCCAGGTTTTAGGGATTTGAGTGGGTGACATTAGTTCTAAAACTTCCCCTTTACATGTTTTTAATTCTGCAGTGTCCATTTTTTCCACAGTTACCCTCTCTGTGTTTTTTCCCCCCTTTATTTTCTATTTCTATACATAACATGAAGTGTTATTGTTGGTCTTTTCACTTGTAAGCTGTAGTACAGAGCCTATATGTTTAAGTTTGTAGCGCAGGTGCAAGACCATGGTGGATTTATACTCAGTCTTGCCTGAGCTACCTGAATGAGTAAGAAGCAGCTTGAGAGAAAACTGTTCATTATTTCTGGGTTTTCTGTTCAGAAAAAAAGTAAAAAGGGATCTATGAATTTTTTTAGTCCAGGCCTTTCCTTGGAAAAACAGTTGCCTTCATTTCTGGGGAGGGGAAATTCCATTTCCATACATTGTAAGTGGTAAAGTGTCTGATTGTAAAGGCAGTGAGTCCGCAAGGCTGGAGACAGTTTCTATAGTGCAGGTATAGCTTAACCCCTGAGACTTTCTACAGAACGAGTGCAGTGCTCAAGTACCAATAGCAGTCGACATGGCTCTGGACCCAGGAGATGCTGACCAAAGCTGAAATTTGACTGAAAATGGAAGTTAACCTGTGCATTATCAAATACATTATGAAAGTCTTTATCAGCTTGCCATTATTCATATTTTAATCTGGGGATAACTTTGTCCTTTTAAATTAGTATTCAAAGTTAGAAGAAATTAAAGGCCAGGAATAAAGGTCTTGCTTACCTTGAAATTTTCCCAGTTTCCCAATAGGCACTGGTTACACACATGCTCTGAGTGGTGCGCAGCGCTTCAGGATGACAACCAGAATATCAACTTATCTTCAGATAGCGTTTTTCTACCCCACTAGCTGCCAGTTTATTGTAGATGACATTTACTTTGTTCCATGTCCTTCCAGGGACTGCTCTGAATCTTACTGACAGCTGGTATGGTCTTGAAATGCCTTCCGTGATTCATACCTGGACCTAGCAACAAATGCAGTTCCGAATATTCAATTTTATTTTTTCTTCCTTTAAAAAGGACATTAATTTTGGAAAAGTGCTCTTATTATTGGCAGTTGGGCAAAACTGCTTCTCCTTCCATTAGTGTTTTGACATGTATAAGACAACAAATGGAGATAATACAGCCTAGTAAGCAACTGTTCATTGTCCATCACGGCTTTTGCCTCTTTTGTTTGATTAGTATTTTATTGTTTGTCATTTCCTGTGAAAGATTGCTTAGTAGTTCCTATATAGCTCTTATTCAGATTCATAACATTTAAGAATTATATGAAAATATACTAAATATCACCTTTGTTTTGTTCCATAAAAGATATGTTTTAAAGCCAATAGTCTTTTGATAGTAAGACATAAAAGTAGAGTACATCTCTTTTGGAAAAAACCCACCCTAATACATTGCTGTCATTAATCACACAGGAAACAACGGGCTGTGAGAAACTAATGAAATACGCTTGGGAGATGCTTTGTGTAAAAATGAGAGGTTTTGTGTGATAGCGCAGTTTTTACCCAAAGATAAAGCTAATTTCATAAAGCATCTCACAGTATGAATAAATAGTTGTAAATCAGCTGCAACAGTGTAAGCAAAGGCATTAACTGTAGAAAATCTTCTGATTAGAATAGATCTTCTTTTACTGAGAACTGTCTGATGAATTTCTTGTTTGACTTTTGGAATCTTAAAATCTATGATAAATTTGTGGAATCATAGAGAAATATGTATGGAAAGGACCACCAAGTGTCTAGACAATGAACTTGGGGTCTGTGGCCAAGTATTTCAAAGTAATTTCAAAAAGTAGTAACAAAACCAAACCACAACAGTTGAGAAGTTAGGATGTGGTGGCTGAGGAACACAGCCTTTCAAAACTAAGGAAGAGGAGGAAAAGCCACCATCATGCTAAGCACAAACAACATGCAACATGCGTTGGCCAAAAAAAAGGGGATAAAAATCAATAACCAAATCAGTTCTTCCTTCTCACCCCTCCATCCCTCGCATTTGGGCAAAGGAAATTGTTTTCCTCTTCTTAATGTTAGAAAGCTTTGGGGTTTTTTAATTTCTTTTTCCTTGCATCTAACTTCAATCTTTTGCAACTGCAGTTTTGGTCCTTTCCTGCTTGTGTCCCGTCCATCATGGGCATGGGGAACCGGTTATTCTTTTCCTCATTCCAACAGCCTGTTACCTCATGGAAAGCTGCTGCAATGTCCTCTCCTCGCTCCTCAGGCTCAGCAGACCTCGTTCGTTCAGCTTTCTGATCTTCCAATCCCTCTTGTGCATGTCCTGCCTATGGATGTTTCATTCCAACCAGAAGTAATCTTCTAGCTATATATACGGCATATATATAGGCTATAAGACTCATATGCAATGATTTTTATAGTGAACGATGATATAGATTCACATGTGCATTTGGTTTTGATGCACTTATATAAGGGACAATTTGACATTTACTGTTTCCCCAAATACAAACATAGCCCCAGGCCTTCTTTTCCTCTTATAGGCAGTGCAAGCACACGTCTATCGACGACTTGATGTCTTTCTACTGGAATAAAAGCCATTAATCTCCAGTGGAGTTAGAACAATGTCCCTAATAACATCAGTAGTAGCACGGCACTCTGGAACCTAAATTTGACATTGCCTCTGTGATATGTAGGACCATTATTCTGAATATGATGATGCTTTTACGTAAAGTCACCCTGATTCCTGGTCACTGAAGTTCTTCCCTGGAGCAGAGCCTCTGAAGGAAAAGGGGACTTTTCAGAAATGGAAGTATGTGTCATTGTTTCACTCAATCAATACAGTTGTACCTTCTACAATTTTAATTTCTGTTCTGAGGATGTTAATTGTATCTTGAGCTGCATCGAACACTGAGTTGCTACGTGTTCATAAATATTCTGGAAATGCCAATGTAGCCGAGATGCTGCTGGAACCTTTTCAAGAATATCCATCTAATAACAACTTCCTTGGAAGGAAGTGCTTTCAGAAACCTGCTAAGGTCTCTTTAATGGGAAAGATTTAATAACGTGGAGCTATTGGTGAGGCGGACAAATTAACAATATGCATGAATTTGTATTTGCATGCTAAGTATGTGCCAACATTAAAATCACTTAACAATAAGGTGGTTTTTCCTCCTCCCTAAAGCCAGTTATTACACATATTATGCTGTACTGAACTCTTTCAGTTCCCTGTCAATCTTATACTTAATGCTGAATGCTTTATTATTTAAAGATCTGAAAACTTCTGATAATTTCATATGAGAAAAAACAGCAAATATCTGATGATATATAAAACTTTTGAGCTTGTGGTATAGCAACATTGTGTAATACATGAAAACATCATCTCGTAACTCCGAACAAGAACAATGAAACAGTGTCAATGTGATCTTAACCATAAGCAAATTTCATCTCTTCTGGTCTCGTCACAGCAACAAATTATCGTAGAAAGAAGCAGAGCAAGTTCAGCATTGTAGATTAAATTGTGTGTGTTTAAACTTGTTTGGCTGCTAAAATTCTGGAGTTAGGATTAGAGGGAGAACAAGTGGAGCGCTAGGAAAAGTAATCTCCTTTGATCTGTTTGCTCTGAGATTAGGAGAGGTCACGAAACTACGAAAAGTAAACGTACAGAGTAGTTCTGCACTCCCTTGTAAAACTGATGGTTGCAAAACCTGGTAAATCCAGCAACTGTTTTCCACCTGCATGTGTGTAAGCTTTTAATTAAGACATCAGATTTGCGTGTAGCTTCTAAGGGTCCTTTACAGCAGTTTAAAATCACTGAGAATGCTCTTGGTTTTAAGGGTTTTCTTCCTACTGAGCTATTTGTTATTTCTACAAAAATAAGCGATGTAGCATCATATCTTCAGGGTAAGTAAATGGGCAGAGAGGTTAGTTCAGCCATCAGGCACTGCGGTGTCTTGCAGAGAGATGGAAGAAACCTTTGCTAGCTTTTTAGTAGTTAATGGTTTATAGACAAATCTGGACTCTAGCAGGGAGTGCTGCTCTTGCTTGCTGGGTACAACGCGGGGCACTGACCCACCTCCCATTCCCAGCGTCACTGAAACCTTCCCTGGTGCCCCGGAGCAGAGCACTCTCCGTAGTGTCAGATTGTATAGCAACTTTTTTGGCAGTGTTGCCCTTGAGAGACCGCTGCAGAGCACCTCTCTGCGCCGCCCTCTCTCTGCATCTGTACTTGGGGCTTCTGGGATTCTTTCTGCCACGAATAAACAGGGTAAGATGTGTTCCCTTGAGGGCTGACATGGCCCCTTTATTTTGTCATGATCATAATGGGAATAAAGTTCTACTTTTTGCTTTTGAATATTACGTGAAATGTTGTGCCTTGTGGTGTCCAGGACCTCCTCCTTCCTTCTGGTCCAGGGGTGCTTTTGGTCTCAGAGCATCGTGGCTAACTGAATATGTGGAGTGGGGCTGGATTGGTGCCTGAGCGAGCTTCAGGGCAGGGGCAGTTTTCACCTGCCCCAGGTAAGGTGCCTGCCCTGACTTGAAAGCATTTGCCCATCTGGAGAGCAACTTTCTCTGCTGAACACAGCCCTGCAGTGGTAAAGGCAGCCTCAGTCCTGAAGGTGAACTCAGCCCCTGCTACCTGATGTGGAGGTTTTGTGTAAAGATTGTGCTCCAGGTACTCCCGCAGTTGATATAATTACAAAGTAAGAATGGCAGCTGGTACCCAATTCCTCAGCTGTGGCAAGTTGGGGTGCCCCACTGATGTGCATGAAGCAACGAGTCTAGGCTTTTTTACTGCCTTAACATCAAACTCTCATTATTTCTATCATTTTCAGGAAATCTGTCTTCCTGTGAAGGCTGCGAGTGCTGATATTGTCTTTACCTGCTCCTAATTTAAATGCTTTTAGGAGGATGCACTCCCTGAAGCCCACTTTTCCTCTCACTACTATAACTGGATTAAAAACCTAGGCAAAGCAGCCTCCCTCCACCATTTTCCCCCAGTCGAAGCAGTTGTGCATCCCTAGCAATGATTTTATAGCTTAGAGCAGTGTTTTTTCATATTTCTCTATGCTTTTCTCTAGAATGCTAATATAATTTTTTTTTCCTTCTGCAGGTACTTCTGGTTATGCATTTGAACTCCACAGATCTCGTAAGTAACATTCGCCCTATGGAAATATGTTCTACTCTACTGTTAAGAACTATATGTACTTGGGTTTTTGTGGCTCACGAGGGGTTTTCACTTTTTTGGACAGGCTATTGCTTGTTTCAGAGGTGCCGGTGGCATATCTCCTGTTGTTTCGCACTGGAAGTAAAAAGAAAAAATATACTTGCAAAAGGATTTGCGGGGAGATTTTTTTCAAAGAAGTTTCGTGTGTGTTCAGCCATCTTATTCAATGCATTTTATTAATTGAAACAGAGAGTTTTGTGTCGACTTGGTAAATCCAAACGGAATGGGAACTTTTGTGCTGAGAATCAGCATGGCATTTTTAGTGGTAACGCAACAGTAGGAAATCCTAAATAACATCACAAATTTTGTGGTACTGAATGTTCAGCCAAAATCTAACATGGTCTTCTAAAGGTGTGAATCATGAGTAGATATGTGTGAAGTGCAAGAATATTAAGTTGATGAATCATATTTAAAGCCGAAATAAGGCATGTCAGTTCCTTTGTACGCATCCACCCACCTTCGCGCACACAAACATATTTTAACTTTGAAGAACATCCAGGTCTTTGCTTCTGTTGCCAGAGAAAAGTATTTTGCATCTGATCCGTGTCCAGGTAAGTTCTTGAACCAAAGACTTTCCTTAACACTTTTCACAGTTGAGCCTTTCTATTACTCCTATAATCCTTGTATATGCTCAATATACATTTCCCCCTTTATCATTATTGGTGTTGTAAAAAGATATTACGTCTTCTATTATACCCTAAGAACAAAAATTATCCTCATCTGTCTGACTTTGTAAGCTGATCTTCCGCTTCTGCTTCAAGGGTTCTTGAAACTCAAAGCTGGGGAGATTTGCTCTCAGGCAATTTTAATGTGGGATCATAGATGGCAATGTATTGTCAGGTTCTGCAGCCCTTAATTTGCAGCAGCTGCATTTAACCCTCGGTTTACCTCTCTCGCTAACTAAGTTTTATAAAGAATGGAAAGATATCTCTAGCGTTTATTCAAATAAACCACAACGGGCAGATGTTCAGCTGCAGTAAATTGGCACACTTCTATTGAAATCGGTGGACTTAGCCCATATGAGTGTTCAGCTCCGATAATTAGCTTAAACGGTGTTTAAACCCTTCGATTCAGTTACCTGGGGGAAAACTGAATTTCTGTTAGATTAAATGTCAGTGTCAAAAGTGTTCCACAGAGTATGAATATGAATTTGAGTCTGCTTATATAGACATTTCATAAATTCTTTATGTAAATTACATCTGTCTGCAAGGGAGTACATAAAATGCTGTGTGACCCTGAAGACTCTGTAGATGGCACATTACAAGGAGCAAGTATTTGAAATATTAGTTCTGGTCAAAAAAAAAATTGCAGGCAGAACATATGCTGAGTTGTGTTCATGTAAAAGTCTAATGAGAAAGTTTGCAAGTAGCCGGTGGACATAGCACATCTCCAAGATGGTCAGATCAATCATTCATCCCAACTGGGAATGTGCCTGGAGAACATTTCTTCAGAGGGATCTTAAAAGCAGAGGTGTTGCCGATGAATGCTGCTGCACGTACCACTGAAACGCGGTGGAGAAAGAAAGGAGCAGGCACTGAGCCGTGGTATCAGTAGACTGTATCAGGATAGGCTATAGAAAATACAGGACTCTATTGGACATATGAATACACGTGGCTTAAGCAGACTAGATATAATTTCTTTATTAGTCTAAGAATTCGTAAATCTACAGCATGTCATAGCATCTTCTGAAACTTGTGAATGTCTACGAGGAGACGTTTTCTGATATTCTATAATCCCCTTACAGCAGCAACCTGAAAATCAAACCATTCACTGAAACATTAGCTATTAAAATTAGACTCTTGTATTGGGTTTGTGTGGCAAGGTTTTGGTAGCGGGGCCTACAGGGGTGGCTTCTCTGAGAAGCTGCTAGAATCTTAGAATTCCGAGAGAGCCAGTGCCAGCTGGCTCCAAGATGGACCCACCACTGGCCAAAGCTGAGCTAATGAGCGACGGTGGTAGTGCCTCTGCAATAATTTAAGAAGGGGAAAAAAACCTGCACAGCAGCAGCCAGAAGAGATGAGTGAGAATATGTGAGAGCAACAACTCTGCAGACACCAAGGTCAGTGAAGATGGAGAGGAAAGATGTGCTCCAGGCACTGGAGCAGAGATTCCCCTGCAGCCTGTAGTGAACACCGTGGTGAGGCAGGTTGTCCCCCTGCAGCCCATGGAGGACCCCACGCCAGAGCAGATGGATGCCCAAAGGAGGTTGGATTAATTTTTCTCAAGTCAAGTTTGTTTTGCCCACGACTTAATTGGTCAGTGATCTCTCCCCGTCCTTATGTTGACCCACAAGCCTTTCCTTTTCTTTTCCCCGTCCAGTTGAGGGGGAGTGATAGAGCAGCTTTGGTGGGCACCAGGGGTGATACAGATTAATAGGCACTAGAAAGATATCGAGCATACCAAGAATTTTAAAAGCAGGTTATACAAAACACTAGAAGATGCAGCACTGATACAGAATAGGAAAGAATGAATGACTATTGTACACCTGATTTGGATTTCCCCAGCCTCCCGAGGAAAAGTGTCAGAACTAAGCGCCTGTCTAAGGGGAAACGCTAATATTGTGCTATTTGGATACTTTTAACACAGGCAAAGCTTCAGCCTTTAGCCCAGATTTCAGGACCCTGTAGATGAAAAGGAGAGGCTGTATGGCAAATCTCTACATTTCTACCTGGCTGTAAAACTTGTGTGTGTTTTCCTTAAGTTCCCGCCACTGCTGCTGAAAATGCATTGCTGTGCCACCAAACAGGTTAAAGTGAGTCTTCTTGCTATTGCTCCAGTGAAGAACAGCTATCTCCTCAGCTCGGTGGCTGGAGCAGTTTAAGCAAGGACCTAGACTTTTAATTTGGTTCTGGAGGAGTTAAGGGACCTGTGAGACTTACACGTGCATGGAGTAGACTTCTGGTTTGACTCCGTTTCTTATGGAGCTTGCTGCTATGTGTGACAGTTTTATTTCCTTCTAGTAGTGGAGTTATACTGCCATAAACCGCAGACCTTGAAGAGATGAAAATGGTGTTTGTAGTATTTGCCATTTTAACACATCTAATTGATTAGGATAAATGACATAAATTATTGGTAGAAGCAGCATACAATGAGAACCACCAAGTTCAGTTTGTTTCTCCCTGATGGCCACTGAGAAATGATGTATAGTAGGCATAAGGACTTTTAGGATTTTAAGTTGGTCAGGTACTTTCATTCAGCTACAGCTGAACTAAACATGTAACTTTGTGCGTTAAAACAGCATCTCATAATTTAGACATTTGATCCTGTTTTAAAGCCTTTAAGTAATAAAGAATCAAAATATCTACATGAGGTGTTTTTTCCAGTGTTTACTTCTAGTCCTCATTAAAAAAACTTGTTCCTCCTGGTTGCAATTAGTTTCAGCCTCCAACAGTTGGAACTTTTTCTGTTATTTTTGACTGGAAAGCTACCTAAAATCTGAGGTTATTTTCCCATGCAATCTATCGTAATGTGTTGTAAGCTGTTGTAAACCATAATCAAGTCATCTCTCTGACCTTTCTTGAATAAGCCGAAACAGACTGATCTTCCCAGAAGTTTCACTGTGATGATTTCCAAAGCCTGTTTCATTCACACAGCTTTTTTCATTTCTGAAAACACACTGAAAAATGGGCACAGTACTTCATTAATACCTTCTGCAGAAGTAATACGCCTCCTTATACCAATCTGATGTTCCTCTGGTTACATTTTAAATAATCTTAGCTCTAGCATGATTCTGCAGGGTAATTACCGATTCACACCTGGCAAGACTCCGAAGTACTTCTCAGGGTATGGGTTCTGTTTTACCATCACTGTCATGTGCTTTGTGATCTTTCTTTTACTAGCACTCAATGAAGTTAATCCATTCCTAATACTCATTTAAGTGTTGACATTTGTCCTCTCAGTTTTCCTCATGATTGATTTCTCCTTTGTAAAACTTGCTTTTTCAGAGAATTATGGGCCAGATTGACGACGACAACAAAATCAGGAATGTGAGATAGGAATCTAAATATCTTTTGGGTTTTAGTATGCGTCAGACGAATAGGGACATGTTGCTGCCAAGTCAGATGGGGTTGAGGTATCTAATACACTACAGATAGGACATTTAGGCCAGAAGGGAGCACGGCCAGAAAAAGTACCAAAAAAAAAAAAAAAAAAGAATGGAGAGAAGAAAAAAGTCTCTACAAGCTCTCCCTGAGGACAGAGAAAGCACTGTCTGTAGCACAGGGGCTGGGAAATGCATTTAGACATGAGGCGCTTTTCTGTTGGTTTGAAAATAGATGAAAGGGAAGTAACAATGGAGGCAAAGCCCATAGTGCTTGGATTAAAATGGAGTGAATGCCCACGGGCGTGGGTCTAGTGGCAAAAAAGACTCAATGAGAGAGGAAGTTCTGTGTTTCAAAGTGATTTGAAATTAACTACCAAGTAACAGGGTTTTCTGCAACTATTAAACATAAGATAGTTACATAAAGATGGGGCAGAAGAATACTTGAGTCAGGGGAGCTTTGTTTATTTTTCTTTCATGAAATAATGTTCTAGCCTGAGAGAGTCTGTGTCGCCAAGATGGGAGGGTGAGAAACAGAGGCTAATGAATTTGTAGCATCTCGATCAACTGAAAGAGCGCTGAAGCTGTGAAGCTGTGCTGTACTTGTGCAGGGTGTGAGGAAGGCACCCAGGCAACTTCTACTACAAAATTGCAGGGTGGCTGTGAGGGGCTTCCAGATGCTACTGAGTCCATCCCCCTTTGCCTGCTCCAGATCTCTTCTCCCAGTCTCACTCTTCCCCACTGGTGGTCCGTCCTGTCCTTCATGCCCAGTGCTTTGCTGGGCAGAGGACTGCACTGCTATTTCCCCCAGACAGAAATTGTCTGCAAACTTCTCTTCTCTGACTTCTGGCTGACTGGGAAGAATTTCTGCCTTTTCTTTGCAGTTATATCCCCCTTGAGCAACCTGGGGCAATGTATCCTTCACCTTCCTGTTTACAGCCTTCAGCTATTTCCAATTACCACAGCCTCTTTTGTCATTGTTTAGTTAAGCTATACATACTTGCTTTTTTATAGTAATTTCCCATTAGTGTTTCTCTGTAGCCCTTTATTTTTTTTTTTATTGCTTTTTACTGAACTCCATCCAGTTTTTTTTCTTTTTTTTCTCTTCCTAGTAAGCTGCCAAGAAGTAGTTATTACATCTTCTCAGGGACCGTAGAGAACTTAGAAGGTAAATTGCAGTATTAAAGAAAGAAAGAAGCAGGGAAACAGGTTTAAATGTTGAGTTCTGCATGTGTATTTCAAACTAGCATTTATAAATTAGAAACAGATAGAAAGTATTCTACAAATGACTGTGAAAGAGAAGATCTAACCCTAGAGATAATTTGCTGAAGAGGAGTTTAAAGTTAAAGTTTAAAGTTCTCAGATATGGGCCTCCCAAGCAGTTGTATTGCAAAATTATGACATCTTAGAGGACCAAATCCTGCTTTAATATGAGTAAGCAGGACTAAGAATGAAGTCTGTGGAAAAATTGTTACTTACACTAACCAGAAAGGAAAGCCAGAGGACATTGGCCAGAGGGGTGGGTGTATGGTTTAGTGTGAAAGTATCTGCCCAAGGTCATAAGGCGACACTGAGGAGGAGTTTGTGGAGACTGAAAATACCCGGTGCTCTAGGGATCTTACATCATTGCTTCTGCTGCTGTTGCTTTTTCCTATGCCCACAATTTTCCTACCTTTCATCTCTGCTTTGGAGGTCACAGTTTCCCTGAAAATGATTCCCAAATTTTAATACATAAAATGAGAAGGACCTCAGTCTCCTTTTGCGCTGTCCATGATCTCTAGCGTTAGCCGTATTTAAGTTGTAAACTCGTGATGCACACTGCATTTTGGTTTTGGTTCTGTGTGGGAAATACCAAATATAGTTGTGTTAGCCCTGTGAGCCAAGGCAGGGGGACTAGATGCAGTGTGTCACTCTTGCACCTGAACTTCTGAAAAGAGAGCTTTTATGGTATAGCTGCATCTATCTGCCTTTCTAGATGAGACACTGCATGTATTTCTGCAAAAGGAGATGGGTAACAACAGGGATTGTGTGAGATGGGCAAGAGGAAGAGGCTTAGGTAGCAGGAGCTAAGTGTGTGCTTTGGTTTTGTGGAGCGCTTTTTGCTATAGGACAGGGAGCTGGGCACCAGAGGGTCTTCTAAAGGCAGGGAAATGATGCTGGGAGCTGCTCATCCGAGAAGTACATCAACTAGAGTGAGGGGAGTGCAGGGGCGTTTGTCTGGGTGAAGAAAATGCAGAGGATTGACAGTTAAAGTACTTCTCAAATTGTTTGAATAATTTCATGCCAGCACTGCAAAAGTTGTTAAGTGAGCTCGTGTGCAACATTCTTTTCCAGTAGAAAGGAACCCATTTACTCACAGGTTACAGACACAAAGATGCTTTTGTTTTTCTGTTAAAAAATTTGATAAGAGGCTTATGTTTTCAGTGAGGGCGTTACCTTCCTCGATTAAATTAGTGTTTGAAAGTAAAGGTGAGCTAAGAAATTTCAGTTAAAAATAATTCTTGATGCATTTTCTTAGAATACTAAATAATTCTTTCACCTCATCATTGGCTTCTCAGAGCAAAGATATTAAGTAATGTAAAAGGCTTATAGAAAGTTAACTTTTTTACTACTTTTTGGAATTTCTTGTTAGCAAAAGAGTCCCTGGAATCGTCAGCTTCTCTGCACTGCAACGTATTATTACACAAAAGAAGTCAGCAGGATTGGGTAGACTCACTGGTCCAGAAAAGCTATTAGACGAAGAAGATAGCTTGATTATATTTTTCAGCTTCAGTACACTTCTGAAAAATGTTGAAAATGGGATGTTTAGATTCCTTACATACATTTCTTAAGGGATGCCAGTGGCTGTTGCTAGGTTTTATCAACAGAGACAATCGGGAAAGGATGTCTGAGGAGGCACTTCTTGGTCTGCTTTCTGTAGCACCATTTGGTAACAAAATGGTGTTGCCATTTGATGGCTGTTGGGTGTCCCATGTGAAATAAACCGGAAGGGTCAGTGCCGTACCTAGAGGGTAGGTGTCCACGCCATGAAAAGCCTTTGTCGGCATTGGTTGGAATTTGTGTTAGCAATCACAGCCACAGTGAGCTTTGAGTGTATCAGTGCCCCAGGCAAAGAGATGTAGCATTCAGACCTTAAAAAAAAAAAAAAANATATTCTCTGTGTGCTAGCCCATGCATATTCAAAAGGAATATGTGATAGTGCGACATAGTATCAAGGTTTTGTTGGCAGTCGTTTAATCACAGATTGAGAGTTTCTGCATTCATAAGCAGTAAAAGCAGGAAAGGGGTAGGTTGAAGGAGAGGGGCGAGGGGAAGAAGTCACCTTGTGCATCTCAGCCTTCAAACAAGGGACCCAGCGGCACATGCCTCTGCAGGGTGCCCCGCAGTTATCTCAGCCCGGAGAAGGCAGCTCGCTCTTGCCCAGAGCTCGCGTATTTTTGTGCCTCCATGAGCTGCATATGCAGCTCTCAGATTAGTGTTCATTATTGCCCCTAAACCCCACTTTTGCCCATCTTCTTTCAACTCCTTTAGCTCTCAGTAACTGGCCATTGGTGAGCTGTTCCTAGCCCTGGGGTGTCCTGTGTCATCCTGTGTCCCACTTTTAAGGTCACACCTGTCATCTCATTCATTTATGTCTACTCTGCATCCTTGGCCCCTGTTTTCATAGCCTCAGCAGTATCCCATGCCCCCATTTCTCTGCACTGCATCGTTAGGCTGGCACCGTTAATGGTTCATTCTGCACAGAATAACTACTTGCTGTAACTATCCATATGAAAATTATGGTTGCACCACATGATTATACAAAACTAAGCGAAAAATAAAAAGCCACCTAGTCATTAAAAAATTGCTGTTACAGCTAAGCAAACTAAAATAATGCTCTAGGCAGACCAGTAAAAATAAAAAATAAAAAATAAAATAATAAAAAAAAAACCAACCAAAACCCAACACCCTAAGCCTCAGTCTTCTGGCTCTGCAGAGTTACCCTGTGGCTGGGTACTACAAATGCCAATGCTGCATTTACAAGGATAAAGGGCTGCAGACTCCTTACCTCCCAGTACTCCCGTGCCTCTGGGCATCTCCATCAGGAACCATTCCCGTGGCTGTTGGTGCTTAAAAAAGCAAAAGCTCTCTTCATTTTGGTATTTTCCTTCTCTCTGACCATTGAGGAATTTCTCAAGCTTTGCAACGAGGTCTTCCCAGTCTTTATGCTTTATATTCAGGAGGGACTCTTCCAATGTTTTTGGTAGGGAAAGGTCTGATCTTTTGCTACTGATCTTTTTTTATGTTCAAAATGGATGTCATTACTCTAGTAAAACCTTACAAAAAAGAAGAAACTGTTGCAAGGTGCCTGCTACATATGAAGGGAATTGGAAAAATAAAATGTTGCCTCCTTCAGCTCCTTCACCCTATTTTTCCAAATCCACCATTGCTACCCTTCCTCCTAGTGCTGGGACTATGACGGACGCTCCTCTTGTGGCAAATGTGTTTTACAGATACTAGGACAGTGCAGGCATGTGTTGTAGTATTACCTACGCGCATGCTTAAAGTGCACATCCACTAAAATAATTTGCAGTCACTGTTTCTTTTGGATGGTAGTGCTGGTAAATGGTACAGGCCTGTGAGGTTTTCTTGGCAGAGATATCCTGAGCAGCATGATGTAAGTGGGAAGTTACCTTGTATGGAAGTTCAAGAAGTAAGCACAGAGTAAACGGTTTTGGATTTAAAACATGGTCAGTCTTTCGTCAGCTCTTACCCTTAGGGCAGAACATGAATATTTAGTTAAGTTTATATATGCTACATCCTACTAGCCTGGATGAGATCAGAAACTAGCTCTTCAACAAGATGCACAGCTGCAGAAAACATGAACCACATGCAAACATTTTGTCAATGCAGAACAAGTCACAGTTTATTTGCAAATTCTTTGTTTTGCAAAATGTATTAATTTTACCTCAGCAGAAAAGAATGTCTTCATAAATGTAATGCTTTGATTGTCTCCATGAATCTAGCTGTAGATTTGCTTTCAAGATCTCCCTCAAAATGCAAGGTAGTAGGAGACAGCTTTTATTACAAATAGCTAGCAGGTAGGAAATTTTGAACTTGGATGCCGGTATAATACAGGGGACAAAAATCAGATTATTTTTTTTCTAGAATGAAAGACAGTGGTATGGTGTCATCTGGCTCTTTTTACAAAGATAATAATGTTAATTCGCACACATACTAGTACCATATAGGTTCTCTTGCTTTAACTTAAAACTCACCAGTCTCTAACATGGGGATTAAGAATTAAGATCATTGTCTTTATATGAGCAATAAAGCTACTGAAAGCCAAATGATTAAGGAAGGGGGTTTTTTGTTGTTGTTTCGTTTTGTGTTTTTAACTGTAATGGAATTACAGAATTCAAGATATACTGTGCTTGACTTTAACCTGATTGTACTTCAGAAAGCTATGTAATATAGTTATTCACATGAAATATGGGAACAGTATTAAATATTCTGTTAGTGTGTTTTTGCCTTTAGGTCTACCTAGCTGAGTGATTGAGGAATCTCTGTTTTGTCAAGAACTGTAGAGGCAAAGGGAAGTGAAGAAAGCTGAGTAGGGAAAAAAATCTGGAACTAGTACCCTAAATGCATAACCTGGTGGTGGTATTGTTAATGTGTCATCTGTGGCTGCTATCCAAAGTTCATTGTAATATGGAAATTAAGAATGGAATGGGACACAAGTGCAATAAATGCTGCTACTTATGTATAATTTGTAAGGTTTTATGACAGTCTTGAAAACTGTTAGAAATAGGAAGTGCCAGCCTGGAGCCAGGAGGGATGTGCTGTCTGAAGAATTAAACGGAAATGCGTGGTCAGGATGGAGGATTGGGGAAGAAGTTGGTTCTTGCCCAGGAAAGGGCAGGAGAGAGTCCTGGTTCCGCCACACACATTTCATAGCCAGCACTCTGCTGCAGAGACCTGCCGCTCCCAAAGGCAGCCGGGGCTTTTTAACACCTTCAGCAGATAACTGGGAGAGCCTAAGCAAGAAATCAGTGCAGCTGCTACTGACAGAGCCGAGTTGCTAAGGGTAGGCCTTTTTCTTAATCTATTTTCTTTCTTTGTTTCCAGTTTTAATGAAATCTATAACTTTATATGTTATGGGAATAAATGTGGCTAACTCGTTTCCTTAATCTTGTCTGGGAAGGAAAGCGATCCCAGTGCGATTTAGCAAGTAATGGGCGCTCTGTCCTTGAGGAGATGTTGACTTAGTTAAAGTGGTGTGTGAATGTATAAAACTGCATTGTGCCTAGCCTGTGCTTTTCAGGGGTTAGACTTCTATTGAAGCAAGGAATTTCAGATTTGCTCACGTGAATTTTATCCTTTCTTTATTGTATACTAAAAGTGCTGTTAGACAGGTATCGCTTTGTAGCCAGAGGCACAAGCCTGAGCGTGGATGCACCTGTATGAATATGGAGGGGAGTTTATACTAGTGGAGTTTATCTTGCTTACTAGGCACGAGAAGTTATCTCAATATACTCAGTTTCAATACACGTGAAATTTGTACCTGTGTGGTGGGCAGGAGGTGGTTGTGCCTATTTTGATTATATGTAAGTACAGCTTGACAGCCTAGCTAAGCCATTTGTTGTGAAAAG
Source organism: Stercorarius parasiticus (assembly GCA_013396915.1). Lineage (NCBI taxonomy): Eukaryota > Metazoa > Chordata > Aves > Charadriiformes > Stercorariidae > Stercorarius > Stercorarius parasiticus. The sequence continues at coordinate 442,536 of VWZL01001201.1, forward strand.
TCATAGAGAATGACTTTGAGTCTTCATAATGCCGTGCTTACTCTAAAAATATTCATCTAGACTGCTTTATAATCTGCATGTGTATACAAATTGCTTCATTTACTAGTCTGGTCCCCTCTGGGGTGAAATACAGAAACAGCTACTTATTGATTCATCATTCAGCACAAATCCGTGGGGCCGTGACACCATTCAGGATACGTCCCTAATGGCAAAGGCAGTGTTTCCAGTTAAACTCTTCGCTGAGACCGTGGCAGTGGCAAGGTCAGATGCTCACAACTAAACAAACGGACGTCTAACCTCTACTGATGTACTTTTATCTCTAAACACAATTAACACACAACATTTAGTTGTACCTAGAGCATTTTTTCCACAATTCTTCAGAAGGCATTAAGAAACAAAGAGCAATATGGTAATGGAAATAGCCCCCCACATAGAGAGAAAACTGTGGGAATAGAAAAAATTGGAAACATTTTATTTATTTATTTACTTATATTTTTAAAAAGAGTAACTTCTTTCTTTTAGGTAATCAGATATTTAGGTTGACTTAAAATGTACGACTGTTATAAAAACCTAAATGTTCTGCTTTGGTTGAACTTGAACTGATTTTTGTTGTTCATGTGATTGCCCTCAAAATATCAGTTTTGCCCAGCACTGATTTTCTATCTGTCCATCTGCATGATTTCTTTAAGCTGGGAGCCAAATCGAGGCTAACACATGTATCATAACCAGCAATGCCTTTAATTCTGTTAGTTATTTTCCTTTATTTTCATGTGTTTGTAGCCCTCTGCAAGCATTCTATTTTCTGTATATTTCAGAGAATATATTATAAATCTGTCATGGACCATTTGCAGAAAACAAATCTTTGTAAAGTAATAACACAAAAGAAGATATATCTAAAAGAGGTAATATTGCTGCAATAATTAATGGCCAAAGCCTGGTAACAACTATGAAGAATATTTTTTCATTTAAACAGTGGATGAGAGTATAATCAAGTAAATCAGATCTCAATAAACAAGAAGCCAGTTAAAAGCCTCATAAACAATGCATGAATGAGAAAAAGATTGCTGTGGAGCAAACAATTAACTAGAGATTTAGCAGAAAAGTAGTTACGGACACAGGCATAATAATCATGACTTCTAATGACAACAAAATCAGGGAGACAATACTGACTTCTCCTGAAAATAAGTCATTCTGGCATGAAAATATTTACAATTCATATTTTATTATCTTAATAGAGAATTGTTAGAATAGAACTGTATTGAGAATCTAACCTTGCAAGGACATTTCTCTAGTGTTACGATAGCCAACAAAATTTCAAAAGCTGCAAAACAAAACACTTATTTGCCAGAACTGTGGAAAGTTAAATACCTAAGTACCTTTCACTGACCCCTTTTCTGTTTATAATAAACTGGGTTTCTTACATATCCCCTTAGTTTATATTTTATAAAATGTGTCATATATTTCCCAAAAAATGGTTCCATCATATGGACACAACTTTAATATTAAAAATAAAATAAATTTTAAAAATCCATGCATATTTGGAAACCTGGCTGAGAGGTGTTTCATGAGACAACAATACCAATAACAGCTTCCAATGGTGTTTGGGCTTGGAATGCTATATAGAAAATGCATGCATATCCTCTAAAAGGAGATGCTAAGTAATATTTAAAAAAATAATAATAATAATTTCATGTAGGTTTTTCTCAGTGGGGAGGGAAATGCAGTTGTCCTGGCATGTAGAGACATGCTTCTGCGGAGGTGGCATGGACCAACCAGTCTTCTGTCTTGAGCGTGGGGCTAGAAGTCACTGGGATGCCAGCTCAGGCTAACAGTGTGGATGTTGGAAGAGTCCCAGTTCAAAATGGGCACCCTGGGGCTTCTTCAGCCCTGAGCTGAGGCTGGGAAATGCTGGTGACCTTCCCTGGTGTGTAATCTGCCAAGACTGGAAGACCCCAGGGCTGCTGTGGTGGCTGGTCTGGAGCAGGGAGCCCAAGCCTCAGCAGTTTACTTGTCATGGGCTTTAGGCTCCATTTGCATTGAAAGAGTATCTGGAAACCCAGGAAAACATGGATGAATCATGGGCTTTATCCCTGGGTCAAGACTACGGCTTTCTTATTTTCCAGTGTGGAACAATGAGCAGGAAACAAGGAGTAAAACCAATTTCTAGGGCTTTTGTAGCTTCCTGATTCTTGGCATTTTCTTCTTATGTTATCAAGCTGGTAGAAAACCTGTCAGATTTCTCATGGAAATGTAGGAAGTCAGGATCCACCCCCACTACTAAGGGGTTTGGGGAGGGGAAAAAAAACCAACAGCAAAGCCAGTAAGTTGTCACAAAATGGTTTTGCTTCAGGTAAACGATCTTCCTGAAGAAACTGGTTTTGTTAGAGGATATTCCGTCTTTCTCCACCTTTGGTGTGACAAAAATTCCTCTTTTCTTGGAAAATGAGATCACTGGTTACTGCTGGCTGTTAGTACACAGCATCTGAAGAAGGGGGATTTTAACCAATTTAAATTTATCTGGGTCTTGTTCTCTGTTCTTCTGCAGCCCCTCGCCCATTCATCTTTGTTCTCCCTTTATAAGGCACAGAATAGAGGGCTCAAAATAAAACTGTACTTTGAACGCTGCCTTTTGAGTTCTTGGGAAACTCCTTAAAATAATGAACTAGAAATAAAAATAATTGAAAAATAAAAAATAAGATTTAAGATTTGAGAAAAGATCATAATACCTACTAAACCCAGCATCCAGTGATGTTGGAGCCCCAGGGACAGGCTTTTTGGCATGTAAAGAAAAATGTTCTGCAGCTGCTCTCACTTGAAGTTTCTTGAATCCCAGCAGGCAAAGTTAATGTATCTGCTCAGGAAAATATTAGACTCTAGTATCAAACCTGTAATGATGATTAACACCATCAAGCTCTAGATGTAGCATCATGTCATGTTTTTATTCCTAGCCTCTGAGCCGAGAGCCAAACCAGATCATCTTGTTCTGTGACTTGGAATGGGACTAAGGAAATAGGTCTTACGCTGAAACTTGCTGACTTTGAAGCATGGCTTCTGTTGGCAATCTGTGTGGCCATGTGCCATGGGAGAGGTGGTTAATTTGCTCATAACTGTTAGATGACCTTTCCTCTTAATGTCAAGCTGCATTTCTCAAGCTTGCTTTTACTAAAATGCAGGTCAAGTTATAAACTAATGTATATATTAAAAAAAGATACCTTGAAATACTTCAGAGAACTGCATAACACTGGATGGTGTTCAGAGCTGAAACATGATAGGAACGTGTGCCCGTTAGAATGTTGACCTGCTTATTCTCAGTAGGTTTTTGTGTCCCTTGCCACTTACAGAGGCCCTAGATTTTAATGAAATTATTTTTTTTTCTAACTACTACCTTCTAAATGCCCCTGGGGAGTTGGGTAGTCCCCAGGAAGCAATCCTGCTAAACTTCGTACAAATTTATGGTTTGTCTGAGTGTTAACTCCTCTGCTTTCACTCCTGTTGCGTGAAATGTGCTCAATTTTACAGTCTGTAATTGTAATTTTTCACTGAATTCTTCTCCCACGTTTGTGCTTGATCTCCAGAAGTAAAAATAAAATCTGGAAAGACTTTGTTAATTATTTTTTTTACTAAACTATTTGGATATAACACTGAATATATGGAGGGAACTGATCAAATGATTGCACTGAGACCACTTTTACATAGCTCCTGCTCAGATAATACTGTTGCAAAATGTGGTAAATAATTGCCTAAATAACACAGAGCACAATATTCATGTTACGCCATTTCCAGAGTTTGTTGCTTTCAGGAACCTAAGTATACTTGAGAAACAGTAAATTTTGTTGCTCCTCATTGTATTGTTCTCACAGTCTCTTACCATTTAGGGGAGCTTTCCAAATCTGTACCTCTGAGCGGATGAGCATCATAGAAAATTGTGGAAACTGCTGTGTTGGGTCAATGGTCTTCCCTTTAGCGTGTGTGTGTTTTTTTTCTCGGCAGTGGTTTCTACAATAGGATATCAACAGTCTATGGTTGCCAGAGCCACCTTCTTAAAGGTGAAAACTAGAGTTTCTTACAAATTCTCCTAGAGAAGGAAAAAAGCAGCGTTGCTAGATCTGCTAATGAAAAAGTCTTATCTAATTAAACTGTCTGAGGCTTTTCAGACTTAAGCTCCTATGAAAACAATTTTGGGTGCCTGCCTATCCATTGCTGAAAAATCTCCATTATAGCTCATGTCTTAAATTATCAGTATTTTTAAAGTGAACTGGCTTGCTGTTTCTCTCATTCCTTAAAAGCCAATCCTGTTCAATTTTTTCTAGTTAAGGAACTGCTAGGTGTGTTGAACACAGAGCAGTCTGTATCTTGTATTTTCGTATTGATTGTTTGGATGGTACAGCATGTCCTGGTCACAGGAAGTAGTAACACCAAGCAGATGACATGTGTTATCTCTTTCTCTTCTCCTGAGACCTTTCCCAGTGGCTTCAGTGGGGCCAGGTTTTGCATTTCATATCCCAATGGAGATTTTCTGTTATGTTAATTAAATGTAACAAGTTCAAATTCTTGTCCATTTTTAAAATTTAGATTAAAGTTTTATCCATAGAAGGATGATTAAAAATCACTTAATTCATACTAAATTTCTGTGACACTAGCAATCTGATCTATTAAAAAAAATAAAAATGCCCACCCCTGTTATTTCATCCTTAAATCTAAGTGAAGCCAACTTTGTCCGCAGGCAATTCTCATTAGAACAGGGAGTTGGACCGCTGCAGTTCTGTGTGCAGGCAGAGAAGGAGGAGTCTAAAAGGAGTGGATGGCAGTTTATTCATTAGACATGAATTTGTCATCATTTATTCCTGATCGGATCTGTCTTTTGAATTGAACAGTACATGGGTGGTTGTTGGGGTTTTTTTCCCCCCCTTGATATGGCTGGAAGGAGAAAGGGTGCAAGGCAACTAGTCAAATCACATTAGGGGAAAAAGTCTGTCAAGTTAAGTACCATGAGGTCTATCTCAGCCATCAGGATTCACGTTTCCTAGTTTGATTCACAGTGATTTTTACTGTGAGCAGAGGAGTGTTTAAACACTGGATTATTTTGCTGTATTTCTGAGTGTTTCTTGATTCTGTGACACTGATCATCAACCTTATGGTCATTGCAAACACTAAAGCAGTTAATCCTTTACTTGGGTGTCTTTAGATAGATACATCCTATTTTCCAGAGCTGTTACTTAAGTTGGTTTTGGTAAAACCTTAATTTTATAGGCCATTTCCAAGTTGAAACATGCAATCTGTCTTGATTGTGAAACCCCAGAAAATGTATTGGCAAAAAAAAAAAAAAAAGAGGTTGAAGATGTTTATTCATCTCCAATTGATGGTAATGACTTGTCTTTACAAGGTTATAGCTTTTAGATTAGGTGTAAAGGCTTCCAGAAGAGTAAGGGGAGAAGCACACTTGTCGGTGCACTGGTCTACTGTTCCAGTGACTACCTGCAGCCCAGATGCGATTCCTTTTCCATAGTGAAGCTGGATTTACACATGCACAGCCACATCGCCATCTGCAAACCCCGGACTAGGCTCTGCTGTCCTGGGAATGCCAGGATATAAATCCCATGTGGAGTCACGGTGTTGTGCTGTGCTCCACTGCCAGGGTCCTATTTAGAGGCATAACAAGAAACTTGGACTAGAGGCCGAAGGGATGAATGCTAATTGTTATTTTGACCTGCTCAACGCAGGGATACAGCTTTCCTTGCCAGCTGACATAGGTGGCTTTTTTTGTTTTGTGTTTTTTTTTACCTTTCCTGTATACAAATATTCTTCCCAATGATATTTTTTTGAAGGTGGTTTACTTGATGAAATAAGTCTTCTGGAAATCTCACAGCCTAGCTTCAAATCTAGCTTTTCTTGTTTGGAGACTTTTTGAATTGCAGCTTTGGAGTGCTATGGAAATATTCTGAGAGCAAATGCAGCCTTTCTGTGATGCGGGAACTGAGCATACCAGAAAACGCATCGTGCACCTGTGATACTTCACGTGCTACAGAAAATCAACGTATCGTTGCTATTTTTAATATGAGCAAGTCAGAAAGAGTCTTATAAAGGTTTGCTCCACACACTTCTCACTGTCCTTCCTGCCATCTGACTAAGATGTAGATAAGCAAGAGCTCTGCAAGGATCTAGATTTCACAAGAAGTACGCTTGTATTACTTGTAGTACTAGAAGTCCAGTCTCTAAAGAAAGGCTTCGCAAGTTCGGATGTGTTTGTACAAAGTATTCACTGATATGGTAAAGACTCAACAGAAATTGCAGAATATCTGATTTTTGGGTAGAGACACACGCACTTACCATGTTAATGACAGCTGCCTGGAGAGTCCTCAAACACTCAACTTGGCATATTGTGCATGTACATGAGGTTTTCATAAGATACCGCAACTTCCAGTAACCATTTCCAGATGTGTTTGTGATTCCATTTAGGACATTATACATATTAGGACATCAGGTAACTGTTGGCCACACAATAGGGGTGGCACTGTTCTATCACTAGTTTTCCTACATTAAGGGTGTGTGGTATGTTACACCAGTCTGCTGATGCCGCGTGTGGTGTGGGATGGTTTAAAGCAACCCTACCCGGAGTTTGTGGTTAGTTGGGAGCTGGAAGGTGAAGAAGTCGGTGCCACCCAAGCTTTTGTAGTCCCCCTCCCTCTGATTCATGAGGAGGAACACAAGAGACTTGGAGACTAGTGTGCCCACCACATCTCGGGGCCACTTGTGTGAAAAACGCCCAACAGCTCTTACTGTGTGCCGCACCAGTGTCTACTGTGCACTGTGGCTGGGGGGGCTTTGGGCTGAATGGGAGTGTTTTGCAGCTCTTTTTGCTAACTGACGGTTCTGTGACCCTGACACCCACGTGAGAGAACATCATTAAGCAACACTACTAACATGCTCTGTTTCACAGCTACCAGGTCAGCATGCAGGGTGATGCAGGTTAAAGAATTTAAGCTGTCTCTCAGGACAGCATGAGATTGGAGATAGCTCCATCTTAAAACAAATGTAGAGCTTCTGCAAATTCTTCATGAATGTCAGTAAATACTGGAAACAGGGGAATGCCATAGAGATATTGCTCCAGTTTTATTCTACCTCACCTGGAGGTAGAAATGATAGTGAAAACACTTCCATGTTATGACCAATGAATGATAATTTGTCAATGAGCATGTCTATTAATTGAATCATGGAAGAATAGCAGTGGAAGGGGCCTTAGCATGTCCAATGATAACTTCCAGCTCAGCAATCCAAATTACATGTTTGGCAGGTCAGTGTGAAGGGGCTTGTCCCCCTTTATTTTCATCTGCCTACACAACTTTGGCTATTGTTAGCAATAATAGAAAACTTGGTCTTCGACGTATTCTGTCATAGCTATATAGAACAACCGTTCTGGGTCATCCTGAACGTAAGAACTTTTTTTCTGGAACAGAAATACCTATATTGAAGTTAGTCTAGTCCCTCTTAACTCAAAGTGTCCTGCCTTGTTTATCCATTGCTCCAGCCCTTTCCTGGACGGGGAATCTCCTGCAGAGCTGCTGCTTCGGGCTTCCCTGGCTAAGCAGTGTTGCCAGCATTCCCTGCCCAATAGCTTGGATATTATACATTTTAAAGAAAACACACAAACTCTTTCACTTAAGCTCTGTCATATGTTGCGATGGTGAGTTGCAAAAGGTAAGACTCGTTCCAGCTACATAAACCTCAGTCCTGATTCAACCCTCTTCTTTCCAAGGTGGATTGGTTTAGCTTACTACTCCCTTTTCTCCCCCTAAATGTTTCTAGTAGCTGACTGATCCTTTTGAAGTCTTGTATTTTTAATTCAGTCCTTCTGAAGCTTGTTACAAGCAGCTAGCAATCCTGGTCAAGACCTCTTAAATGAATGAGTTAGAAAATAATTTACTGTGCTCCTAGAAATGTTGAATTACTGTTTAAATAGAGCAAATTAGATCCAAGACTTAATCTCTTATCAACATCCTCTTATGTGACATTGTCAGCTCAGGATTGGTTTAGTTATTGCAATTTCAATAACACTTGTGTGCGTCAAGTAGGGCTCCTGTTTCCTTTATAGAGGATTTCGGAGTCTTGGGTTGCATTTACCAATTGTTCTATTTAAATAGTAACTTGGTGCTCTTGGTAATTCTAAAACCTGAGGAAGGATTGTTTGGCAGCAAGATCAGCTTGATCAAAAGGTTTGTTGACACAACAAAATAAATGAGCCTTTAAATAAAAGTCTGTTGAGTTTTTCTTAGCTAAAGAAATAGGTGGCGTAAAATAAAGTATGAGAATCATTTAGAAAGGTTTTTCCATTGAGTGCACTTCAGATTTCTCCCAACCTTTAAAGACCTACTTTCCCACTTACAGTCACTGGCTTTATTTCTGAAATAGAAGACAGATGTGACTGTTGTGCTGTTGATTAAATCTTTATGGTAGCGTGTCAGTCTTTGCTGGAGCCAGGGGATCCAAGAAAGAAGGCAGGTTGTATGGCCATCCTGTTATTTTTTTAGAAATACTCCCGTATTCTAGGAGTATTGCAGGTCAGGGAAGGTCTGGAAAACAGAGGCAAAAAGCTATCAGCTAATTCACCCTAATGCATCCTTTGCTATTAGTGTTACCAGATCTCTTCTGGCATTTTGGGCAGAATTTCAGGCTCCAAATGCCAGAAATAAACAGAGTGGTCATGTGTGGGAGTAGAGAGTGTGCTGCCTTAAAGGAAGCTGGAGTTAAAAGCACAAATCGCAAGACAGAACTGAAGGCAGCTCTGTAGGTCCTTTCTTACATCCTATCATTGCACGCAACCATATAGGAGAAAGACAAGGCTAGCAGGATAGGCAGAATCTTCATCTTGAACAGCTTCTATTGCAAATCACCCCTCAAAGTCCTGCTTAAAATCTGTTGTGCAAGAGCAAAAGCTGCATTTGGATGTTTGTGCCCTGCATGGGAAGCAAAAGAGATCAAAGAAATCACCAATGTCATGGACAGCTGCACAAGCAGGGAACGCGTGAGGCAAAATTCCTCAGTGAGTTGCAGTGGACCATGCGACAGAGGCAAATAAAATCCCTACATTGTGTCTGCCACTTTTTAATTCCACACTCCAGAGAACAAAGTTATTCTTGGGAGCATAGGCAAGATAAACTAACCAAACACCTGAGGATTTTGCCTATGTTGTGGAGCAGAAACACGGTTCAATCAGCCAGTCTCCTGGAAACAAAAAAATCAAACAGCCCAAACCAACCATGGCAATCGAATTACGTAGCTGGGGGGTGGTAGAAGTCGGGGGCAGACAGGGAGGGGAAATAAAGGGAATGTTTCTGGCCTGTGTTTGGCTAAGGACCTTTTTCCTACTGATAGGAAAATGCATTTGGCTTTGATCAGAATGGTTTCCTGCTGTTTCTGCCCCTCTTCTACTCTGCTTCTAGTTGCAAGTTTGTGCCAGTTTCATGTTGTCTTTTTATGTTGCCCTGACAGCTACTAGCTGTCATATAAATAATCTGTTTCTGAAATAGATTCCACTTTCTGAAAGGGGCAAAATTATACAGGAAGCGGATTTGCTTGAACCAAGTAAGCTGTCACTAAAAAACTAAGCAGAAGCTAGTGAGAACTGGCAGGAAGGGTACACATCTCTCAGGCAGCAGTAAAAAGGAGTGTTCCTGTCTTTTCTGCCTTAGTTTGGTGTCTGGATTTCCTGTTTCTTCTTCTTGGTGTTCACCTTTAGCCCAGGCCTTTGTCTGCTTGTCCGTAATGTGCAGTGTGGCCCTTCGCTGCCTCTGTGGCAAGAGCATACGACCTGCTACTGGAGCGTGTTTGCTGTCATGCTGGTGGAAGAGTAGCAGCTATATTCCTTCGCTGCGCTAATAAAACAACGGCGATGCTCTGAGTGGTCAAGCAGTGCAGTATGAGATTCTTGCTGTGCTGTCAGATTGAAAACCAGTCCTGTTTAAGCATTAATTATCCTCTGTCAAGTTGTTTGTTTTCATTTTCTCCTTTCGGTAGAAACAAAAGAGCCGAGATCCACAGGCAACAGCAGTGATACTGAAAATACTGCAGCTTGCTGGTGTCTTGCTAGATGATCGCATATAGAGCTAATGGATTTTCAAAGTCCTCCATTAAGCTGTGCCTTTTGGTTGTCCCACATAGGTGGAATCAGTAATTTCATCCAGAAATAGGGCAGTATTTCACTTAAGTTACTAACCGATATGGTATAAATTTTACCTACCTCAAACCAGGTATTTGCAAATTAACTGTGCTGGAGTCAGGCTGAAGGAACTAATGAATTTCAAATATTTCAGGATTGGAGAACTTCACAGTCACCTTACAAACAATTTGTTACCAAAAAAACCCTCTCAAGGAAAAATTTGATTACTAATTATTCATAGAGCTCTAGAATAACAGTGCCTCTGTGGAAAAAAAGTGTGGCTAATGAATTTATCACATGAGGCTTTTTTTGTCTTGATATATCTTTTAATGGGTTTGCCCTGCAAGTTCTTGCACTCAAGGACTGATGAAAAGCAATAATGCTGGGCACTGAAATTTATAAACCAATTTACAGTGTAGGAGGAATAACAGATTTCCATTGAGTTAACGTTTAATTATCTGAGATCTTTTGTTCTTTATTCCTTGTAACTGAATTGGTTTGTCACTTCTGTTAATTAATTACACAAAAGAAAAAGAAAATCTTCAAGCATGCTGTTGCTCAAATTAGTGTCAGTTGTGGTTGTGCATGGTTTGTTACCCCCATGAACACATACTGCCTCTGCTTTGCTATCATAGAGGCTGGTGAGGGCTCAAAAACTGAACCACTGCCAGCTTTGAGGAAAGAGGGCTTTTTTCAGGCTTGATAAGCTTAGAAATATCTGATTGTCTTTGGCTAGACAGAAGCCCGATTCCTTTAGCACAATGACCTTAAATATGCCAGCATTGGGAAGCATCTTAGCAGTCATTACACTTGACTTTAAGGGAACTTATTTTGCGATTGCCATGGCTGCCAGCCCAAGCTGTGATGTGAGGGTTGCTAAGGTTACGAGGAGGCCTTCAGCGATGTGCAGTGACATTCAGATAGGAGGAAGCAACAAATCGAGTAAAGAAAACAATTTTTGAAATTGGACTTTCAAATATATTTGGATGATTATTTGCTCACCTTTCTTCCCTGATGCATAACAGCTCCACATCAGTAATTTAGTAAATTATTTCCTAAGGACAGAGTAGTCTGCATACACATTTCTCTTCTACCCTCCCCATCCTTACTGTTTAGGAGGGATATTTAACTGGGCAAAACGTAATTTAATCTCTTCTAGAGGAAATGCATCTTGTCTAATGATTTCTTTTATCTTCTCCTTGACTCATGAGGAACCTGTCCCCACCTCCTCTCCCCACTTTACCCAGGCCAAGCACGTTCTTACTTTCCCTCCAAAGTCCTGCTGGAAGGAGCCCCAGTGGGGAGTGATGGTCCTGTTTAGGCTCCATTCCATTCTCATTTGGGCTGTGAAACAGCCTGGCAGAGTTAAGTGAATTCACTATTTTCACTTCTTTCTGGAAAGGACGGAGAGCTGTGCTTGCTTGGTGAGAGTAAAGTGGCTGTTTTGTACAGCTGTGATGAAAAGTCTCCAGGGGGATGGCAGTACTCCTTTGCATCAAGGAAAATAACCACACTGCTACTCCCAGATCCTTATAAACTACTTAATTCCTGCTAATTTTATCGGAGGTAAGTGCCAAAAAAGGAGGCAGACCCTTGCAGTCTCTTTTTACATGGCCTACACAGTGTGCCTAACCTTGCTCACAAATGCTAATGGTAAGATCTTTTTTATGTATGGAAATATTGGAGGTAATAGGTGGAAGGCAACATGGAAAAGGCTACTGGCTAGGCTTCTATATAAACAGCATCTTGGGGGGTTGGGAAACCTTTATAAACCCCCAATTTTCAGCTTAATTTCGTGTTCTGTCAGTTTCTGTAATGGTTATGGTAAATAACACTTCATTTACTTTTTTTCTTTGAAAATATGAATATTATGAAAAATAATAGGGTGCATCACATTTTCTTAAGTGTTTGTAGTTTGGGAGCATAAAATATAAGCACAAATACGATTCTCAGTAAATAAGTATAACTGTGGCATGAATGGTATAGCTGTAGGTAGGCTCTGTATCCACCATTTAGAGAAATGATGAAAAATGGGAAAGTTTGAAATGTTAAATAAAATACGTGAATACATAGCAGTGTTGAAGAAAGAAAATGGTAAAGCCTGAAAGGAGAATCAGTGAAAGGAGAATCCCAGTGAATCAAATAACTTTTCTGAATGAGTATTCTGAAAAAGAATATATTGCTGCTGTATTTAGAAATTTTCTTAAAATTATCTTTAAAAGCCCTGTATCAACTCAGAATTGGGTGTATTTTAGGTCTCTGAATAAACCTCACTGCTAGGATTCTGGATTATTGTCCTAGATACATAATTTATTAGGATATTTCACATTTAAAAAGAAACCTTAGAATAAGCCTTTTATTGCCCTTCAAGTATTGCTAGTGCATCATGAAACCATGGCCTTAAAATCATGCAAGTGAAATAATATCTTTTCCTTTTCCTTTTCCTTTTATCAGTGCTTCAGTTTTGCTCACCGGTGCTCCAGGAAACAAGTGGCAGATGGTGCTACCTCCGTGCCCTGGCAGAAGGCAGCACTCCCTGCGGCAAAGCCTGGTGCCCGGGGGCAGGCTGTGGCCTTCGGCCTCGCCTGATCAGCAGCTGAGTGATGAGGCCACCCCGGGCCAGGCCCAGGCAGCCCCTGCAGCGCAGCGTTCTAGGTTGGTCTTTGCTCCGGCACCTTTTCCATCTTGTCCACAAGGATGGTTTCTGGTCCACAATTACAATTATTTTTTATTCTTTGACCCTCACAGCTAAGCCTGTTCAATTTGTTGCCTTCATATTTGCTCCTCTCCCTCCTGGTTTGGGTTCCATGGCTTTTTCAGGAGGGTTTGTAGTGATTTTAGGGTGCGCAGCACAGTATGGAAAGCACTAGCCTTGATCCCTAGGGAAGAATGCAAGACTAGTGTGAGTCTGTCAGTCAAAAATAATCTTTTATCCTCCAGCAGCTAGTGTCCCTTCCATTTGCTGAGACTGAGATTGTTTATTGTGATTTAATATTACTTGGTGGATATATTTTCTATGATCTTGTCCAAGTGTGTTTTTTCCCCCTCAGCAGTTAATGCTGGTTAGCTGTCCTGGGTTCAAGATCCCTCATCCACTTCATTCCCAGAGTAAACGTTGTGGTCTTCCTCATTGATTATCTAGCTGTAGCTGAAAACCGAACTGGTGATCGGGCCTTTAAATGAAGCTGGGGAGAACGTTCTGGTCTGGAGGCATATCTGAATGGGAAGTTAAGGATCGTTAGTCTCTTCTCTAAAACATGTGTGGGGATGGGTAGGGATCTATGATGAGCAGGTAGCAAAGTTATTAAACTGAGGGAGACATTTTACTTTTTACTTGCACATATAGTACACTGCAAATACAAATTGCTAAGGTGTTCCCATTGCTGGTAAAATGGTGTTAGCGGTGCCAGGGAGGGGGCAGCCAAGGAAGCTCTTTCTAAGGCAGACAGGCAGACTCATTGCTGAGAATGGCTTTCACCTGTCCCTGTTTTGGTCAGGTTCTACCTCTTTTCTAATGCCTGCTCTTCCTATTGCAGCAGGAGGTTGGCAGAGGGAATAAGCTTAGTAACTTTGAAGAAGGCCACTGTGGAGATAGAAGCAGTTCTTTCCTCCATTAACTGTTCTGAAACTTTATGTTTACCTTTACAAGATGCATATCAGAAGAGATTCTAGCTACCTACAAGGATTTTTGTTTGTGTGATACATTTGTAGCAGTGAGATCTGTGGAAAGCTTTGCACGCCTGCAGGTAAGCGAGCTGTGGTTTGAGTCCTTTCTCCAAGCCTCTCTTGCCTGGTGGGACAGTTTTCATCTCGCTTACTGTACCAGTTTCACACAATTGTATTTTCTCTGACTTCACTAGGTTTTCTGGTGACATGCTAGTGTCGAGTCAGACTTGGGTGTTCAGGTTTTGCAAAACTAAGCTGAAAATAAAGCAAGAAAAAAAGAAAAGGTTTCCAACAACACTTAGAGTTTGTCATTTCCAGCCTGGGAGTTAATACACCATGAAACCTTTTATTTTGTGGTCTTTTTTAGTGGTACGCTGACTCTTCTGCTCCTGCAGAGGAAAACAAGGTGAAGAATTACAGAGAGATGAAAAATAACAAGAACAAAAATAGATAGTTTCCACATTCCTTTGGGGAGCTTTAGAGAGATGTCACTTTTTCAGTGGTTCATGATGTGTGACTGTGTCCATGTCCTGGTCTCAGCTGTGCTCCTGCGGATGGCTTCAAAACCTGAAGTGGTTAGGGGACCCTTCAGAGGTTATAGCAATGTAAAACATTATTATTAACTTGGTGACAAGTTGCATTCAAAATGATATCTTACATACTGAAAGCATTCTCAAGCTTGCAGGTGGTTTTTGAGATGAAAGACTTTACAACAGCAGTGGCTGGTAAAATGATTCCAGATATGCTGATAGTATCAAATTTTCATTTTCATTAATAATTCTGATAACAAAAGCAACATTTTGAATTGTAACTGAAATATGCGTGTACTTTTAGGCACACATTAGCTGTCTATAAAAGGGCTTTTTTGTCTTCTCCTACTTAGATATTGAATGCCTTAGGGCATTTTAGGTTCTGCTGGAAGCCAGGTTAGTGTTGAAGTGATTCAGGGATTTGGTGTTTTTCCTCCCAGGGATATGCATAGCCCCTGTGTTCAGATTACAATTAAATTACTATATGTTTGGCAGGCTATTATCCCAATGCACATGACTTGTTAGCCGAGAACTGTCCTGTGCTCTTTTTGCTCCTTCTGATATTGTCATTGACGTAGACTACAATAATATCAATGGCAAGTTTAGCTCAAGTGAAGTCATTTGATGCCTTATAACAACTGGTTTTTGCCACGTCGTCTGTTCATCTAGAACAACAGTGTACGTCCTAGAGATGACCACGCCTAGTTGATGTTCCTGCAGCTTTTCCCCATTCTACCAGGGCACATAAGCGGTGTCCTCTACTCCGCAGAACCAAACCTGGGACTGCATGTTGTATTTCACCTGAAGACATTACGAGAGACAGTATTGCATGCAGAGGGTGACAGATCACCTGTTTCTGAGGTGGGTTACATAGGATCTGCAAATAGAGAAAACAACAGTACAAGAACAGGCAGGTCTGAAACAAGTAAGCATCTGCTGTAACTCCGAGAGGTGCATCTCTCCATTCATACATGCTCTTCTCATCTTCCAAAATGTTCCTGTTCCTGCTGTGAAGGAGTGCTCCCCTTTGAGACAATTTTTGCTTTTAACAAATATCACACCATTAGCCAGTTGGGTCTTGGCTGTGATCTTTGGCACAGTGTTTGTCAGGAGCAAAATCAATGCCCTGCCTGCCTTTTCAGGGCACCCATCATCAAAAGTTAAATTGTTTGTCTCTCCAGCTCTCAGCTTGAGCTGTCAGGATCGGCAGTCAAGAAAGTCATCCTCTTTTAGGTAATTGGAGGAAATGCTATGAGAAGGTCAGTAACGTGAGCAAACGGGAAACTCTGATGTCATTTTTAGATGCAGTTGCTGATAGCAGAAATTCGTGTATCATGGTTCTGAGCCAGGGACCCTCCTGTCTCCAGGGTTATGGGAATCCCTTTGAAACAGAAATTCAAAAATGGCATCTTTTTATTGCCTCTAACATATTGGACCTTTCAGCAGCAGTCCTTATAATGTGCTATTCCCTGTAAGTTACAGGTTTTGACTCTCTGACAGACAATATATTAGTTTGAGGCTGCAGTAATGCAATGAGCTTCTGTTTGCGTTAGAATATGGGTATGGGAGCTCAAGTCTGCCTGCAAAAGGTAATGCTGGCATACCATAGAGTGTATTTTCCACCAGGAAGATATTTCTTGTTAGGACCTCTACAGGTGGCAATTGGTAATATAATGAATTATTAATATCATATCAGTACGACAGTATTGCTGTCATAAGACCCCTCAGACGTCTGATTTATATTACATAAATTACATGGCTCTAAAGGGCAACTACATGTTTGCTGGGACCGTCTGCTTAGTTCTGTCAGTCAAGTTGTACTCTAAACCGACAAAACTCCACTGGCCAAAGGTAATGGCTTCTTCTTCCAGTCTGCCACGGAGGCCTGAAACACCATATGCAGAAGTTTGCCTGATGGATCTCTGAGAGCTAACACTAAAATGCGTAATTTGAAGAGCAAAATCAAAGATTAACCTCTGGGGTTAATACTTAAAATGGAAAAAAGAGATTCTGTTTTGTGTCAACAGAAAGATTTTATACAGTGCAAACTTCTTTAGGGAAGCATCTTCCGTGATGGTCTAAATTATGCACCGTGAATGATGACTATCTTGCACTGCACATACAGATCATTCAACCATGAGATTGGAATCATGTTAGTAATAATTAAAAGTATGTACTGGCTTTTGTGCTTGAATATACTGTTCTGGCCTGTGATTAAATTGTGCAATATTAAGACATGAATTTTGACTCATTCCAGCAATCATTTATAAGTAAAATCTCACCTCTAGAAGGTGTATACCCAGTTACTCATTACCTTGTGTAATGAACCAAGTCCATAACCTTGTTGGTGGTGTATGAAAATAATGTGATTGAAGGTTCTTATTTATGTTATTGTTAATTTTCTGTGATTGGGTGAAATTTGCAGAAGCGTTGAGGCAGTCATCTTTCTACCTTCAGTCCTCTCTGAAGTTTCAAGAGAGGAACTTTTCTGTCTGTTGTGAGATATTTACTGGGTGGCAATAATTTATGTCAAAACAGTTCTACAAGGAGGGTGATGAAGCACTGGAACCAGGGCCCCAAAGATATTGAGGAGTCTCCATCCTTGGAGAGTCCTGGAACAACCCATACAGCTTTAAAGCAAGAGGCTGGACTAGATGATGTCCAGATGTCCTTTCCAGCTCAAGTTTCCTGTAGGGTTTTTTTTGTGACTTCATTATAACTTTAAGAAAATACAAGCCCCACAAGAATGGAAGTCAGAAATCTAGAAGATTAAAACAACAGTAGCAAAACAAGTAGGGCCATTCAGTATTTTGCAGCATTCCTGAATTTTACAGGACATGAGAAATCTACTGAGTTAAAAAATTCTATAATAAAGCATGCAAATTCTGCAGATTGACCTCACAAAACCTAAAAGACTTAGGTTGAGCAACTCTCTCCCCATCATGTCCACCAGTCATCTTCTGATGGTCTTCAAGTGATTGAAAATGTGTATTACTACAGTATTTAAAAATAAATGAAAAAATCCCGAAGAAATAATGTCACAGGGGATCTTAGAAATGAGTTCCAGAAAATGGAATATGGTCCAGTGAATTGTCATTTGCTGCATGTCACAAGCTCTAGCTGGCTCCACCACGTCGGTCTGTGACCTTGAGAGAATTATTACATCATTCAGCACCAGAAAATGCAGAAATGGGCTTCCACCCTCATTCTCCTCGCTTTTTTTTGTTGGCAGGGCAAGGATTAGCTGGGCAGTCCCTGTTCAAATTCTCACCATCTATAGGAGTGCAATCTAAGGAAGGCTGAGCCAGAGGCCAAAGTAATCGCTTTCAGGAAAACGCTAAGTAAAATGTTACATTTCAGGACGTACACCCTGCATTATTTACAGCCATCTCTCTAAACCTGGTACAACATGGGGCACAACTCAAAGTCTTTCTGAAAATCAGAATGTAATTGCCAACTTGAATTAATACTAGATCATATTAGCAAGGAGAAGGTGACATACACAGACATATCAAATGTACATCGTCTTCCTGCAAACATATATAACTTCCCACTTTTTTTTTTCAGCCCTTCTCGGAAAAATACAGCTCTGTATGGGGTTTTTGTTTATGATCATTTCTCTTGAGTCCCTGCTGTTTGTGAAATGCTTCTCCTGTGAGAGTACCAAATAGAGTTTTGTTTATAATAAATTCAGACAGAAATCTTGGAGCTGTGCAGCATCTCACAAGGAGTGATCCTCGATGGAAAGAGTGATTTTCCGTCCCTGGGACAGGGTGAAGAGGGGGCTGGGCCAGGGTCTGCTGGCTAATTCCTAGGTTTTGTCACGTTGCTTTGCCACATATCCCCATCTCCTCTTTGACTGGTGCTGAAGCTGAAGATCTTCCCTTATTGTTGAAATGTGGTAACAGGGACATCCTTAGAAACACTGCCTGGCTGAGATGAAGGCTGCAGTTCCTATAAAATGTTGTGCTTTCATATGAAGGTTATCCTTTTTTACCCTGCATAATCCTGTCTAGATTATTAAAAAATAAATAAAAATCACCATTAGGTTTGTGACTATAATAATCTAGCTGTACCACATTTCTCTGGCCATTTCTCTCTGCTCCCAAGCAGCTGATTCCCTTCTGCTACTAGTTTTGTGTGGATTGAACCCTACCAGCTAGCTGGCTGTTACATTTTAGCACAATTTCTTGACAGAGGTTCTGCTGCATCTGTGCATGACTATAAATCTCAGTTACAAGGCCTTTTTATTTTCAGTTTGGTGTATTTTTGTGCAGCGTATATGGAATTATTTTGGGGGTGTGGTCCGACACTTCCTCTCTACCTCATCTATAAATGCTGTTGTATTGCCGTGCTCGGAGTTACCCTGAAAAGCAATTGGAGGTGAACCTGTGCACATAGCATCCTGTCACTGGGGCCACCGGTTTGGGAAAGTAACAGATGGTCAATAGCGCATGGGCCTTCAGGAATTGTCTTTTTAAAGAAGCTGGAATTAACTTTCCTGAAGAAAAGCGTATTTCCACTGGCAATGTGGCAGCCTAAGTACTAGCTTCATAGCAAAGTTTCACCCCTTAAAAACTAAGGGAGGAGTATAAAGGTTACCTGTAAACTTACAGGGATTGTACTTCAGTGTTTCAGCAGCAAGTTTTTTGTGTTTTGGTTTGGTTTGGTTTTTTTCAAGTCATTTAAAATTCCTAAATTTTTCTGTGGTTACAAAAATACAGCAAAGATTATCTTATAATTCAACCCACTTACCTTTTAGACTTGCAAAAAGTCAAACCTTTATTATGCAATTGGTTTTTTGGTTTGTTTGTATGTGTTTGTGGTTTTGGGGTTTTTTTTGAAATAACTCTTCACTGATTATGTTCTATTTGAAAATCAATGATATAATAATGTCTAGAATTCCTAAATCCCCAGAGGTGACACATGTGGTTGTTCAAATATGCTATTGTTTTTCTTGTGCAACAATAGATTTTTCTATATGGTCTTATTACAATATCAGATAAACCACAGACAAGAGGGGAGAGTGTGAGCAAGGGAGAAAGTTAAATGTTCTCTACTTATAAATAGTTATTAGTTTTGCTATTTTTACGCAATTATAGTAGCTGCCCTCATCCATGAAGAGATGTTCACCAGTAGAGTGAAACCAGAAATATTCAGTAAAGCACAGAAGTAATTATGAAGTTAAAAGAAAAATCAAAATATATGTTAGTATATGTTGTTTGCTTTAGTTTGGCAAGTGAAATCTTTGCGATATGTCCTCAGTTGTTAACAAGTGTAACCTCTCTGATGCCATTGGGATTTCACTCATTAGTCATCCAAGGGTGGACTCATTTGTGCTTTATGTGCAGTTAAAAAAATAGCTGTACTTTCTGGGTGCACAGTTGCCTTCCTTTGCCCCCTCCATTCAGGCATGTTTTGTGTTTTTTGAGCGTCTTTTATACTGATAGGTACTAAAATGTAATCAACTATCATGTCACATCACATCATAAATCCCACCTTAGATTGCAACACAATTAGTTTATTGAAATTATGAATGCCTGCACTCTGAATTACATGATAAAGCAAAATTGATGTGTCATTATACTATAGCATCCTGGTCAGAATTACCTCTTTTACAAAGAAATCCAAGATAACTATCTTTGTAATTAAATGTGCTCCTGCTTGCTTAATAACTATAAAAATAAACACTTTTCTGATGTAATTGCTTAGCAGTATTTAAGAATGCTCTGCGTTATCACCTAATGTGGATCTTTGGGAGAATTATAATAGTAAGAAAGAGAAACAAAAAAAGCAAGAAGCAAGTTGCTATTTAAGCATGATAAATACAAGTATATAATATTAAGAACATGGTTTTCATTCTTAAAAATATTTCCTAGAAATTAAAGCAAAGCTCCAGAAATGTTAATGCCAAATGTATAATGCTCAAAGAAGATACATCAGTATCTTAAAGTATTGAGTTACTTTAATGGGCTTTCTTTTCCTCTCTTTTTTCTCCTTTCTGTGATCACTGAATCTTGCTCTGTGTTTTGCTCTTTGCACATAATGTTCTATGGTAACCTTTCATCAACATGAGGGGAGAAGATAATTTGTTTGTGGACAGTTTTTACAGTGGTTTTTTTGTTGTTTTTTTAAAAAAGAGTATTTTTATACTTATGAGTTGGAATGCTAAAAAGTTGAAAGATGTGTTTGTAAATCTTTGCAGGTCTGTCAGAAATTTGAATTATTTATTTTTGTCAGGCATTCAGGGTAATACCAGGTGTTCAGCAATATTTACAAACACATACAGAGTTGTCAGCTTCTGTTTCACAATAATGTAGACCATATTATGATATTCTTGGAAGCCAGATTGATTACCTTTTGATTGATGCACTGTCCTGGGTGACAGCAAATGGAGAGGAAATAACTAATGGAGGTGGGTATTTTATCTGTGGCTATACCCGCTCATCCACCAAATCCAGACCCTTAGTGTTAGCTGCCGGGATTTGTGCTCCAGTCCCGTGCAGGAGCTGGAGAGACAGTAAAATGCCCTAGAAACGGAGAAAGACTGGGGCTTGGTGTTCGCTTTGGAAACGCAGTGAGGAAGACACATGCTGTTCCTTCTGCTTGCCTTAGACATTTGTTGTTCATCTAAAATCCAGGGACTGGTGCTGCCATATGTCCTTGTGTGGGCACACGACTGGCCCTTTCTCCTGGGCTGCGCTTAGTGTGCAGCCATCAAGCCTGTGTCTGGAATGGAGAAAGGATGGTGCATTTGATTTGTGTGAGGGGTGCCACTTTGAGTATCACATCAAATGTGAATTTCTGCTTTGCAAATACCAAGAGAGGTCACTACTATCAATATATATCGCTTCAATCTTTTTGAGCTGCATAAAATTGCATTTCTTTCAAAGATAACCATGGTAGTTTGCTAATATGCCCTTTTGTGTGTTGACTTTTCAAGTACAGATTTTATTGCATTGGCTGGTCTTGATTCCTAAGTGAAAGCAGAGATGCTGTTGCTTGTTGATTCCAGGTTGGCATTTTGAAGGTTGCTTTACGCTACAATACATTTAATTGTATACTACAGTGAAGTGTTTATCTGTCCTTACATAGGCATTTTAGGCAGTAAATATTCCTTCTGGTCTGATAAATACTATTTCTTCTGCATGATTTATGTATCCTTGCAAGATTCTCCATCTCTGCCTTCAGTGACTGAATGGCAAAGCTTTGCTGATAATTTCTTTTGTCATTTTTGCCCTGGTTCTTTCAATTTTGAGTCACAATAGTCTCTATTAATATACTTGTAGATCATTTTCTCAGCAGGCTGATTTCTTTTTGCTCCTCTTCTGATGTAAAATATATTATGTTTTCCTATAAATAAGGCTCTTATCCTTTTGATATTTTGTTAACCACTTTGAGGTAGTCTCTCAAATTTTTTGTTGTGGTTTTTTTTGTTTGGTTGGTTTTGTTTTTAATAGCTTCATATATTAAAGGTCTAATCCTGCTCCCAGTGATACTTTAACATGTTTTTCCACTATAATGGTAGTATAAACTCCAAGTTTTTAACATTCATACTGGTAGAATGGGTGATACTCTCATGTAGTCCTAAATGCAGGTTGTATTTAAGAAGAACATTATTCATTCACTATAGATGTCTAAGGCGTAAAGGCACAAAAACAAGGGGAAGGGGGAAAAACTTTTGAGGGGAGAAAAAACAACCACCACACTTTTCTCCAGAAGAGGAAACCTGCCAGGGAGACTGGAAGGTAAGTAGATGATCATGGTATAAAAAGAGAACTAGGATAATAAGATAAGACCACCCCTTCAGTGACTTCTGCTCTTTTGTTCACTGTGGAGGAGTTTGAGGACAGTTCCTATTCCAGAACCTACCTTTATGGAGGACTCCTTAAGGAAAACAGCACAGAAATAAATAGTAAATCATCTCATAGGGAGGTCACCAGTAGATATAGTACCCCAGTGGCCTGTGGTAGGACAGATATTGTTAAACGTGTCCCCAAGTGATCTGAAAAGGTGGCAGGTTTCACTGGTAATACTGAGTTTTTCAGCAGAGTAAAGGTGAGGGCTGACTGTGAAAACCTGCATAAAAAAATCCAGTGCTGAGCGCCCAAGTGATAAAAATGGCAGGTGAAGCACAGGTAAATGCAACATGAGGTCCCTGGTGGCGTGATGGGGTATAATCCTGGACTCCTGTTCTAAGATGAGCATTATAACTCAAGAACAAGGTTTTGGGAGTAAGAAAGATCAGCTGAATTCTCCATAGTCTTCAAGAAAACAACATGCCCTGCTAGGGTTTAGAAAGTAGAGGAATGAAAGTAAAACAGAAAACATCATTGTGACAGTGTGTGATGGTGCTTCTGTATCTTGAATACTGCACGTAACTCTGGACCCTTCTTCATAAAGGTATAATAGAATTGGAAAAGGCTCATAAAAGAGCAGCATGAATGATCAAATGTACTGAACAGGCTCCATAAAAGGAACAAATGGGAGACTCTTGCCTGAAAAAAAAAATAAATTCCTGAAGAGATCTAGGAAGCTGGGAGGTGAATATATCTTTCTGGTCAGAATCTAGCAGGAATCAAATGAAACTAAAGGGCTCTAGGTCAAAACAGAGAGGAGTGGTTCTTCACAAAGTCGGTAGTAAAACTCTGGAATATCACAAGACGTTGTGCATGCTAGAAGTTTTCAAATGTAAAAAAAAAAAAATAGTTGGATATATTAATGTAAAGAATTCCTTCAGATATCTTTAAGTAGTTTGGTTCAGGAAGCCCTTACCAGTGCCGCTAGTCCCACTGGTGGCTGGACAAGCGCTTTAGGGAAGCGCTGACTGATGATCCTGTGATTGTCCTGTTCCTACTTTCTTCCTTAGGCAGCTGCTATTGGACATTGTAGTGACGGGCTGTTGGGCTGGATAGGCTTTGGTCTGTCCTAGTGCAGTCTTCCTGATGCTCTTTTTGCTCTCCTATATTTACCACTGGATGCTTTGAGAGGGTGTCTTTAATTTAAGGTTACTTTAATTGAAGGTGCCGTAACCTACCCATTAAGTGATTTTTGAAAATTCCTGGAAAGATCTAGTTGGATACACAGGTTATTGCACTATAAACTTGAGAATGAGATTTCAGACAGAATGTGTGTTTAATCTCTTCTTTAGTTGCAAAAGGGGATTTGGTTTTATTCTTGAAGTGTCATATGCTGCTACCGAAGTCTGGAGATACTTAGAATCATAGAATTTGGAAGGGACCTTCTTTAAAGGTCATCTAGTCCAGCCTCCCTGCAATGAACAGGGACATATTCAGTTTACCTATACACACCTTCATTTAGTGGCCCTGAAAGCCAGACCTGCAATACCTTCTGGGTAAGAACCCTTTTGATGTGAAACTAGACTTAGTGTCTCTCCTTGGCTCAGTGGCCCCATCATGGACACCAGATCAACTCTAAAATGAGGAGCTAACCTCTTAAAGGAAAAGTCAGGCAATCAACAGTGAACTGCAGCTTGGAAGATACTGTCTGTAAGACAATTTGTCATTTATAGATCCATCTGGATTGCAGAAGATAAAGTTCTTCCGCCAGGATACAATTTTAGCAAAGTCCTTCTCAATCAGATTACTTGCCAACTGAATAAATTTTTATTTTAAATACAGAGTCTCTGTTAGGCTCTGTCTTTTCCAGCAAGTTATTAGAATATCTGTCTTATTTCTCACGTGCTCTTCTGAAAAAAGGCCTGTACAACTTGCTCTGCAGGGAGTCCTTTATAAAAGTAATGTCTGGAAGATGACATTGTTTCTTCTGCTGTGTTCTCCATCATCTTTCTCAGGTGCAGAGACCACCTTCAGCATCTGATGGCTGTTGATGCACTACCCAAACAGGTATGCAAATAAACATAAATGTTAACCATTTCTTTCCTCTTAAAAGTGTCTAGGAAGGAAGGGAAACTGAGTTGTGTACAGTGGATCTGTGATATCCAAGTTTTCCAGAAGCATTGCTAACATCCTGATGGCTTAACTGTGACAGTCCCAACTCTCTTTCCTTAGGTTTTGTGCATTGAAAATCATAAGTGCAATAATGTATTAGAATAGCTTGCATTTACTTTAGTTTTCTGTGTGTTAATGTATAACAACAACAAGTATGTAGATTTTTATTCTCCAGGTTTTAAGCAATTACATTTCAGAATTTGTCTAAGCAGTGGTTCACTTAAGGAACAACTAAGAGATATGTATACATTTCGCACCTTCTCTCCCCCAGACACACTCCTTTTCTTCTACAGAATGTCAGTAGTGGCTGTATTTCACCACCACTGTATTGTGTTACACTTGTCAAAGCCTGTGTTTCTGATACAAATAGATGAGGTACAAGCCTGTGCAACCCCTTATCTCTTCTAAAGCTTGGAGAGGAGACGGCTTCAGTGTATGACAGTTATCACTAGCATCACAAGACAGCAGCTGTCACAGCATTGGAAGCATCAGACTTTCTATGAAGTCAACCCTTGGGAGCGGGGTATATTTTGTCACGGTTTTTTATAACTGTTGTATGGGGGAAGCTGGAGTTTTCCCAGAAACAAAGGAATATAGCAAACAAGTAATAGGATGTGGGGAGAGAGCTGATTATTCTTTCCATTAAATTTGGTCTGATTTTAGATTTTCAGGAAAAAAAATAATCCCACACCTCTTGTATAGAGTTTTTTCTTCGCAGCAATTTATAATAATTTGGAGAAGGGATCTAAGTATTGGAATCTCATGCTCTGACAGTTTTTTTGGGCAAGTAAAAAAGCTTTTTTGGAATGATGCATATTTCCAAATAGTAACTGTTACCATAGTTAGCTCCTTAGTATTGGCAGTGTGTGAGAGGGAGAGTCATACAGGCTGTCAGCAGGCTTTCAGCACATTAGCCAGGGACTCTGCTTCTCATCCTTATCCAAATAAATCCAACATGCCTACATTTGTTCACTGTGGGGGTTTATTCTGATGTGTGCAGAAAAACAGGTTTTTGTATCTGCAGACTACTAGGGTACGGGAATATGTATATTTTCTTCTACCTGTCCATCTTTTCTTTCCTGAAGATCTTTGTTTTTTCAGGGCTTTTTAAAAAAACAACACCACAAAGCTTACCTGGAGCCTCAGGGTTCTTCTGTAGAAAGCTCCAAACACAGCTTTTCAGTAGTGGTTCATCACTTTCCTAAGTGAAGAAGGAAAGGGTATGTGCAGTTATGTCTGTTTACCCTCATGGTTTCAGCAAAGCTTTTATGTCTTTATTACGTGCTCGCATACACCCAAAACACAGACTCCTCTGATTGTCTTTGGGCGAGTCCTCAGTCACTGCAGTGTTTGTATAATGTGCTGTGTGTCAAGTAGAGGCTTCAGTACTGAAGAATAAAACTGGTATCATAGTTCTTTCACAAACTCTGGAGAGCTCCATCAGCTAACTAAAACCTGGGGATCCCAACTGCTGACACCCTACCAATGTTTCAGTTTCTATTTAGTCTGTTCAGAAAATGCTTTTAATATAAAATGTTTATCCTGTATTCAGGAATTTAGTTGTTGGTTGCTGTCACCATATGCATAAACAGTATTCTGATGTTAGCAAGGCGCCCTCTCTGCCTAACATGTATAGCGTTGTACACAACTTTATATGTCATCAAGTTCCACCTAAAATCTGTTTAGAAAGAATAAACTTCCTATTCAAACAAATTGGTTGATGACAAAATGCATGTTCTGTAGGCTTTGATGTCAGTAAGGGCAGCAATGCTTCACCTCCATGTTCTTCTTTTCCCGAGCAATATGGCAGCACATGTAATGGAGTGGTCTGTCTGGACTACTCAACATCTGCACAGATGTCTTCCACGCTTATTTTTTCATTTCACATTTATTCACATTATTATTTCTCTCTAACCCACCCCCTCCCTGGCTCAGCTAGCAGACCGAATACACAAAAGACTATTTTCCCTTAATTAAGACTTCCTATTCAGTTTAAA
Source organism: Stercorarius parasiticus (assembly GCA_013396915.1). Lineage (NCBI taxonomy): Eukaryota > Metazoa > Chordata > Aves > Charadriiformes > Stercorariidae > Stercorarius > Stercorarius parasiticus. Next base: position 468,853 of record VWZL01001201.1, read on the forward strand.
AAGAGGCTACTCAAATTCATTCTTCTTTTGTGAAAATCCTTAGAGAAATGCTGCAGTCTCAGCATGAAAAAACCTGAGTTCTACCCCCAACATCTCACGCTGACTGTGAGAGGTCTTAATTCTCTTCCCTCTTTCTCTACATTTAATGGCTTAAAAATTGAGCTCCTAGGGAGAAATTTCTCTGACCTTTCTTCTCACGATATGCTACAAAAATGAGGTGGCACCCTGGTCTTGTATCGCCAGGATTGCTGTTGTAGGTTTCAATAAACTTTCACCACAAGAAAGTTTAAAAAAGTAAATAGATTTATTTCACCATGTTTTGTAATAGGAAATGGAGCTGTTACTGTGTAGGACAAAAAAGAAATTTTATTGACAAAAGGAGTAATTTTCAGTAAAGTGCAACTTCTCTCATTCCTTCCTTTCTATGCTAGACCAACTCTTTAATTATTTGCAAATATACAAAATCGGGCTTAGAGTGAAGGACATGAAGTTCTTTGCAATGTGTAGCAATATCTGCCAGTTTCATGTTCTGTCCTCTCTCTGGTTTAGTGATTCAAGAGGTTGGCATATTCCTACTTCAAAGTGAAATGTTGTTCATGGAAATCTAACATGGAGGCAGGTGCTTTAGCAAGAATGCCCTTGGAAAATGCAGACAAGAGTACCAAAACCATTGATAATGCTCTTTCTCTTCTATAGCTATTGTAACTGAACTAGCATCTCTTTGCAAGAACTCTCTGTTAGTGGAAGACTGTTCTGTTGACATTGAAACTACTGTCATAGCACACGGATAATGTCTACACTGTGGATACATGTATTCTGCCATGCACCCTTCCATCCTGCTAAGGACAAGGCCTGGGTGCAAGGCATTTCCCCTACACTCCCTGGTTCCCTTTAGAGTCCAGTGCATGGCAAGGGAGAGAGCCCTGGGGCCACTGTGAGGGTTACGCGGGTCTGGATACCCGGGGTCCTGTGTGTAAGGTACCCCCTTGAGTGCTAATGTCCAGGAGCGCAGGCAGAGCCTATAAATTCTTTCTCCTATTTATTATGTAGAAGGTCATTGGTGATGACACCAAGAGTCACAACTTTTGTCTCTTATGCTCTGAAGCTGCATAGAAAATTACTTGGGGAAAATAAAAACAGCAGGAGGGAGAATGCTGTGAACAGACATCCAAATGTTGTAATACACTCTGCTCCCTGTGTTTAGGGATGGCTGTCACCAGAAAGTGGTTGATGCTATCATCCTACCAGGCAATGGAGCAGCAGTTTGGAGTCCTTTGGATTCGAGGAAGTTAAGACTTTATTGAAAAGATAAAATTTATATGATACTGGAAAGGGAAGGGGATAGTTTGACTTATGGAGTAAAAGCAAAAAAGGTTATAGAGTTCTTTCCTATTGAGTCACTCTCATTTCTTACCTGCAATATAACACCTCTATCATAACTATGATGGTAAAAGAAAAGGAGAATAAGGAAAAATAAAAATAATCAAAATTAACACATAGATTCTGACCTCATTGACTCCACTGATGAGAAAGATGATCCACGACATGATTTGATTCTTCCACTGCTGCCAGGGGCCAGCACCTCAAACCGGAAGCAGAGATCTTTGATCTACATGTATGGAATAAGAAAAGATCGATTTAGAAAACCAAACCCACTGGACCTGCATGGCTTTTTACCAACTTTTGAAAGATGTTTAAGACATTATAAGAATATTCACACCTCTCTGCTGGCTTAAGATGAAGGTCTGTGTAGCCTGTTACCCTCTTTTCAACATTGGCAAGGAGAGGAGTGTAAGAATAGGGAAGCCATGTAGCATTGAATCCCTAAAATCCTGGATTTTCTCCTGACAATTTGTACTTTGGGCACTTATGAACCAAAGATTGTGTCTCTCTACTCAACGGACCTCAATGGGTTTCCCTTCCTTTAATTTGTAGAGTATTCTTTTGAAGTCCTGTCAGTTTTTGACAATTGCAACATCCTGTGGCATAGAGTTTTATAGCTTCATTATGCAGAGTATAAAGAAGTATTTTCTATGTTTTAAACTTGTAATTTAAAAATGTAGTTTTATTGTGTGGTGTCTCATTCTTTGAAAAGACAGTGAACATTTCTGTTGGTAATTTTAAAATTGCTAGCATATAACCTGTTGGTCAACCTTTTTTCCAGACTGAAAAGTTTGTCTATTCAGTTATTCCTAACACAAAATATATCCCAGGCCTTTGATCAGACCTGTTGCTTGCCCCTCAACCTTTCCAAATTCATGGTATACTTTTTCAGACAGCTGGTTCAGAATTCCAAATGGCATTCAAGAAGCGGGTGTGCACCACATGTTGATATGAGGAATCGTAATGTTTTCTCTGTTCTTCTCTGTTCCTTTCCTAATAACTCAGAGCACTCAATTTCCTTTATGACCTTTAGATAGCACCGTGCTCAAGTTCTCATGGAGCGACCTGTTCTAACCCCAGTATCTCAGTCAGCTCAGAATCTACTGTTGTGTATATAAATATGGGATTACATTTCTTCATGTGCATGGTATTACATTTATCTACAATGAATTTCATCTGCTACTTCTTCCCACAATCACTCAATATTGCTGGGTTATGATGCTTCTATTAATCAACTTTATCCTACTAGCTGATATGCTAGTGTTATCAGCAGACTGTGTCACTCACTTTATTATTCATCCTCTTTTTCAAATATGTTCAAACACTTATGACTGTGTTGCAGAGTGTGTGGTGACCTTCCACCATGTACTTCCCACCTCCCGGTTCTTATCTTACTGCCAGTTCTTTATCAAGCTGAAAACCTTCAGTTCTGTGAGTTTGGGGGTAAAAACATTGTATTTGTGGTGCGTTTTCGTTGTGTGTGGTTATTTTTATCAAGTGAAAGTGTTTTAGTTTCATTCCTTACTCCAGTTCCATATAGTTCACTTTTAAACATTGCATTAATTGCACCTTGAGCATTCCCTTTCCTTCACCTGATCCCCTGCTTCCAGGCAGTGCTTTTGCTTTCTAGGAAAGTCTTGTATGCTAAACCCTGTAATTTATTACTAGTCATAGTTTCGGTGGACAAACCAGAAGTGTGCAGGTAAAATATGGGGCCCAGCACCATGGAAGGGGCCTGCCCTACACAGGCTTTTTGCAATAGTTGCAGATAACTGTGGTGTGTTTTTTTAGCATCTGTCTTATCATCACAGTCATAAAATACTTGCCCTTTTGATAAAGGCCACTAGATAACAAGATTCAAAAATTAAGATAAACAGGGCATGAGCTTTCAAACGAGGGGAATGTTTGAGATGTGTATTAGGTATCTGTCTTTGATTTTTCCTATTTTCATGGGATCCTGGAATTGGTAATGTTGCTTTTAACTGACATATTAGAGACCTTCAGATAACATCATTATGCAATGTAGTAAACAACTTTCTCGTGGCAGTTTCTGGTACAGATTCCCAGAAGTGTACTGCATACTGAAAAACTGGACAGCAATGAACATGTTGTGATAACAGTTCCATCGTAAGTCCCTGCGTTTACATTTTAGTATGCAGCAAAGGTCGATTCTAGTCTAGGAATTATATTGAAATGCTCATCATTGGAATTGTGCCTGCAGGTTAGTAAGTGAGGACTGCATACAGAACTTCAATCCTTGCAATAAAACATAACCTTCTCTTATCACCAGTGGGTTCTGTTACCAGAGCAAGAATTCATGGTCTGTTCGCCCTTGGAACAGCTCTGTATTAAAGAATGAGATGGAGGAGAGAATCAATGACCAGGGCTTCCTGTGCAGCAGAGTGTTCTGGAGAGGTGACAGTAGCAGATAACACCATATTCTCGTGATCTGTGGTGGAGGACTTGGCAGGAGTTTTTAAACTGCACAGTTTACAGCTCACTGAAATGTGGAAGTTGTTATTGTTCATAGCTCTCAATTTTAGAAGAAATGAAGGCAGTGATGGAAAAGTCACATTACAGTTTATCACATGAACTGTTAAGCTGCCCCAACAGAAACCGGAATAGACTGGAGGGGATGTAACAGGGACAGAATTGTAAAATGGAAACATTTTCAAAAATCACATAAATTGAGCATGTGTGGTTTCACAGAAAATATAAGAACCACTGTGTGGGAACATGCACACATCTCTGTGCCTCTGAAGTGAGTTGGGTTGAACACTATGCACTGGGCTTCAGAGTTGAGTTACTTGAAGCAAAGGACCATTGTATTTCTCCTTTCCCCAAGTCTGTAAACTAACAAATGTACAGCAATGATAGAAGCAGCATCAGATTCAGGCAGTGACTGTAAAGTACCAGGTGATTACGGTTATACAGAAAAAGAACACTTTCAGGATCACTGGCTGTGTTGGAGATAAATATATATTTATCTATATATACATGCTTACAGTGCCCCATGTACTATGGGAGCATCAACTCACATGCAAATCACTGGTTTCTCTAAAGACAGGTTTTCCTGAGCAGGGAGCTGATGCTATGAATTTATTTTCAGATAAACTTAAAGTGGTATGGAATGAGTAGAAGGATACCTTGTAGAGGCTGATTTTTGGTAAAGATATTTTTTCATGTACCATGTTCAAGGGTGAAAGAGAAAATGTGTCCCTTTATAATGAATATTTAGTATAAGAATGCATCTACCATGCTAAGAATTTGCCACTAAGAATTTCTACACTATCTTTGCTTTTCAAAGAGAGGTATATAACAGTTTTTACGGTCATTTACAGCTGGAACGCTGTAAAACTTTTTTATCAGGGAAGTTTTATTCTCTAGTCACAATGTTTACCAAATATTAAGTAGTTGTCCTACCCTATGGTTTCTTTTCTCTGAATCATTCTTGTTGTAAATATTTTCATGAGCAAGTACCCTGCCCTCTATTTAACTTTTAACTTTATTTTTTAAAGACTTCATGAATTATAATTAGAAATTATATTGAAATTCTGGAGGCTTGCTGGCAAAAGATGTTGATTTGAATAATAGTACTACTATTAGATAATTTTATAACTTCTCCTTTAAAATATAAAAGATCAAGGTTTTGAAAAGATTCTAATGAAACCAGAATTGAAAACATGGAAAAGTCAGTGCTGGGGAAGTGAGAGATATGGAAGACAGCCAAAAAACCTGGAAGCTTCATTATTGCCCACTTTTATTATCTTAGTACAGGTCTTACACTATTTAGAGCTTTCTCTTAATGTTCCACTTCCTGGAATCCTGTGATTATCAGAAAAGTAGATTTTCATTAAAAGTATTTCAGAACTTCATTGATTGAAAAATGAAATAAAATCATAGGAAAAAATATTTAAATAGCACACATATAAAGATTGAGAATCTAAAAGGCAAATAATGTATTGCTTTTCAAAATATGACTTGAAAGGCATCACTTAATGCTTACTTTTCAGTATATTTCAGACTTGTTTTGACTGACATTTTTTGCTTAAAATGATAGTTTTCTTTGAGACACTCTTAATGTTTTCTTTAATTGAAGGTTTACATTAACAGCACTATAAATAACTGAATTCCCAAGTGCTTAGATTCTTTCCTCAAGTTAAAGATTTTTTTTCCAGTAAGACAAGAATATTCAGGAAATAGTCTGTGAATGGTATGTCTACAGATTAAAAGCATCAGTAAATAAGAAGGACTTGTAAGATCACTGAACATGTCCAAAGCACATTGACAGGATGTGAGGAGTTACCAGCACTCTGTTAACTTATTACAGGAAGGATATTGATGCTCTATCTCTGAAGTCCTCTCTTTCAGGCTTTTTCATGCTTGGAAAGCATGCTTGGTTCTGACATAGGGAAGCAGATCTTCTTAAAATCCTTTTATTTCCAATGAAGAGAGGGTAATTTAAAGAAGGAGCAAAATGAATCATTCCCTGGAGCGACCTCAACTCTCTCTCATGTCAAGAAGGACATTAGCTTCTCTTTGTGCAAACTCCATAGCTGCGCAGACCTGATTATCTGAGTGCCAAAGAGGTTCATTAGTATGAAGGTGCTTATCCACAATGATAGTGTCTGGTTACCTGAGCTGCACTTCTGACTTTGACAACTGAAAATTATTCAAGACTAAGAGTCAGTCTTTCTTTCCACATTACCTTCTATTGTCCTTTTCATGGTTCCTCAGGGAGATCATTCTTACTGTTTATCTAAAGATTTTTCTGAAGGTGCAAGCTAAATGAAGGTACTTGCATAGATTGGCACAAAATATTTAGTTGTAAATCATCCTGTGTCATTGTAAGTTACCCAGCTATATTTGCACAGAAAGTTTTAAGTCCTGCCAGCTCAAAACATAAACAGCAGAACCATGACAGTTTAAGCAGAGACCTCAAAGCTGTTGCAGTCATGGAGCTGGCCCTTGCCTAAAAGGAATGAGCTGGCAAAGCTTATGATCACCATTATTTTTTGCAGTGGGTGTTTATGATTTCTATTTCACTCATTCCCCTGTTGATTTGATGAAATACTGACTCCAGTCCATGTTATTGTTAACTCATTAGTTGGTTATGACTTCAGTTAAAACCTTGATTTGATGAACAGTGTTCAATTTTAGTCACTCTAATGTAACAATAACGTGATTTAGTTTATTTTTATGCATTTGGTTATTAATTTTCAGTAAAAATCAAAAGGATGTGCAAAAAACTTATTTTCTCTCAGAATCACAAGAACTGACTATGCTGGGAAGGTCAGAGTGAATCTAAGTGTGACGTCTGAGAGCTGCTGGCTCCAGATTTCTCTCTCTGTCGGATGGACCAATTAGTTTGTAAGCCACTGTGGCTCAGAAAATCAGCACATCATGTGGATGAAATGCATAAAGGTGGAATATTTAAATCCTGCTTTGAAATACAAACACCTTGTTGCAGGTTCTGCATATACAGATACATCCTGTATGACAATAAATGATCATAATACAAATACTGGGGAGGAAAGAAAGACAATCTTTGGCAAATGTATTCCTGCATTTAACAGTTTCCTAATACCTCTGAGTGAGTTTATTTTCTTCTGAGCCTCCCTGTGCTGTTGCTTCCCAGTGTGCCAGTTGCATCACTTACCACTGCAGCACAGGCAAAATAAAGAGACTAGTACATATCAAGATACGCTGCAGACGTAAAGGTGATCCAAAGTCACAGATATTATGCATGAAGTGGTTTCCCATTTTAAAAAGCAGGAATTTTTCATTAACATGAATGGGATCAGGAATTAACTCTACAAATCTATACCTGCTTAACCTCCCAAATTTCCATCTGTTCAGAAAGCTCCTATATGATTTTTCTAGAAATGAATGACTGTTCTGTAGCATTTTTCAAGCTGTCCTTGAGTGGAATACAGCATTGTGTAGTGTGTAGCAGTAGGATTGGTTGGGGAAAATTGTACTTCAGCAACGCTGTTATTTCACACTTGAATCCATGGATTGATACAGTGAACTTTACAAAACTCATTTCTTTAGGGCATTTTTATGTGTATAGAGATTGAAGGAACCTCCTCCAGGTTATTTCAGTCTGTCCAGGGAATATGCATTGGCCTTAGTGTTTTTAATTAAGACAGAAGTGTTATTTTATGTAGCAACTTAAGAGCCCGTCTGCCTCTTCCTGGGTTTCTCTAAAACTTGCATATGGCGCACAGGATCACAGGTGGGAGGAAAGGTGAAAGCCTTCTCGGAATAAGCCTCTATATTATTTACTTGCATTGTTGGTTTTATGCTGGAGTCTACAATAGGCTGACACAGAAGTCAGTGTTTAAGGAAGTGAGGGATTGTGGAGGAGAGGAAGGACCAGGCTGACATTCAGAGGGGAAGGCTGATGGGGGAAGAATCGAGGTATTACAGAGCAAAAGGTCTGCTTGAATGCACCTCTGAGGAAAAAGGAGCAGGAGCAGAAGCTGGAAGTGGCAGCAGGAGGAACACAGACGTGTTCTCCATGCGTGCCTTTGAGGGGGCTACGAGGGTGAGGAATGCATCTGGCCTGCTGCAAGGGGAGGTGGGGGTGAAGACACCTTTGTGGAAGCACAGAGAGGCTGAGGGGAGAATCATGTTACTACTTAATTTCTCACTATTACGATGGTAGAGCTGAAAAGGCTGTCTGTCCTCAGAGCAAAACAACTGTCTCATGCAGACATACCCTGACGGACGGTAATGTAAACTCATCCAGCTCTGAATAGGCAAGGTGTAATGCCTTTGCTTTGAGTTGGGGCTATTAGCGAGGCAGCCATCAAGATGGAATAGAAAGAAAGCATGCATTAAGCTATTAATCAATCTGCAATAAAGCAGGCACTTCTAGATTTTCTGTGTGCTACTCAGAAAGCAGTGCTATATAAAGGCTAATAATACAGGGAGAAAAAATGCTGTAAGTCACAGGATAGGCTGTGTTCGTGCAGTGCTGAAAATTTGGAAGATATTTGGAGCGTTATCTCAAAATTCATTACTTACTAAGCATGCAGTATTCTTCAAGAAAATGCACACAGTACTTTGCAGCAAATCCAGTGCCTAAAACTTTAATGGCATAATGATATTCTAGTGCTAAATATGTCGTTTTCCTTTGTCTTCACTGACACAGTGTCTGATGAGAAAATGGAAGCAGACAAGAGGAAGTAATACCTACTTTGGTACAAATTGCAAACATTTTTCCTGCTTTTTATTCTCAGTGTCTCGCTACAGCAAAATATAAGCTTTTTTAATATTTCGGTGTTTTTTCAGGATCAATGCTATATATTTTACATACCATATCAACTTTTTTGTTTATTAATGGTAGTCAGAAACTTTACAGAGGGTAAGGTCTTTACGCGGTCATTTTATACTATCACACTGCTCAGGTGAAATGGGAATATGGATGCAAGATATCAGTGTAACAGCTCAGGAGAGAGATATAATTAATGTTCTTTCCAAATGGTTTAGATACTATGTAATAATTTGAGATATGTATCTTTTATACCTCTGTTTACAAGAAAATAAAGATTGTTGGAAAACCAGAGAGAACTATAAAATACTGGGGAAAATAAAATGTGAAAGTACTTGGAAGACTTGCAAATACACAGATTTATTGATGAGGATAGAAATATGACTATATGAAAACTAATAAATGAAGTAGATAGTTTAGCTTTTATACTGTGGATCATTCTCTCTGAAAAATATTGTAAAACTTGAAGACCTGACATTCTGATGAAAGGCAAATAGTATGTTAGTTTTCAACAAGAATTTAAGAAAAACCCAAAACAAACTCAGGAAGAAAATTAAGCCTGATAGTTGCTCTCATAAATGTAATTACTCTTCCTAATAAAAATGTTTTTATGGTACAAGAAAAATGTCTTGAATGTTTCAAAGGCAAAACCAGCATTAATTAGAGCATTGGTTATAAATACTGGAATTAATATGCGTGTTCTTACTAACAGAATTACCAAAATGCTTTTGAAAGAATAAGTGTATGAACTTGTATTGTGCTGAATCAAAATTGATTTATTAGCTGTATGAGAAATTCTGCTTTTTAAAATTTAAACAACTATAAACCTACAGTAATAAAACTAGCTACAAGGACATGAACTTGCTGACTTTTTAAAAATCTTTGAAATACTATGTGACACCAAGATGAAATTAAATGGAATGATTGGTGTGGAGCAATGTTGTTCATCTATTTGATTCTTCTGTGCTTCAGATAAGGGGGAAAAGGCATTAAACTAGGGCTCAACTGGGTCTGGGCACTTGTTAACTAACATTGAATTGTACTTATGGGCAGCAGCCTAGAGAGGTCCATTATAAGTTCAGGCTAACCCGTCTATTTTCTTGTGGTATGGACTAATTATTCTGATTTCCTGATGTACGGGGATTCTTTTTTTGTGTGTGGCTTGTTTTGTTAAAAAAAAAAAAGTAATTTTTCAAAAACAACATCCCTAGGTATCACAAACAGAGCTCCTTGAATTTGCTGCATTTGCTCTTGCCTGGCATTATTTTGCTGTGAGAAGTCAACATGACTTGGTTTGTAGGCTTTGATGCCAGTATACAATTCATTGTCACATGACTGAAGGTTTTCCTCATGTATCCTTCCAACATTTCAATGGCTGGCCTCTAAATTACAAGCCATGTTTTAACTGGCCATAGAAAAGTACTTTGGCCCATTATCAAAATACTCGTGACATGCATATGGCAGAATATTCATTATGGGCTTATGCAGTGGGCTCTGTGGTAAGACATAAGGAGCGTTAGCTGAGGTTCATCAGAAGTTGAAAGAAATATTGCTAGGTATGCCAAAGAATTACGGAAACTGAAAAGGATTTAACTGGTACAGTAAACAAGAGTAAAGTCTGCTTCCCTGGATTTGAAATTACAGAACTTAATGCATAACAAACACATGCTTTTAAATTTACTGATATGAAAATGAATTACACTAAAAAGTATTTCCAAGAGGTTTTTTTCACATAGTTTTTTCTGAATAGTCGCGTTTCAGTAGTATACCAGATATTGCTTTTTGTTCTGATACAACAAACACCCCAGATGAGCTATTAAATGTCTCATTTCACTTTTTTCCTATCCACTGCCTGGTCCGAGTTGAGCTTGGTCATTAAGCAAAGGTCAGTTCTTTTCACTGTAACAGGCAGTAATTTTCTTTGGTATCTCTTGCCCTTTATCGGTTGTGAATTTTGTGATCTGTGCCCTCTGATAAAGGAAACTGATGTACTGCTTCAACGTAACACTAATGACCAGAAACACTCAAGCCACAGCTAATTGACAAACTAACACATTTATACTGGTAAGCCAAGTTATTTCTCCAGGTGAGCATGGCCAACGGAATAAGATTGGTATCCCCCAAATAGAAAGTCGTTAAGACATATAAAATACCCTGTTTGGTAGCCTTTTGAGTGAGCCCACAGAGGAAGGGAAACCCTTGAATTGACCAAAGCTTTCCCTCTGCTCAAAAGGTAGTTTTTGGTTTCTATTGCCTTATGATGCTGCAGAGGCTAAAGAACCTTCCTCTTCTTTTTTTTTTAAGTTACTTGGTTTAGGAAATCCTTTGCTTACCAGAATGACAGAAGTGCCTCTCATGTTTGGATGTTCTGCAGTAGCTCTTAAACTGCAGTATAAGCAAAGAACACCTTTGTTTTTAACAAGTTTGAGCAATCAGCTGATTTTGTTATTAATTTGGAGATGTTTGTAAAAGGCAGTTAATCAATACATTTTCTGTACTGAGTAATAGAGCTGAAAATGACAAAAGGTGATGTATAGAATATTTGATTTTCTTTCAATTACCTATTTATTTCCTGTGTTGCAGAAAACAGACTTTACAGGCTTGATTCCTTATTTTAATTCCCTATGGATGAAGAAGAATCAATACAAAGGCTCAGCATTGCAAATATCCACATTTGGGCTCAGTGTAGTTATGCAAATTCCTAATAATTTGGAAGAGCAGATCTTCACGTATGAAGCGAGAATGGATAATTTATTTTTGCCTCAGCAAAAGCACGCTAGGCATCATTGTCTATGAAAACTACCGTTGTGATTAAGTATTAATTATGCTGCTGGAGGTAACTGCAGGTGGTAAGAGGCTTGAAGTATTGGCTCTTATGCAAAGGCAATGTTTTATGTATGACACGTTTATTATGAAGATTTTTCTAGAAAAATAAAAATCCCACCGCTCGCTCGGGAGGGAAATAGCCAGCGCAAGGCCACCGAGCGCGTGCCCCCTCAGGAGGCGGGGAGAGGGGCGGAGCCGGGGGGACGAGGACCGTCCGCGAGCGGCCAGGAGGCGTGCGCTCCCTCAGGCGGCGTTCTGGAACTCTCTGGAAACCGTCTCTGGTAGGGAAATAATCAAAAGTTCCCTCCTTGCCTTCAAAAAAACCCCCAAGTTCTGTTGATTTGGAGGAGTCGAGCTGTCGTTGTGGTGTCTCCAGGTTTTCTTGTTGCAGATGAAAGCCAGGCTGGAGTTTCGAAGAGGAGGCTGTCAGGGAAGGCTGGGCTGTCAGGGAAGGTTGGGCCTGCTCCCATTTAATTTTGAAAGCAGGGGCTGGCGTTTAAAGCTGTTGGGAAACATTAGCTGTTCCTAAAAGCCTGGATCTAAGGAGATGCAATAACATCTAAACAATGCTTTGTGTCAAATTGTGGTTTATTGTTTTTTTCATACGTTACAAAAGGAAGTGTGATTTCACAGAGCTTGTTTTGCTCAGTGCATACTCACTATTGATACTCAGCAATACAGTCTTCTTGGTAGTGTTTGGATCAACATATAAATGATAAGAAAGTTAATGGCAAAACAAAGATAATGCCAAACCTGCTTATTTCCTGGGAGCTGATTTTAAAGGGCTTCTTTGTTTTCTGTGAGGTCATAATCTGTAAGTAACAGTAGTATAGTGGGCAAGTGATTTCAGGGAGAGGAAGGAGAGGTGCATTTCTGACAGGCAAGGTCTAAGGAGACCAAACTGCTACAAATTCAGGCTAAATTTACTCTGTTTTTAGGAGGCAAAGTATTTGCGGAGAAGGTAACTAAGGAACAAATTTCTGCAAGATTTGTGAGGCTTGCAATTGAAAATCTCCAGTTTAATATTTTGTTTGGCTTGCTAATGGACTGCTTTAGTTGAACCAGAAGTTACAAGCTCATGGAGGAGTGTTGTGACTTCTGCTCAAATGGGTTCTTGTTGTGTGACCCACATGTCCCATCCTGGGACCTTTCATGTTGCAACTCCTGGTAATTTGTATGACCAAGATTTAATTTGAAATGCAGAGTATTGATTAAGCCAACAGGTTTGAAAACACAGTGTTCTAAGAAGGGCGCTTCGTTCACGTGCTACCTCCATGTAACCATATAAGTTGCTCTGATTATTATTAATTTAGCTTTGAGGAACTCCCACTTATATTAATAATTTTTGCAAGGTAAAAGACAATACTTTTTTTCCTTAAAGCACTGAACAGTATGTTTAATGTTGGCATTTGTGAGGATTTTAATGAGTTCAAACCATGTAGCATTCTTCAATTAACTTTGATTATACTTGTGTATAATTTATTTTGGACAATAACTGGCAGATTAGTTTTCATTCAGGAAACAATTGGAGCTCACCACGTCTTGACCTGTTATACATCTGTGTAATTTTAATGAAGACCGCATTGAATTTTATTAGGGATGAGACCAGTGTACTTGAGAAGAGAATCTCTGTCTTTTCTACCTCAAACTGGCAGAAAGAATGATGATGATGAAACTAGACAATAATGATGGAAAATAACTATTTTCATTATTGTAGGATTTTATTTAGGAGTGCAGATACTAACAGCAATAGAAATGTTTGGAGGCAGGCAGGACATTAAACTAGTGTGCAGGAAATAAACATAGATTGCAGGTGTACAGGGAGATTTTTTTGTTAGTTTTACCCTTTCCCTTTTGTAACTGCCTTGTAATTTTACTTCAAAATGGAGGAGGGGGCAAAATCCATTGAAGAAAAGTTAGATTATTTGCAGGGTTAAAGTGAAAAGTAGCCATGTACCAGAAGAAGCTGTTCAATGTATTTTCCTAGACTGAGATAATTTCACGTAGTGTATTTTCAAAGTGTTTTTCCGAGTCTGAGTATGACAACATAGTGATTTTGCTCTCTGAAATGTAAATGCATCTGTTTTCTTTCCCAGACAGGGCTGTCTGCATGTGGAATTTGGTACTCTGGTGCCAGGAGTTCCCATGGGCAGCAGGGCTGAGATCTTTGCAGCCATTTTGCTTTGCATCCTCTTTCCCTTGACGTCCCAGAGTATTCTGATGACAGCTCTTGATTACCTAAGTGCATTTGTCATATGTTACAAGCAGATTTGAGTAATAATGCCTAATAAAGATCATTCATTTCTGTGCTGTTGAGGAAGAGGAAGGACAACTGGAATGGCAAATGAAATAAGAAGGGACGGTGTTTTCTCAGGGTCTTGATACTCAGCGCAGCACTTCTGTCATTGAGGTAATTCAGTATCAACACACTTCATACAGAGATACATGTAATAAAAGTCTATAAAACATGCACTGCTTTTAGCAGTTGTTTGCATTAACTGTTTTATTGCAGTTACTATTACTTTTGTTCTATTTCTTAGTGAAACTTTGGATTCTTCTTTGAGTTTCACCAGAGTTTCTCTGGTCTTGTTAGCACTGTAGGGGCTGATGTTCATCACAGTCCGTTGACATTAGCATGCTCAGCACTTAGAGGAGCGGGCCTTTCTCATGCATCTTGTTGTAAAAGTACAAATTGGTGCAGTTGTGCTCTTTTTATTTTTTCAAGCTGATTCAGCTTTATTGAGAGCACAATGACTGAGGGCTCCTTTGTATTTGAGTGCTCATCTTCTTGTCTTCTACAAATCTAGGGTTTCTGTAAGATGACTGGACAAAAGCACGCTTCATGAAGCATCTAATCTTGGCGTCAGCTGCAGACATAAACTGGCCTGCATTGTGTTTCAGTGAATCGGCATGTTATACAAATAGAAAAACAAAACAAAAAAACCCAAACAAAAGTTATACTATATTATTACTTCCTTAGTGATGACATCAGGAAACATGTTGTTACTACTTGCTGCTGCTTCTTCATTTCATGTTGCTAACTGACATTGCTGTTTTGCTAGATCAGGCCCTCAAATTACTGGCTGTGGAGGAAATAGAGGGGAAATGAAGTAGAATGGAGCTGATGGGTAACTCATTATGCAAAGGGCCAGTCTGAATAACACAGAGTGGATGCTGGGCTTTAAGAGAGAAAATCCTCAGATGATGGGGAAGTTAGAATCCGCTGTCAGCCCACTACAGAAAGATTGTTCCTAATCTCAGTTTCTCCTCCAGAAGAATCTTTTTTTTCTTTTTTGGGTGTTTGTTTTGTTTGTTTCTTTTCTTTCATTAGGAAAGATTCTGGAATATAAGGGATCAACTTCTGATAAGTGTCAGTATTAAGCCTCTAAGAATATCTGTATGCTTTCTACCTGAAAAGCAACAGAGTAGTGAAATAGATGTCATAGTACATTTGGTACTTCCACTTCAGGGACAAAATTTTGTTTGGACAAGTTATTCATGTATTCGATGGAAAGGGAAGAGACAAGCCAGGTTGGAGAAAGATGCCTTGTGTGAGTAATTCCTGAGAGGGAGAGCAATGTTCTTATAATGTGTAAACTTGCTCCAGACCTTTTAATGCTATTATAATGGGAAAGATTTGCTTTTATGCAGTGATATAAAAATTCTTAAAAATCCTTAACAATGCCTCAGTCCTGAAGGGCTGTTTTAGATTTGAGACTATTATGTTGAGTATAAATCTATCTCAGGTTCAAGCTTATCTCTTGCGTTTGTTTTTGTTTGGTTTTTTTTAATCATTTATTAAAACCCAGAACAAGGTATGTCACCAACCTTAAACCTTGGGTGTTAGAATAGTGCTCTAGGAGTACTTCTGTACAGTGAGCAGTCTGCAGATTGCCTCTGGACTGACTTTGGGTGAAGTACTACAAATGGCAGTGGCAGTTCTGGGAAGGATCAGGTGCAGTGGCGCAATGTTTATGTCAGTCTACTGACTCCAAAAAACCCCTTCATTTGTAGCAATAAAGGAATCGTGGGTGTGGCCATAGAAAGTGGTGTGGTGCAAAGCTGTGCCACATGTTATCCTTAATTTCATTAAGTGATTATGAATATTGGACTATGCAGGCCTGAGTCCTTATTAAATTAAAATATGTAAAATTTTGTGGTGTTACACTTTCTAAGGAAATACGGGTGCTTTGATAGACTGATAGTGCTGATACACTGTCAGATCATAGATACACGTTTACAGGAGAAGCACTTATGCTTTCTTACTACTGCATTACAAAGACTTCCAGCATGCAGCAATTCCTTTCGAAACCATATTCCAAAAATAATTTCCTTTGGATGCTAGACTGCTTTTCTTTAACAACAGTCTGTAAATTCAGTGGCATTTAAGTATCTCAGAATATAGACTTCCTAGGTTGGAGATCTTTTGGTTTTTTTGCAGCAACAAATGTGGATGCCTCAGGAATTTCCCTGCAGTGCATCGGGTAAGTTACAAGAAAAAGCATGTGATTCTACAGGAGGAGGCTTAGCCACATGAAAGATCTGTTTTCATCACTCCAGTCTCATTTGAGGGAGAATCCAATGAAGGATCAATAGGATATTGAGGAGGTTTCTGAATAAGTATGTCGTGGGTCTGGTTGCAAACTTCTGTAGCATGTAAATGCCACAGACACCTGGATAGCAATGGGTTATGTCTGGTGCTCACTTCTTATTTCACCAGCATGCTGCTACGTTTAGAGGCTGTGTGGTCTTTGTGGACAGTTTATTTCAGTTGTTGGAAATGGAGTGACTTAAAAAAAAATAAAAATTAGGTGTTTCATGTCAGCTTGGAAATGTCTCCCTTCACTAACTTTGGGGAAAACAGTGATTATTGTAGTGCTTACTTTAGACAGCTTCTTACCTTATTTTCAGTTACTGAAACATGCGTTTTCTCATTCCCGATCAACGTGAACACAAATGTCCTCTTTGGCAGGGTGACTCAGAATCCTTTTTCTTGTGTTTCGGAATGTTTCACTACAAGGAACTGAGAAAGAGGGCAATGATCAATGTGAGAACAGCATTTTCCCCTCCTCTTTGGAAAAGAAACATTGTTTTACATTCCTATTGCAAGCAGTGGTTTTTTTATTTAAATTACATGAATGAGCATACACCTCAGTAACAACTCCAAACAAAATCTAGATCTATTCAGTGATGGGAATGTGGTTTGCTCTTGTCTATACTCCATTCCTTCTACCTCCTTCTAAGGTATAACATTGTCAACTTTTTGAACCAGTGCTGTTAGGCCAGATGGGTTGATAGATCCAACTTCCTTTAGCTAGAGGAAAGGATTCTTGCCTGCTTGGTTTCCCCCTTTGGTTTCGATTTCTTGTTTTTTGCAAAACATAGTGGCAGAATACAAGTCAATGAAGGATTGAGTTCCTGTAGCTGTCTGAAGTGGTTCTCTCTCTCGCACCGCCTCCCTGTGTACCTTTTGAACTTCTGAACCTAAACCTATTGCAGGGAAGGTGTTACAAGTATTGAATTAATTGTAATTGCTATATTGGAAGAGAATCTGATTGAGTAACCTGTATGTGGTCTCCCCTTTACCTGGGGAGTCCTCTGTGGGGAGAGAATTTGTAGGGTGTTCTGTGGGCAAAGACAAATATGCAAAGACACAAGCAGGATTAAGTATTAAAGAATAGATGTATTGGATGAATTACTGGTTTTGTACTAGTGTAATCTGACTTGGTTACAAATCATGAACATCTTTCAGTATTACCCTTGTTATATTGTATATAGTTGTGCTGCTCATTGTCAGACAGTTGTGTCATGAAAAATGATATTTTTTGTGTCGCCTTTTTTGTAGGATCGGTTAAGATTACTACCAGAGCCTTTTCTCTGAATTACCTTACCCTGGGGATTTATACCTCCGTATTTTGGTCACTTTGGTTTTACATCAAATCTTCCCATTGAATAGGAATATGTCAATATTCTTTATAGGATTTGGGCAAGGGGAAAGTGTAGGCCTATGTGATTTAATGCAGCCTTTGAGAGCTGAAGCTGTGGACTTCAAGTTAACATATGTTTTCTATTGGGTCTTTCAAATCTGTGTGGAAACTGGTAGGCATCTATTCATAGAATTTACTATGCTATATTAGCACAAGATTTCTTGATGTAAAAGAGAATGTCTCTTCTGCAATACAGCGCAAACCCCTACTTTTAAAAATGTATTTATAGTTACCAAAAAGGTTCTTTGCCAATTCCACTATCTTCTTCAGTGCACAATACCAATTCAGCTGTCATCATTTGTTTCATGTTCTCACAATGTGAGATTCTCTTCTTCACAGCATACTTGTTCAACTGGACTTTTAGAGCAGGGATGACTTCTATATTTGAGTAGGGGTTAGAGTTAATGCGTTGTTGGAGTCTTCCTCCCCCTGCCCCCGTTTTAAGCAGTTCAGAATTTTCTCAACTTCGTAGCTTTTGGAATTATTTTTTATGTTTATAATTGAAAGCTCCAGTTGAGAGCAGTGTCTTGGCTTTTTCTTTTGTTTTTTTTTTTTNCCAACCTATTGAAGTTTCAGCACTATTTCAGAGTTTCAGGGCTTGCTCAGCCTGTGTCTGTGCAGCATTTTCTGTTCAAAAAATATTTGTAGAATGATCTTATTCACCACAGAAAATGTATGGGAAACGTCTGTGTGTTTAGTGTGGCTCTTGGTTTTTCACATGGAAAAAATTGAGGCAGAGTGTTGAAGAATTCATGCATGCCTTACATACTGAATGTAACTCATCAAGTTTGACTGTGGTTTCTTCACACTTTGCTTGCTCCAGGTCCTTTTTCAACACAGCTTTGTTTGGCATCTCCGTTCATCTTAATGTGCTTTTCAGTAGGCAGGCTGCATAGGCTTTAAAGACCTGTACTAGTCTCCTTTAGGGTTGTTTTGACATTCCAATGGAAGAGTACAAATGGGGTTACTGTAGCATCCTCTCTTGCAGGATAGTTTTTCCTCTTAAGAAGTGCTAGCCGATCTTTTAACTCATCGTATATGAAGGAGAACTGTGGTGTTGTATGTGTGGTCTTTGAAACTCTTTGGTGTGATGAAACGGTACTCTTTATGACAGTAGGGGCGATGGCCCTTTCAGGTGGGATTGTATGGAAATTGGCACTTGCTGGTTGTGCCCTACTGTCTGCTGTGCTGTTTTCTTGGACATCTCAAATGATGGATAGCGAAAGGGAGAATGGCTTGGGTGCCTGGTCTAGCAGGCATTGAGATTGGACTTGCCAGTGGGTAATTGCTGTGCCATGCATTTGTGGGTTCAGCTTTGTAAGAATGACGCTTGTCTCCTTGTGGATGAGATCACAGGCCCAGAAATGGGGCCCCACCTGTTTTCAGGTCTGTGCCAGTTCTCGGGGTGTTGTCACAGTGGTACCTTTTGCATCTGATTAGCAAACTGCTGCAGGTTGTTCAGTTGCAGAAAGCAATGGTAGTGGTACATGTCCAGACTGTTGCAGTGTGTCTGCCTCCATGATCTTCGGGCAGCCTCCAGCAAACTGACAGTGTGTGTTAGGTTCTGTGTGCTGGAGAACACCTGCCCTGGGTGAACTGCATAGTGCCGGCTGGCAGGGCACAGTCACTGAAGTGATTGGAGTGCCTGGCATCAGGGTATTGGTCTCTTGTGAACTATGGGTTTTGTGTGATGTAGGCTGGGTGGTGGTGGGAACTGCTTTCAAGGCTTTATCAGCGGTGCTGCAATTTCTTCTGAGTGTTTCTCATGTCTGAGGGCTCCCTGATGTACATTATCTGTAATAAGAATAATTGAGATTATCGGTCAACATGGCAGATAGTGTGCTTCTGCTGAGTGGGGCAGCATGGTTTTAACGGGTTCTTTTTTGGAGAGATTCCAATGTACAAACCGGAGCCCACACAAAGGAAAAAAAAAAAAGGTTTACTCTGCTTTATTGTGAAGCCTTGCTATAGAGGAAAAAAAAAGCAGTGAATTCAGCTTTATTGTGAAACCTTGCAAAGTGGTTCCCAAATGTCCCAGAAGTTACTTCAGAGAGTCTTACTAACCCATAGATCGTAGTAGCACCGCTGAGCAGCAGAATAACGAGGAGCCGCATCGGTACAGCAGAGGTAGGCAGGCATAGCGCTTGCTAAGCAGTTCCCAAATGTTCCCAAAAGTTACTTAAGAGAGTCTTACCAACGCATAGATCATAGTAGCACCACCAAGCAGCACAGTAACAAGGAGCTCATCGGTACGGCAGGGGGAAGACAGGCACAGCACAGTCAGGGCATCCCCTGTATCTTCAAAGTGCGCTCATGTCTCTCTCCCTCTCCGTCCCGAGACAGCCCCCTTATATCCTGCACCAGATTGGGTGGAAAAGTACAGGCTAGAGTCGCTGCACGCGTGGCCAGCGCATGCAGCGAGCCTTACCAGACTCATGATCCAGCTTTGCTAACAACAGCTGTCTGATACGTGACTACATTGTTGTACTCCCTTCTTATCTTCTTCTTCGAAGGTCAGGTTCTCATGGATGCGCACGTAGATTTTGCAGCAACAGTACTGAGGTCCTTTTTCTCGGCACGTATGCTGGGTTTGGTTCAACTAGTAATTTTCCGTTATGTCTCACTCAGACCGTCCTCTATTATCCCTTACACAATGGTACAACTCATCAGGGCAGTGCAGCCGCAGGATATGAGAGCAACAAATCTCACCTCTGTGCAAGTGCAAGCTCTGGACAGCAAGAGAGTTGAATTCTTTCAAAATTGTGGTTGCATGTGTCCAAAACGTCTTTAATAGCTAATAACTGTCTATGCTTAATAGCTACTAAGTGCCAAACCCATTTTTTTTTTCTTAGTGGACACTTACCTGCTATAAATACAAATACTGAAAACATTTTGGAGTAGGCCACTTGTTTACACAGCTGTGGATCTATGGTTTTTGTTAGTTTTTTTCTTTTTTTTTTTTTGCTTTTACATAGAGTCAGAGCTCTGTAAAAAGATATATAGTGCTGCCACAGTAACAAAGCAACGTTTGGATATTTTAGAGTTATTCTTGAAACACGTCGTTTGGTTTGCAGAGGTGAGGAGTGGCAAGTGCTCAACATCTTCAAAAACAAAATCTGGCTGGTTCGGATGTCATCAGAAATGACTGTGGTTTTGCAGTGTCTGATAATAAATTCACTGGATTTCATAATTGAAAATAACATATGTGTAAAAGTCTGTCATGAAAATAGAACCTTGTAGGAATCCTTATCTATTGTTTCACTGAGTTGCATGTCAAAATTCCCTCCTACGCAGGGGAAACCATGTCTCTCTCTTAACCTGGTGCTTGTCAATCCCCTGACTACTTCTGCTCTTGTTGGGTGAAATGCACAAATCTGAGAGAGAACTGGAGTTTTCTAAGAAAACTGAAGTTCTTGCAAGCCTTAGAAAATCTGTTTGAGAAGGGAGACACAAATTAAAGCCCTCCTTGGGGAACAGCTGACAGTGTTGCTGTTGGGTCTGCTAGCTGGAAGCATGCAGTCCAGCTAGCTACTTGTAGTATGTAACCCAAAGCGGTCACGGAACATGCTGCCTACTCCACTTGGCAATGATGTGATAGAGCAAGGGGTTCAGGGAGTTTGAGAGAAGCGCTAAGAAGGATAAATAGCTAATGCTATGGAGCAAGTGTGAGGTGAGAGGAGAAATGGGGGAGCTGGTGATATAGTACAAAATCTGTAGGAAAGAGGACTTGTTCCTTGTGCTTCTCGTGAAAAAGCATAACTTGTGAACCACAAAACTTACTCTGACATGAAGTAGTGAGCCAAGTTCCATCCAAATGCCATATACTTTTTCTGGGAATAAAAAAAAAGGCCTACTGCATTTTTCAAAGGTCATCTCTGACGATGAAGAACTCACTTAAGGTGAGATTGTGTATGTGTCTATGAAATGATCGACTTCAGGATGCCTATTGCTAGTGTGGGAAAAAAACCAAACAAGACTACAGCTCCAATGAAACAAAATCAGTATTTTTGAAGAGCTGAAAGTTTTGGGGAAAAACTGATGTTTACTTGTAAAGCAAGTTGATAAGGAAATAAAGAAAATTTTGAGCATCAGACCCTACAATACTATATTTAGATTCAATTTATAGCTAAAATGAGGTTATAGTATGATTTTTTTTTTCCTGCCTAGATCTCTGTCTTGTCCTTCAGTGTTTGAATTGGTGAAAAACCTCTGAAGATAGCAAAACATCCGTTTAAAGAGCTGAACTTCTGGGCCAACACCAGGAAAAGATTTGGCTCTAAAGTCCCAAAAGGGACTGAACAAAAAGAAGTCTCGCAAAAAGAATAAAATTAATAGTCAGACAAAGCAGACATGCAGCTGGAAAGGGATGTTTTAACAAGACATGATCAAGTCTAGCAAACCAGAAGGTTTATTCTTCATTCTTTTCACCTCTAAAGAGACTTTTTCCTTACACTTTGTTTCCTTTCTCTGATTCTTATAGTCACAAATGTAATTCTTCATTTCAGTGTAAGAGGCTCTTTGTAAAAGCTTTGATTTCATCTTATGTGCCAGATCATTTCTATAACATTAAGACAACCAATTTTAAATAGCGTAGAATACAGCCTGCCTTTCTTACATGAGTGGCCTTTAGTGTGCTTTGTGAATTTAAAGTTTTGTAGACTTTAACAGTTATCAGAACTAGGCTTTAAGTAAATACACTCACAAATAGAGATGTGATAAAGGAAATAAATTATTTGTCTGGTATAATATTGTGCACTGTTTACAGACTGTTTCTTACAAGAAAAAAAGTGAATAACTTAAAATTACAGCGTCCAGGTTTGCCTGCTCCTCTTGAATAGACACATACGGTTGTGGTTCACTCAGCTGCAGATAGTTTTTATTTGGTTAATAAACTGAAGTGTATCCAAAACTCTGGTTGAAAAAACAAGCAAGGAAAAAAAAACCCAAACAAACCAAGATATTCATGAACACTTGCCAGGAAACCATTTATAATCTTGTTTTTCTTTCCATTGTGATTTCTGCAAATATTTTGATTGTTGCAGTGCCTGGGTACTAGTTTTCTAAGTGTAAATTTTATGCATTAATTAGCCACCATTAAACATTTCTCCCAAAACACACAGATTAAGCATTTCAATGTGCTTTTCTAATTACATTTAAAAAATCCAGCTGTAAAAATGCCTGGAGTCAGTTTTGTGCATACACACACATGCAGCTCTCATTAATGTCAGTGAGAGTTAAATGCAGAGGGAGAGAAAATTAGACCTGGAATAAACATTATTAAAGTGTGCGTAGGTGTTTAAACTTATATCTGTACTGATTAGTGGAGAAATGCCTAAAGAATAGGGTCTGCTCTAGATCCAAGCCACAATAAGAGCTTCCACAACTCACCTTGTGTGGGATGCGTCCTACTTCACTTTAAGCGTCTTCACTTTCATTTCCTGTTATTGTTAGTGGAGAGAAATAGATACTTTTATTTGTCAACTTTTATAACTATAAGCTAAGTACTTCACAGGAACCAAACTACTTTCCTCTCTGCCTCAAAAGTGAACTCAAATGAAGAAGGACTCATGTTTTTTATGACTTCCTTGGTCTCTTGGAGATTGGCTGTTGTGTGCTACCCTTGTTTCCAGCTCTGAGGGCAGCAGAGTTTACGCTCACAGGTCGTTTCGTGTTGAGTAGACCTTGTTAGAAATTAACAGTTACACCTTGAAGGAAACTAATTGAGCAGCTGTGACCTAGTGTGACGGGGAGTTTCTCTGCAGCTTGGGTATCTGGCTGATATAGTGAAAAAGGTAGTTGATTACAAAGCCACTGATGTATCATTAATGGCACGGTTTAGTTGGTTTGTGCAGAAACGTGTGATTTTTTTGCATGTTTTGAGTGAAGTTGACCCGTGTGTTAGTGTAGTGCTGCACTTAAACTGAATATGCTTTCATTCTAGAGTGAAATGTGGAAGTCTCTGGTCTGTATGGATTGGTATTATCCAGGTTTTGCTTATCATTTGGTAATAGTAACCCCTACTCCCAACACCACAGGTACTGAAGAAGTATAGTATGGCTTGATCATGCTTGCAACTTCAGGCAGGTGAACTTGCTTGCTTACTAGTCAAATGCATTACTGACTGCTCAAATTGTGACTAGATTTGCCTGAATATTGTTCAGTGTCTCCCTATTAAATTTGTAATCTGGTACGTTAAGTGCTGACTGTGCATTTCAGTAGGGGAAAGAAATCATCTAATTACATTCAGATGCTGCAGCGCAGACCCTCAGAGGCAAAGTGGTACTTAATCGCTCTCTTCAGTGAGATTTGGGAACGTGAAATCATTGCTGGGTCTGTGCCCGTGTTGTAATCTTGTGAATGCAGTAGGGCACAGACCGTGTGTTTTCTGTAATATCTCTTCCAGTGGGGCTTCTGAATCCTCACTAGATTCTCTGTAATAACAAGTAATAAAGCTTATTAGACAGGATTAGTTTTGCAAATCCAAAATCAGGGATGCTTTCTATCAGAGTAAGACTTGCTGCAGACACTAATCTGAGTGGGCTAACTGAAGTCCCAGAAGGAGCCTGTAAAGGACTGAGACCTGGGACCAGAATTTTGGCTATTGGAAGAAAAAGATTTACTCCTTACCAAAGAATTTAGAATTTGTCAAGCAAGAAAATGACCAGCTCAGATGGAAGGTAATGAAAGGTAGATTTTTTTTTACAAAGAATCCAGAACGCTATCTATCATCCTCAGGTTTGTTTGTGTAAGTGAAGGTACAAGTTCACAGAAGGTGACACAAAGCTCTTCGGTGAACAAATGCAGTGTACATCCCAGCAACTTAAAAAAGGTATGCAGAGTGCAAAGGACTCTGTAAAATACATTTTTTTTATTAGAACTTCCAAAAGTATAGGCAAAGAGAATTAGGCTAGTATTAGTAAAAGGCTGGAAGTAAGAGACTACTGGTTGGATGCTTTGGGATATTTTTTGTTATTATTGTTGTTATTATTATTGTTATTATTTTAAGTTGGATGCTGCTGCCATCTATAAGGCTTCTGCAGCAATGGCAGTGTCAGCACAGGGAATGGGGTAGTGTGGGTAGAAGAGAAGTACGTGGAACTTGGGACTGGTGAGTTTAACTTTAGAGAAGGTAGGGAAATTTTCATCAGAACAGAAGATAATGGTTGAAAATCCAAGTTCTGTCAAGGAAGTCATCTTAAGTGAAGACTTAGACTAACAGTTGGGTGTCTTAAGCTTGGCTGTTTCATGAATGAAGTAGGTAAACCAACAAATGGATTAATTACTTCACGTTAGTGGGAGGGAAAAGAAAGGAACTTTTTGCTTTCGTATAGAGGGGAAAAAAAGAAAAAGGAAGAAAAATAACACGTAAAGCACTTGCTGTCTACAAGGGAAGAAATCTTGAAGGATATTGCTGAGGACAGAAATTTTTCTGTCAAGAAATCTAGCAAATAGTCTTAGAAAAGTAAACCAAATGTTACCATGTGGTCAGTATCTGGACAAAAGCTTGTGTTCAGTAGCTGAGTTGGAATGTTAACAATGGCTGTTAGGCTTTGTTCAGCACTTGTATGTGCCTCAGTCAGTTATGTTATAATGGAAATCTAGCAAGTGCTAGTATCTGAGCAGATTAGGTTTCGATTCGGGGACAAGAGCAGTAACAAAGCAAGTGATGGGTGACTCCAATTTGTCCAGCAAAGAACTGCTGTTACTCAGCAAGTGGGTGAGTGAAGCAAAAGCTGAAAAACTCTGAAACAGGAATTGCAAACTAACAAGAGAGGGTACTGTGGTGTGAGAGATTGCAGATAGTTTCAGGTGAATAAGCTTATTCGGTAGGGAAGAAGGTGGCCAAAAATTACTTGGCTTGGTAAATTGACTAGCACTTATGTAGGATGTGTTTCAGTCCTGTTGTGTGAAGATATCTGTAAATGTGGAATGTCATGACAGAGTTTTCTAAGAAACCAGGAACCTTCATTCAAGAAACCTCAGTCCTGAGAGCAGAAGAATCCAAGAACTGCCCAAAGCACAGTTTGGCAGGTGCTGGGATATATTCAGGGAAAGTATTGCATACTCTTCATAAATTACTGGGTATCCAATATTGGCCCCTGCCAGAGGTGGAGTGAGCAGGAACCTTTGGCGTAAGTCGTCTCTACAGCAGAATATCGGTATAGCCTGGAGTACTGTGATTGCCACTCGCAGTAATACTTGTGTCTCAGTGCAGAATGTTCTAGGGGAACAGAAATCTAATCCAGCTTTGCCATCTAGTTCAGTTGATGTATCGGTTCTAAATATTTTGCCTGCTGTGTTATGAATTATGGGTGATGGCTGTGGTTCATCTAAAAGAAAATATGAAGAATAATACCTGGAAATCCATCTACGTAACAGTCCTTTTGATGGTACCAAAATGCTGTCTAATTCAAATGGTATAAAAATCAACACTGCCAATAGTATTGTAAGATTGTAAGAGGCTGGTCTGTGCTTTGGAGAGCCTGGGGCCGATTTGCTCTGTTCAGTGTTTGGGCCAGGTTTGGGGTAGGAGGTAGTAGGCGGTTCTAATAATTAGCTTCAATGAAGAGAGCTCCATTAGATTTTGAAAGACAGGGGCTGAAAAGCTTCACAAGGCAGTTTTATTGTTTAATCAAATAAAGCTGTGCCCCAAAAAAACCAAAAGTGTAAATGTTAGTCCTTTCCTATCTTGGAAAAACCATTTGGAGCAATTTACAATAGGTAGTATTATTTCAGGAAGTTATAGTCAGGATCTTTTGTTAAAGAAAATGTTAAGAAAAAGAAAATAACGTCATGTAAGAACTATGACCTCCCTTCCCTCCCCGTAGTTCTTGTGCTTGTTTTGAGCTGCATTTTAATCAGACTCAGAAGACGGAGAATAAAGGAAGATTAAAATATACTGTCATAGAACAGTGTGAATTTCACACTTCTATTAAATGGAGCTAGCACAAAATCTGGATATTTCCAGTTCCATGTTAAAAAATATTTTGAAATCTTAGGTGGATATAAATAGCATCTTACTCTGTGTTGGCCCTTGCTGAGGTACAAATACTGCTGGTGCAATAAACTGCTGCTGCCCTCTCCATTCTTTACTTTCACGAATAGAAGGCAATATAAATGATGGAATTAGCAACCTGTGAAATTGCTGCCTTTCAAATTTATTTAATTATTCAGTTTCAGAATGTTAGTGGTTCATGCTGATCTTTAAATAGTAGTGGACACATTTTGTATTGTTTCCCTGTAACTCATTAACATTTAATCTAACTGCAAGTAGATATAGAACTGACATTTATTTGCTGTGACCAATTTAAATTATCTGTAGCACCGTTATTTCTTTTATTAACAAGGAACTAAAATAATATTAAAAAAAAAAACCCAACAGTGAAATTTACGGTTGACAAAATCTCCCATGATCTTCAACTAGGATATTGTTATTTATGAAGCAAAGGAACCCATCAAATCATATTTTTTTGTTTCAGTTTAAAGTGCAGTTAAGTAGTGCAGTAAATACTAAATCCATTGATGTATGCTTTACATTTTTATCGTGTTCAATGTGAACCATGCACAATTAGGTTTGTTTGAATTAAAGTCTAAGAATTATAGTGCTCATTTAATGCAGTACTGTCTATTAGGAAAAAAAAAATCAGACACAACCTAATGTTTTCTCATTCTTTCTCTGTAGTTAATTTAATGCCTAATAAAATTATATGTTTTTTTCTAATTTTTACAAATAGTGATTTATGACTTAGCCCTATGCTTGTTCACTGAGTTGAAGCAAGTCCTGAAATGGATCCTGGAAGTAAAATCTGAAGTTCTCTATAATTTTAAAATGGTTTTAAACACCAATTATTCATTTATTTTCTAAGCAATTACTTCAATTTGCCGAGGCAGCTTTCTATAAATTAACTTAGTAAAACAGATCACTGTGATTTGATCACCGTTGATTTTTGGTCATGTGGAATAAGGCATTTGGAAGAGCTGAAAGTATTTAGAAAACTCAAATTTTCCCTTTGTATTTGCAAACCTCTGTCATGGAGTTCTGGGAAAAGTGTCAGAATTGTGATGCCTGATTTCATAGTGAAAGCAAAACTCAGAATCATGAATTATGATGTCAGACTTGTTATGTAGTGTGTGACGGGTTTCGGTGATTCCACACAGGATTAAAATGTAAACCCCCGAAACAACACAGCTGAATTGGCAATCATTTATTTAGTGAAATGGCAGTTCTTTGGAAAGCAAACTATTCTGAATTCTATGCCTTTCAGATCCTGGGTCAAGGTCTGCAGTAATGTTGAAATAATCATCTGCATTTAGGTGCTGAAGATGCAGATAGATGTAACAGCTATGCTAGCGGGCATATGGAGAGAGAAGCACTCTGTAAAGTGAAGTACACAGAGTCACTGTTCTTTATAAACTTGATCGGTGATAAATATGCGTCTCATGATTTCAAAACACTTAAGCCAGGCAGAAGTTACTTCAAACAAACGTTGTGAACCATGCTTGTTTGTGAAGGCCATGTTTTGCTTTTTTGAAAAGCATTGAGGATCCTTTGGGCTCAATAGAGAAAAAGATGGACCAGGACTTGCTAGTGTGATGGTTGACAGATACCTGCCATGGATTAAAATTTCTGTTTATCCTGCTCTAAATTATTCAAAATTTAATTTTTTAATTATTCAAAATTTAATTTAATTTAATTCAAAAACCAAGCGACTGCCTAGGTAAGGGCTTTGCCTCCTAACTAAGTGCCATGAGCGTTATGCAAAGGAACTAGGCGTGTGGTGGGTAGGTAGCCAGACTGGCTTGGATAAGGGCATGGTTCCATTTATAAATAATTGAAATTAATTTGGATGTCTCTTTCAATCCATGACATATATGTTTTCCAGAACACTGTAAATGAGATAACGTAGTGCTGCTTCAAATGTAGTCACAGGAGATGGGGGAAATGTAGGTATAGGAAAACATTATTTTTTTTTTTCTCTAAACTTGTGAATTGATCACCAATTCTGTTTTGTCCTCAGTTATTTAAGTCACCCGTGAAATTAGAAAGGCCAGAGGGACTGCTGTGAGATCAAGGACTGTCCACATTATGTACACCAATTTCAGGAACACTTTTAAGCATAGTAACATGCTGCTTATTCCAGTCCTCCTAAGTGCTGTTTTTAAATCCTTTTGCCTACTGTTTTAACAGGAACCACTTTATTTTCTGAGAACGGAATTAAGGAGTATTTGGCAAGAATGTAGGAAGTAGCTTCCTTGACATACACAGATACACAGACGCCTCCACCCCACCCACCTTACCCCATCCCACCCCACTCTCACCCCCTTTCCAGTTTCAGTTTCCTGAGAAACTTTCCTGGTAATTTTTGGTCATAACATTTGCCCTTAATAAAAAATAGACTTAGTGCACAGTTATGTTTGCATCTCTTCCACAGATTTCATTTACAGTTTTGGGTTTTTTTCCCCAGAAACAAAAGGACTTATTTTTCTGCTAAAAAAACCTGAAAAAATAACTTGTCATAAATATAAAGGGCATTTAAAGCTATTCATTTAACCTTATGCAGCAAAAGAGAGATGAATCCATTTAATCTTTCGGCAATTAAAAATGAATGTTAAATTAATTAGGAACATTTCTCAAATGAATTACTGTGAAATTGAAATGGTGATCTGTATTAAAGTATTCCTTTTAAAATTTATGTCTCTTTGATTACTTAATATTAATGTATTTTTAATAGACTGCGTTCTAAAAAAAAAAAAAGCAAGCACATCATTTCTGGAAGAATTGAAACATTATGTTAAGAAACATTCTTTTTTTATAATTCCGCCGGCTTTGTCACCCGCATGCGCTCCCAGCAGTGACTGTGCATGATATTTCCCAAGAAATATATTTTGAACTTGAACAATAGAATATAATAAATGCTTGCTGAATTTAGATCTAAAATCATCTTTTTATCCCCTGTTTACCCAGGTGCCCAAAATTTAGGTGTGTAAATTCCAATATAGGGAGATATTTTTGCATTTTAAGTCCTATCCTGAATAGGAATGAAGTGCATACGGTTGTCTTTGCTTATGTTCATGATGCTACTAGCTTCAGTGTCATGTACTTAAGCATCTGCTTGAACAAGAAATGCTTTCTTGACTGAAAGGCACAACTCTCTCCTATCTTTTTATTGACTTCAGTTGGATTATTTAAATTGTGGAACTCTCTAAAGGGCTGCCAGTGGTTGTCTCAGTGGAAATTCTGTTTATTTTGATGTACTGTGTAGAAAGATTCGGGGTTGCATCTTGTCTGTTCCATCGCATGGAAGTGCATGCACAGCATCGGTTCCCCGTTTGTGGAATAGCATAGCTTGTATGCATTATGCACAAGGCTGAAGTGTGAAAACGAATTACTTTAAACTCTGGTATGACTTCCCATTTCTCTGCTATGGAATATCTACTGATCTGTGTGGTGCATCGTGTGTTATTTGCCCTTGTTTCAGTCACTGATTTTTGGTCACTTCTCTATCATTGGGTTCTGGTCAGTTCTGACAGGTGTATTTAACAGGAGGTGGCAACTGTTATGTTCATTTTACAAGCATTCAAGGAGGATGCATGCTATAAGGAAGTCTGTGAAATGGGCAGGTAATTTCACTAAATCTAATATGGTGAGTATTTTGGTATCCGTAAAGTTCAACTCAGTATGGAAATAATATATTAGCTTGAATAAATCTCTTGTCTAAATCCTTTATTAAGAAAATGCATTATAAAAATAGTATGAGTAACATAATAATTGGGAACTTCTGCACACATTTCAGAAAATGAGAAATATATCCATTTAACATATCGTGACCTTTAAAAAGCAGAAGATACTGCTCGAAGCACCATTACTGTTCTACTGAACCTTTTATTCAACCCTTTTTTTTTTTTTTAATTTACAGAAGAGTACCTGGTGAGAGGACACCCCAAAGGTCACTTCATCCAGGGTGTCTCTGTGAGTGGCCCATAGGAGGTGTTTAGGGGAAGAGGCTGAGGGAGGTCAGGTGAAGAGTGGTAGGCTGTGCTCAGGTTCTGGCAGATATTGGCCTCACGGCTTCAGCTGTCATGATTAATAGCTGTGGAAAGATCTCTCCAGTGTCTAATTCATTGTGAACCCATTTGTGTTTCTGGCCTCCCTGACATCCTGTGACGAAGACTTTTATGATTTTAATTGTGTGGTATGAAAAGGTAGTTCATATTACTTTTGCTCACGGTAATTAAAGTGGGTGTCTCATAGCTCTTGTATCTTGAGAGATAGTGAATAATGATTTCCTGTTCACCTTTTGTCCACTACCGTAATTTTATTGACCTTTATAATATTCCTCATTGTCTTCCTTCATACTGCTGGGTCACAATTTATGTAGCTGCTCTTAGACTAGCAATTGTTCCTTATCTGCAGTCGTCCATATTGGTCTTTTCTACTTTTTCTCATACTTTCTGCAGTCCTTTATGTTGAGGAGACTAGAAAGCAGCAATACTGACTTCCTGTCTCTTACTGCAGTGCCAAAAGGGATGGGTTTTTCAAAGGTTTCCTCACTGTAGCTGGGTCAGTTTTGTTCAGGAAAACTGAAAGCTGGCTGCAAAAGGAGCTTTCCATTTTACCAAAACAACTTGTGAATTTAGATCGATATTACTGAATGGCTTCAGCTGGCAAAAAAAGTCCTTCCTAGGCTAAACTAAAACCAATTTTGTTTTAAATGTTTGTTTTTCCTTTGGTTGTGAGACAAACTGGGGTGGAAAGGAGGAACCACTAGACTCTTTAAGAGATACCTAGTATTGAGAAAAAATAGGTTTATGTGAATTATTTTGGGGAAGGGCCTCTCATTTGCTAATGTTCAGGGCCAGAATTGCAAAATTGTTCATTAAATATGAATGGGGCCTAGTTTTCTGCTTTGAAAGAAATGTCTGAACTAGTAGCATGCCTTCTGGGGTATTTGGGAGCAAAAAGCAGAGGGAGTTGACTTCCAATTCTTGGTGGTATTTGGAGAAGATTTTCTGACCTGAACTGACGTGACTTTATTTAAGAAGATTGATTATTTTTTTTTTCTTTCTTTTCACTTTCATTCTGAATAATGCTAATACCTGGTTGGAAAGGCATTTTTCAGTTGGTAAGACCCTATGAATGTGAAAAGCGTCATATAAAGACAGTATATTTAGTTGTTCCACTTCTTTGAACTAACATGCATTCATTCTAAGATGTTCTGTGGTTGTCAAAGCTAGAATGGTGGTAAGGTGGGATGCTGTTCAGTGCGTGAATGAAATGGGCAGTGTCAGCTCATCCATTGGCAACATTGTTATTTATGGCAGTTTTGAGTTTACCGGAATGATGCTTGTATTTTCCACCGTGATGCCTTTAATATGGTACTGCAGGAACAGTGTCCTAATGGTCAACATTACTTTCACTTAGGAGAATTCCACTGAGGTTAATCTAATCCATTAAGGTTCCATTCCATTGTTGGTCAACTTTTTCTAACCCAATCCCTATATTAACCTTAAACGATTTAAGGATTGACTTTTTTAGGAGGTAATCGTGTTTGACTTCTGATAATCCCCTGTTGAGGCATGAAGTGCAGTGCAGTAAATGCTTGTAGGAAAGTGGTGTGAGACAATTATATTTGATATCTGTGATTATGTGCAATGTGCCCTTTAGAGTATTGTGTTTAAAATATGAAGTCTTTATGTTGAACAGCTCTACTAAAAACAGTTTACAGTCCTGAAATTAGATTTTCTAGAAAATAACCACATAAAAACTTATTTCAAAACCACCCTTCCCCAAAAAAGGAAGGGTGAAAAAAGGCCATTTATCCCCCTTCTGTATTTTAAACCAATTGTTAAGTCACAAAGAACTTCATTAGCAGCAGTACATGTGAGACATGGACCATAGGCTCAATTTCCATAATTTCCAGACAGCATTAACCATGTAATGTAGTAGTGGAGTCTGGGGACTATTTAAAGGGGTGGCATTAAAATATGCAGAAATGACTCAACATGATGTGCCAGTCAACCTTTACTCTTCTGTAATTTCAGGGGAACTCCTTGTTTGTTTTGAAAGTCTCCAGAAATGCAGCAGTTAGTTGCAGAGCTGTATTCCTTTACCAAACCTTCCTGAAGAGCTTCTAAATTTAAGAGTTTCCCAAATCTTTAACTTGGTCTGTAATCACCAATGGCAACTGTTCCTGCTTTTTCAGATACTGTGGCATTCCTTTCAGCTTCTCATAACTAGGACCCAGCCCTTTTGCTCCCCTGTGCCTCACATACTTCCTTAACCATCATCTTTCCATCATTTTCATATATATCTGTCTGTCTTACCCTCCCTTCTCCTCCTGGAAGCCAATCCTGAGTCTTTATTTTGGTAGAGCTACAGTGTCCTCCTTATTTTCTCCCAGCCTCTTTTCTTGATGTAGAGTTCAGGTACACCAGGCTGGGTTATAGTGTAGTGGTTTCCAGCTCTGCTTCTGTGCAACCATTTGGTAGAGCGTGAGTGGGACTTGCCTAGCCTTTTGTAAGAACCTGCTGTAAGCAATGTTGGCATTCTCTCGTGGCCATCAGCTAGTGCAGGTTTATTTTACACAGCACAATTTCAGAATTCTCTCTGGATGAGATCTTTCTGATATTGCCAATATATAGGAATTATCTGCCATTGGAAATACTGTATTTATAATCTCTTTGTGGAATCTTATAAAACCAGCTAGCTTCATGGATGTAGTAACAGTACAGGATCCACATGTAGTTTAAAAAAAAAAGCATAAAATGAAGCTTTCCTGCAGTAGTCCTCAACCAGATTTCAGAATGCATGCAGAGGTGATATCATGCTGAATCAGAAAACAAGGCAAGCTGTTTTCTCCTTTTCTTCGATCTCTGAGGCCCAGTGATCTTTCTCTAAACTCTATAAAATCAACAGCAACGAAAAAAAATTAAAAACCCCAGATTTTTTACTCACTTACTTCCTGTAATACCTACAGGTAGAAGTTACGTAAATAAATAAATAGTTTTTTAAAAAGGAAAAAAAACATTAATTTGGTGAGATTGCTTGGTGCTGCTTAGTGTCCCAGAAGGAGTGCAAGGCAACTGTTAGGCAGGCACAACCACTTGCACAATTCATGGGCAAGAGTATAGCCATGCAAATTGTTTAAGAAGTTACGTGTGACCTGTAGTTTGTGTTGGTGTAACTTTGGAACTCTTGGTACATACATATGCTTTTTTGTGTTAAACCGTTCAGCCTTAATTGCTGCACAGGGTATGCAGTTAGTTCGGATGGAAAAGATTCCTCAGGCCACGGTGTAGATTCAACAGGACCTTTTGAAGTCTCCTTATTTAGATTAAAAACATTTTGAGATTTTGGTAATCTCATATAGCTATAAATTTGCTAACAGCTGCCGTAACCTTTCATTCTAATGACACATAATCAATTTTTGCTGTGACAGAGAAGTGCAGAATTATCAAGGTGCAAATGTCTGTTATTTATAAACAGCTCAATGTCATAACAAACTTGTAAGTTTACTTGCTTATTTAACACACCTTTTTGACTTCATTGACTGCTTATCCCTCAACATTTGCTCATTCTGCTGTCTTCTGGCTGGCGATTTTGGAAAGAGGAAAGAATCAAGAATGATATTCCCTTTCTTTAGTGTTCTCTAAACTTCAGCTAGCGTTTCGGTGCCGATAATTGTTCTTCCCCTGTAATCTTCCTCTGTAACTTGGCTGTGTCTGTGATATATTCCAATTATACTTAATTAAAGCCTGATGGGCATTGTCTTGCTGAACATGTCTTCCTTTTCAATAAGTGACCATTTTTCCTCTCTTCTGTCTCCATTCTGATGATCAGTGATTCTCAAAGTTATTTTTGTGGGTGTTTCATATGGTTGGTGAACATATCAGGACTTACATCCTGATGTTGATAGAACATTTGAAATTCTAGACATTCCTATTTTCTTAAGTCTCAGCCTGTAATAATTTGTGGCCCAGGGACCTTCTGAGCCATAGGCAGCAATTTGATACTTACTGGTCCTCTGTGGATTACTTTGCATAACTTTGACCAATGACTTTTTATATGTGCATGTCTCCTGCTGTCCTGGGGTAAGGAGATCCACTTGGTGTGACATGAAAAAGCATTTCATTTTGTTTCTTCTGAATCTGTAGTTTTATTGGGTACCCACCTCTTGCTTGTTGATTTGGAAGAGACCGTGATCAGTCATTCTCTCCTATTCTCCATACTACTTGTCATTTCTTAAATATTATTAGAGATAACTGTAGATTTGGAGTTTTGACTTTGAATATTGCTGAATTTACCTCATTTCCAAAAAGTTTATTGAAGACCTGTTCTGTAACTTTTGTATTATGTCAAATC
The DNA here is from genome assembly GCA_013396915.1 of Stercorarius parasiticus. Taxonomy (NCBI): domain Eukaryota; kingdom Metazoa; phylum Chordata; class Aves; order Charadriiformes; family Stercorariidae; genus Stercorarius; species Stercorarius parasiticus. The sequence continues at coordinate 503,690 of VWZL01001201.1, forward strand.
TAAGTATTAGGTGTGCTTGAAAGAAAAGCCACTATGTAACTCTATGAAACGTGGTCCCATTTTGTGATGTTTCAGATACAACCATTCAGTATTTTTGTAGAATTCTATAAGAAAACTTAATGAGCAGAGTGAAATACTGTCATGACTCACAGATGTGCATTCCTCTTTACTCATGTTAATGTTACTATATGAATTTCTGACTTGCTTAATATTAGTCTTTATAATGATTATACTCTTTATCTAAACTTAGATAAAATGGGAAAATATCTTTTAGATAACAGTTTTGGCCTCTCAAGTTGCTGACACATATGAATTATTTTCTGTTAAGTAAATGGTCCTTTGTCAAGTGAGATATATAGCATATTCTCACTTCAAAATTTGCATTCTCTTCCCTAGTTAATACACTCAGGGGTGATGTTTGTGCTTTCTAAGTAGTTTGTAGGTAATTGTGCTGTTCCAATTACAAGCTCTGTGTCATATATTCAAATCCAAAAGAGAAAAAAGGGGTCAGGGAAGAGGCAAAGTGATGACTGCAAGCTGACTAGTTCACAGTAATGTTTCAAAAATCTTTGTTTTGTTTACTTTTTCATTGCTTATTCAGTAAAGAAGAAATAGGTGAGATAAAAGTGTAGTTTCTATGAATGGGTGTCAATTTATCTGGTATGGCTTTGTGTCTCATCTCCTTAATGTATGTTACATATGGCTCTCTTCTCACTTCTTTTTGCAAGTTTCTGATCAGTTTTTAACTTTGCATTCACTTTCTCATATAAATTTTCTGTGTCTTCCCCAGGAAAATAGTACCCAAAAAAGGGACTTCATGGCTTTTCAAAATTGTAAAACTTTTACAATCCAAAGCATGTGCCAAGTGAGCTGAACAATGTTTTACTCTTAAAGAAAAAAAGGGCCGTTTCTCTAAATTTATTTCCGTAATTCCATTTTATAAAGCATGAATTACATTGAAGTATTACTGGTACGAACCCTCAGAGGAAACAGCAAAAAGCATCATGACGTGACCTGTTGTTTACACTCACATGTGTTTCTCTGCACCTTTGTTGGATGGTTACATGATGGCAGCAAGGAGGGCGCATGTCAAGTAAGGTAAGAGTTGTCTGAGCAGGTCTTAGAGACTAAGGTCCACTTTGGGAAGGAATTTTTTGCAGGACGAAGTGGACAATCTGCTGGGAAATACCGGTGAATGTGGAATGGGAAAGGCCGGTGTAAGGACTTAGAGTGGCAGTGAAAGCTGAAAGATGCATTAACTGTAGGGTGCATTCAAGTTAACTTTGAACTGTTCTGATGTGTAGAGATGTCAGACCCTGGGGGGATGATGTTGCTCGCCCCCTTCAGTGTTGCAGCTTTTACCAGAACCCCCAGTGGGGGTATTTATAATCTCTTTGTATAGATTATATATTATAGATGTATATAGATATCTATATATAGAGAGATATATAATCTATAAGATACAATATTATACAGTCAATAGCAGACAATGAAAAAAGGCCTGGATGTAGGTGACTCTGGTGGTGATCACAGTAGGAACTATATACTATATGTAATCAAATATTTGAGTGGAATAATAATAGTAATAACTTGCCAGTTGGACAGTCTTTACAATTGTCTAGCCACAGCGTTCTTGCTTTTTTTTTTAAAAGTGGAACATGTCTTGGTTTCTATGTTCCTCCTTCATAAGAAATAGCTTGCTCTTTGGTGTATTCTTGATTTCAACAAACACTAGTCAGGAATGGCATCGTGCAAAGCTGTAACAGAGAAACTGTGAGTTTCTTCAAGTCTTCTGGAAAAAAACAGCCCTTTACTGTCATTCAAATAATCCAAGCCCACCAGTTTTGTATGCAGAGTCTGTCATTGCATGTCAAAACAGTAATCTGTAGGTGCTATGCAGAATAAACAAGTGTGTGTTTATTGAGACAGTTTAATACTAAGTTTGGCACCTTCTCCGTGAGTTAACTCAGTTCCTACATCATGGTGTTTCTGTAACATCTTGTAGTTGATATAATATTTTATAGATTACATTATGCCAAATGTAAAGATTGCTGTTTTGTTTCTTGATCAAATAAAGTGAGCTATAGATGTTCCAGAAGTTGCATAAACTTCCATTCCAGTACTAAAAGTTTAAAACTCAGAGCAGACTTCAGAAAATCATTACTGATTTTTAATGACCCATTTTTAGATAATTTTTCCCCTGAACTACCCAAACCAATAGAAAAATGAAGGTATAAAAGAGAATTACAATTTTTATGTAGTAAAATTGCCTTAAAGTCTGGGATTTAAAAACTGGCTGTTGAAATAATGATCAGAAAATAGTGACGGCTGGGAGCAGGGATGAAAACTTAGGTAAGAATGAAAGTGACTCCTGACACAAAGCAGATAACCAGACCTGCACTCAGCTTGAGACAGATGCTGAGAATAGCTGTCAGTGCAGTCAAACTGAGTTTCATTCAAGAGCAGCTCCAAGTTTTACTGCTTTGAGATTCAGGCAGTAGCCATCAGCGTCATGCTGTTTACTCTCTGCACATGGAGGCAATGAATTGGTTGGCCTTCTGTGAATGTACAGTCATGAAGAATTAGCTGTAACAATGTTAAATGCCTCCCTTTCTTCAGTGGGTGTGTCTCTAGTGGTTAACTGATTCGGGGAACAGCAAAGTACTCTGGGGATAGCTGTATGTGTTAGCAGGTGTTTGCATCCTTATTTGGCTGCTGAGAAAAATACCTACATTTCCAGTTTTTACATTTCGGTATCTTCTGCTTGAGTCTGTCTGTACGATTAGTTTTCCAAATTTCTCTTTAGAGAAATTTCTCTTAAGAGCCAGCTAAATCTGCTGTACAATTTTTCTAGTGTATACGAGTTCCAAAGTCTTACTGTAGACTCCTAAATAAAACTCGATTAATGTTGGATCCTATGAGATTCCATGTTGATACCTTCCCTTTGTAATAATTATTTAGCTAGTGTTCAATCCACATTAAAATGATCAGACCCGATTTGCATAAAAACAGATATAACCAGTGCACAGTATCTTGCTTCATGTTGAATCTGCTCTGGTCCCCTCACATTTTTTTCATGAATGATGAATTAATATGAATTTATTTGCTTTTAATTCATATCTTTTTTGCTTTTGTTTAGCTGTATAGCACTTTCTTCTTTAATTTTCCCATTTTGCCTTTGTTTTATTAGGAAAAAAGCTCCAGACCTATCTTCCCTCCATCATCTGATACTCAAAGTGCAATTCTTTCAGCATCTTAAGACCTTTTTCTGATTTTGAAATGCAGTTCCCCTTGCTTAAATAGAAACATTGAATAAGGAAGTCAGCAAATAAAAAACGGTGAATAAAGAAGCTAAGTGACATTGTAAATTCATTTCTGGCCTGATCCCGCAGTATTTAACATATGTTCTGTCTAATCTTGGAAGGACAATTTTTTTACAAAGAACTGATCGTAAGATAATTTACTTGGCTGAAAAAATTAACCAGAAATAGGTATGTCTCTGTTAATTATTCTCAAAAAAAATTATTTTCATCTAAAAGGCAAAGCAGCATTGCTAAGTTAATAATATTACCTTTCGCTGAGTATTTGTGTGCTCCCAGTTAGCTCAAGACAGCTGAATGTCCAATAAAGTAGCTAAAATGCTTTTTTTGGAAATCATATTTGAGTATTACCCTTTGCCATGAGCTGTTTCTCGTAATGAAATTTATTAACTTCAGATCCTGAAATAAGGTAAGAAGTTGAGGTAATTAAGTAAAAATATACAATTCTTTATTAAACTACCCTATTTCCTGTTCTTTGATAATAGTGTTGTCTGTCACTGAGGTACTCTGGGCTTCCAGACACCCCACTTCAGGATTTCTTTACTCCAGTATACCATAATAAATGCAAGAGAGACATATTAGGAGTGATGCTGTAAATTGGGAGTTTTAGTAATTTTCAGATTTACTTTTAAATTTCTGTGATTTGTATTTAATCACTATCTCGTATTTTGCTTGGGCTATATGTAGCTTTAAAAGCATAAGCTTTGCAAGGTAAACAGTTGCAGGAGAAAGGACTATTATTTTTTTTTCAAGAAAGCAAGTAAGTCGATAAAAGTGAAAATCAATATTTGTTTTTCTTATTACAGAATCTGTGAGATGTATAGTTGATGTAAGTACTATAAAGTGGTAGCGATTTAAGTTAATATGCTTTAGAATTTGCTGCCAAAGTTCTGCGCAGAAAACACCTGTAGTGCAGCAGCAGAGAAACTGCATTTTGCTGTATGAGAGAGAGAATTAGATAGCTTTAATAGCAATGAAAGCAATACTGAGAAAACAAACACATAAAAGCTAGACGTTTCATTTTTAGGAATAACTTTACACTTTTAACCTTTGTAATCTGTAAACCTATATTTAAGGCTCTGGAATATCCTATGAAAAGGCACTAATAGCAAACTTTGATGGCTTCTCAACATTTATTGCAGTTTTTGCAAGCTCCTACATTTTGTAGTGGTTATTGTTCAGTCACTGTTTCTGAAAGTCTAAGTTCACCCCTGGGAAAAAAATTCACATAGCAACTTGGGAAACAGCTGACAGATTTTTTTGGTATTGGTTTAAGCAGAGTGTTACAGAATCTGAATAAAGTTGTTAAAAGGGTATTTTTTTCCTTGATACATTCACATTTTTCTTTCTTATTTGGTTTTTTTTAAAATTATATTTGTATAGCACTAGTCTGCAAAATCAGGTTGGGGTGGGGGCCTCATTCTGTTAGAAGATGTAAAAACAGGTAAGAAAAAATGGTTCTACAGAATACTCACAGTTCTCAGAATTGATACTTTGAAAAATTTCTTCTGCTTATTATCATTGTCACAAATAAGAAACACAACTTCAACTGTTAAGTGGCATGCTAGAATTACTTGGAACAGACATGTTTCAAATTTCCTTTGAGTGCTTGTTGCACTGGGACTCTGGAGAGGCAATACTAGTTGTCAGGTGAGCGAGCTGCTTCAGTGTATCAACTTTACTTGAAACGGTTTGAAAGCTTGAGAAATCCCAAACCATACCAGGCATGAAGTGTGTGTCAAGCCAGTATGACTGAAGACAACGCTGACTGCTCTAGGACTGCTGGTTTTGTCAAGTTCATTGCCTATCTAAACTTTTAAATATGGTGCTAGCTTAACAAGGATTGCTTCCTGTGAAAAGCAGCCCTGTATCTGTGCAGCTGGAGATAGCATGATGTTTACAAGGTGGATTTATGGAATATCTGAAAGCCTTTGTGGTGTCTGGTGTTCAGTTTGGTTGTTGGTTTTTTTTGGCATAGTATTATATAGCAAACAAGACCAAGTATAGAGTTACTGATCACATCTGTTGTAATAATCTGTGACATCCTTGAAACGTTATTGAACAAAGTGGGTTCCCCAGTGAGAAGTCATATATAGTTCTGGCTGCATGCTGTACTGAAGGTGAGGAGTGTGTACACAGCATTCGTGATTAAAACCGTGGTGTTTTCAACTGTAACTTGTACTGGAGCATTGCCTGGGTTTTTTTCCATCTTCAAAGTCTCATTAGTTTTCTGCTAAGACATCTATGTTTTAATGATTACTGCTAAGGAAAAAAAAAAGGCAATGGTGGTATATGCAAAAGAATTGTCATAGCGAATGAATCAGAAATGGCAGAAACAATTTAATGGTGGGGTCTTTTGGTTGTTCGGTTGTTTGGGATTTGGTTGGTTGGTTTGTTAACTAAGATCAGGGACAGGTCAGACAAGAGCTTAGGTTTTGTCAGGGTTGAAACTGAGGTAAGAAAATTTAATCGCTGTGAGGAGAAAGATGCGATTTCTTTTGGAATGGTCATTGTTCAGGTAGTGGCACAACTGCTTGACACACAAGTCAAAAAAGTTAAGTGTTACGCGGAGCAAGCTGCTGTTCAGTAGTCTGTTCCAATACGTCAGTGGTGAAGAGTTGAGGACATTAGCTGCTGTTAAACTGTGATCCCAAGACTGAAAATATATTGATGTGAGATGAATAGTGATAGAACAGCAGGATTAAAAGGTGATATCAAGTGCTCCTTGCACTTAGAGTTGGAATGCATAGTATCAGCTGGCTTGAGCCTGTGATAACGTACTGTAATCAACTTCTATGTGATTTGTGTTCTGCACATGGCTAAGTCTCAGAATGTTTGCCTGAATGTCAGCTTAGCTAATCTTGTTTTAGAGTTGCTGTGTTTTTTCTACAATTTCTGACGTTTTCCAAACACAGAATTCTAAATTCTGTGTCTCTTCTGATCAGAGACTGAGTTACTGATCTCCATTTCGGTGATGTAAATTAGGATTTCCTGCAATGATTCAGCTTGCAACTCCTTTTTTACAACAGCATCTGCAGTTATGGGCTGGGTTTTTTTTTTGTTCAACCAAACACAGTGAAATATCCTTTCTGTTTATTAAAGTGATACAAAACCTGATTGATCTCAGTATTGAGTATTTAACAATGTTTTTTGACATTTCACTGAAGTTTTGCTATGTAAGCTGTCCTGAACTCTGGAGAAAATAAGTGTTTAAAAGCTACTTACTACTAAATCGTGAAGAAGAGAGCTTTAGAGTAAAAGTAATAGCAATAAATTCTTTTACCCATGCTGTTCTTTAAAGCTACAAATGTTATTTTTTGTTCTGAATCTGGGATAGATACGGTATACAATTGGTCCTTTATAGTGCTGCTTTGATTTTACACTATCTGCCTGTTGAACTGTGGTTTGGTTTTATAGCAATTATTTTCTATTAAAAATATTCCTTTGGGGATGGGTGTCTTGCCTGGAACTAACACAAGGCATGCCTGAACATGGTAGTGCTGATAGATTTTGGTGTTGTGGTTGTTGTTCGTTGTTTGAACAGACATAACAAGCTATTTTTTTGAATTTGGGAGGTTTGGAAAAGTTGCCTTTTGTTTTGCTAACAGAAACTTCGAACTAATGCTACACAAGTCCACAGTAAGGAAAGAAATTTGTGCCAAACTTTTAGTGTTTCAGGAAATAGGTGCAAAAAATTAACAATGCAACAAAAAGGGATATGCTGTTCTCTTTGCATATTCCTTTATTTTCTGATTCATTTAAGATTGGCATAAATATTTCCCATTGATACTGGTAAATAGGTCAGTGCTTTCTGTGCTTGGCTAAGTTGTATTAAAGTAGTTACTGGCTTGTATTTGGAAACAGTCAAACTAAAGAAGTCTTCTGCAAACATTGTGAAAGTTCTGACTGTTATATCCTATGCACTTCATATTTTAACGTGTCTTCATTAAGTCATCTCTTGATTCTGGGTTTGCATGACTTTCAAATGCAACCTGACAGTAGCACTGCCAGAAAATTCTTCTCACAAATTTTCCTCTCACAAAACTCCGCAGTTCTGGCCAAATGGAGCCCTTCCCTGCTGCGGTGTCTCTGGGCCCTGCACTTCAGCAGGAAAAGTAATAATGAAAGTGACCCTGTGGTGTCTGAGCATAGCAGGTCTTTTCCTCTTTCAGCTCTTCCCCATTTGCCCTGTGGTCTTGTGGCCCCAAGCAGCATGTTTTCCCAGCTGTGGATATCCTGTTACACTGTATGATGCCCAACCTCTCCATCGTTTAAGCACAGAGAGTGGAGGACATAAAAAAATTAAGTTGGGTGCCAAAAGTTACCCCACATTTGCCTTTCTGCCACCAGTAGGGTGTATGGTATAGGACCTTGCTTCTGGCTGTCGTGTCTGTGTCACCTTTGGTTTCTTGAGATTGTACGTTTTGATTGCTGTTGTCCCTAGGAAAGCCACCTCCCATTGCAGACTGATTCAGCTTCTCAGTTATCAAGATGTTTGGCCCGCACCCACTGTGGAATTATATGGCTTAGTGTTAATCTGGCATTTTTCTGACTCATCCTACCTGTTCAGAGCAGCAATGGTACAAGGACAGAGAATCGTGCTCTATTTTAGAGTACAGCTAGTGTTTTACTCCCAACTTAAGGATGAGAAGGATAATATTTAAAGATTTTATGTGGGGGTACAATTATTCCCAACAACCTATCTTCATTCCTCATGTGTCAGGAATCATACTGGGATGAACAAGTTCACTGTCAGCTTAGATTCTCTGCTGAGGCAATTATTTATACTGGCTGTATGTGTGAGCTACATGCAAAGGGATGTGATTTTATGACAAAATAAGGCTGTAATTTTCAGAGAATACAGATCCTCTTTCTTCTTACTATGAAAATGTGTTGGATATCATGCCTTCTTGAAGGAACTGATGATTGTAGGTGTATGGAACTACAGGAAAAAGATGTGAAAAAGAAACAAAAGAAAACAGAACCAAATTGAAGCATAGGAATAACAAAGGAAAGTGAAATGTCCATCAAGTACAAATACTATGAATATTTTTAAGATAAAAGAAATACTGCTGTTCAAGAAAATGTGGTAAACGAGGGACAAAAAATGGACTGTGATATTATTTGTGTAAATTGGTTTGATAGGACTTTTAGATTATCCTCCGAAAGTGGCATGTGTAATTTTTTCAATCTAGGTGGGGAGATTACATGTCATGGGATTGTATGAAGGGATAGTACAGAAAATGTGACTGCCAGATGTGATCTTATAACTGAGATCCATGCTCCATGATGGAGCAAACCAATCTAAACCGTCTGTGAAAAATAAACATTTTGGTGAAGGATGCGTGCATTCTGTTTTCCTGACTGAGTGTGATAATTCCTTTTCAAGTCGTTGAAGAACCAGGTTTCAAATGAACCAGAGACACTTTTTTTTCCAAAATAATGTAATTTTTGTCTGCACTGGAGTTTTAGTAGTATGAGAAGTAACAAACTCAGTTGTATTTTGATTAAGTTACAAGATTCAAAATTAGTAAAAGAACTTTCACTTGTAACCCAAACTGTTTCTCAATGTTTAGGAGACAAATGTGGAATCTGCAAGACTTGTCTGAAAAGTCACTCTTCAGAGAAGAAACGCGCTTCAAATATGGAAAGAACCCCTGGTCTTACTCTAATTATTACATAAATCAAAACATTTCCTATCTTGCCTACCCAACTGAGAAGTCAGCAGCAGTTAATAAGCTATATGTAGATGTAAATTAGTAATACAATTCAAATTCAATGGTATTTCTTTCATTTCTGATAGGCAATGTCATATTATGGCATAATCACATTTTGTACTTTGTAAATTGAAGGCATGTCAGATTAAACATGCTGTAAAGTAATATTGAAACTAAGTACTGTCATTAAGTGTAGCAGTGGGGAGGCAGCTTAGGGACTAAAGGACTCTATAAGGTAATGTCTAAGAACTCATAGAAAAAAAAGTGAGAGTGCAAGTCCATTTCTTCACACATTTCAATATTTTTATGAAAACTTAATGTGGGAGCATATACTTAAGATATATTAAAAACCTCGTGAAGACTGCAGTTCCAATTAAGTTGAAATATACAGTTCATTTTTAGTATTCAGACAGATAAACAAAATTAATGTTTCACTGAACTAGAACTGGTTGAATGTGAGATAAAATTTTTTGAGTGCATTATGCATTTATTCCATTATTTATAGTCATTGGAATAGTGTGAAGTATAGAATTGAATACATTATAGGTTGTTGTCAGTAAACAGTGATGTTTGGCTATTGCTGTACATCTGTGAGAGTGTTCTCCAAGTTGTCCTTTGTGCTCCAGTTGGATTCTCTTGATGTAGTAAGTAATACTAGAAATCCCAGCTGGATTCACGCAGCTGGTCAGGAGAATGAGTAGGGGGAATCCTGCCCTCCCTTGCCTGTCCCCTTCAGAGCTCCATTTTGGTTTCACTTGGATTATCTCAGGTTGCCGAAGGTTTTCAGCAGCACCAGCCTGCCTTGGTTGCAAGCAGGAAAACCTTGTAGGTACAGGGTGTAACTTTCGCTGTCCAAAGCACCAATGGGTGCATGTAGTTGTCTTACCTTAGTGGTAGATGTGACTCAGGCCTGAATCCAGTTGATTTGAAAAGGGAATAAATTACTTCAGGCTTTTTGAGTGAACACCTTGTTCCTTCCGTGGGCTATCTGACATCCCCAGCTTACAAAAAGGTATGCACATAGTCTTACAGGTAGTATATGCATTGGCATGATCCAGGCGTGTTAGAACAAGTTTCAGTTTTGCAATTCCCTTTTTACGCCATGGGCTTAGTGTCTGTTGCAGTGGGGCTGCACGTAATAGAGCTCTGCACATGCACGTCAAGAAGTGTCCCTTGAGTGATTGCCCTCCGGTTCTCGCTCCTTCCTTCCTGTCACACACAGGTGGTTGCAGTACTTCAGACATTAGATGTTAGACCATTTGTAGATACAGGAAAAGCTCCTAGTTGTTAGGGCAGCCACTTTCTGCACGTACAGAGGGAGAATAGCAATGAGGTAAATGGAATTGGGCTGGGTTCTGCCACCAGGGAAGCAGAGCTCAATTAACTTGGGTTCCAGTTGCCTTTAAATATTCTTTCTTTGTCTATGGAGAGACCTAGGGTTCAGGAAGCATGAATTTTACGTACATTTAGTGTTTTGTAATCACTCAGTCTTTCATAACATAGATGTGCTCATCTTTGTGAGGGAGCATATTTGCTTTAAGCAGAAGGGCAAGCTGAGGAGAAGACTCTGTGAGCTGCAAAGTGATTTTAGCGTCTGAACAAAACTTGCTGGTCTCAGTAGGTAACAATCTGGGAGCCTAAGCAAGCCTGTCAGCCCTGCAGATATAAGGTGTGAAGGCTTTTTAAGGGAACTAACAGGAAATCACACATAATCTTTGAAGAGTTAGTTAGGATACAGCTGTTCTAATGATGTTGATTATGCATGCATTGCTGCCTCAGCAGTGGGAAAAACTTGGCGGGGGGAATGATTTTGGGTGGGTTTTTTTTGTTGAAATGAAGGTTAATGGCTGAACTGATTGCTTGATGGTTTTGGGGCCTTTTGTTTCTTGTCAATTCCCAGAGTTTCTTTGATAAGGTTTTGAGGGTTGTGACTATGTATATTCCAAGTAAATGCTCCAGTGCTGCTCATATAATGTGAAAAAATGCTGCTCTGAGATTGTCCTTCAGATATTTCTTCCCGAAAATCACACAGCTCCATGAAACTGCAATAGCATGTCTAGGCGAGGCAGGCCTGTATCTGGGACATCCATCCATCCATCCATCCATCCATCCATCCATCCATCCTATATGAAGGATGCATCTGTGTTATTAGAGATTGAGTGATTACAAAAGACTTAATGAGGAATTCTTGTTTAATGAACACTTGATCTCTCCATGGACAAACAGAATAATCATTCCAGGCAACGATTAATTGCAGTATTTATTGCAGGCTGTTTGTATTTGTCTTGTTTTGTGACAAGACCACTGTTTTAGATAGAGAGTAGATTGTACATCTACAATTCAGTTTATTTGACACTGAGTTTCCAGCTCTGAAACCATGACTGCCTTTAATGAGGGTGACCTTCCCTTCAGCGAGGGTCGCTTTAGGATATTAGGGTATTTGAGTACTATTTCTGCAGAGTTAGTTGCTGTTCCTTGTTCTTCTCTTCTTGAGTGTGGGAGGGCTGTTGATATGCTCTGGAGCACCGCGAGCACTAGATGTCCTGTTTTCAAAGTTTTAACTTTCAAGATTCATTGAAAAAGTTCTTGAGATCTCTAATTATCTAGTCTGTTTTTTCCTTTTTCTTTTTCATTTATAGGATGAGGGAGAGGACAGCAGTATAATTGGAGATTAAGGACAGTGAAGCTGGCTTTGTTTGAAACAGAGGAGTATACAATATTGCTGTCATTGATGCATACGCAAACGCATTAAGTCTAAGATCTGTGTCATAGTGTATCTGCTTAATATGCCTGATTCATATACCTAGTGAAGCAATGCCTTATTTTCAAGCCTTATTTCTTTTTGCTGTGGCATTTGAGTTCCATTTGTGTGTTTTGTGTGTTGAAGGAACCCGAAACCTCTTGTTTTCAGGTTTAATCAATGACATTCAATTTGTTGGGTTTTTTCCTCCCTTGTTGACAGACTTGCCAAGATTGATTTTAAAGTGTTAAGTCATAGGGGTAATCTAAGAATTGGAGACCTAGAGCTGTGATACGCAATGTATTGTAATATATAAAATCATTTAGAGAATGCAAGTAGAAGCATGAATTCCTATTTCTTGTTTTAAATACCTCCTTAACCTATAGTCCTCTGTTCTTTCTTTTTTCCCCCCTCCATTTCTCCTAGCAAATGAATTCAGCTGGAGAGCATCTACAAGCATTTATTGATGATACATGTTTAGATTCTGACTTAGCTTCTAAAATTGGACCAGTATTGTTAACCTTCGGTAGTGAACAATCGTAGTATAGCCATGGAATTCTTATTGTATTTTTGTTTTCTGATTTTTCAAGTATCTTCTTGAATTTAAGAGAGTTGTATGGTGCATAAGTGTTAGAATAGATTATCCTTTACATAAAGCTGCTTGATGTCCCTTCTCTTAAAATGATCAATACACTGACAGTTCATATACTTATAGAGGGGTAGGTCATTCTGCGATGGCAGAAGTGTTTGCCTATAGCTTTGCTCAGTGAATAAGTCTATACTAGCTTTTGTATCAGTATGTACTCCAGTTGAATTGCTTGACTCATTTTGAACAGAAAAAAATGCATATTTTAAAGTAAGATCATGACACAGAACTTAGTGACATTACACCAGAGAGTACTTGGTTGCACACAGGAGATTCTGTAAATCTGAGCTGCCATACTTTCAATTAAATTATTTTCAGCCTTGCTTACTGTACAGAATTATTTTCCTCAAGCAGACCATGGCACTTTTTAATCTCTGTTTTAACCAGAAATACTTCCTGAAAATATTGTAATGCCTTCCAGATGATTTTGAAGCTGCTTTGTTTTTGTTATCGTCCCGAGTACTTTCAGGATCTGCCTTTAGGAGAGTGATTTTCAAGACACAGTATAGATTGTATCGAGCATCTGTGATAGAAAAGCCCCCACTCAAAACGGGTATTTTAGCACAAAGGTAACTTCTGTTTGAGAAACAATCCTCCTCTGGATTGTGGAGAAGCAGAATAGACAGTAAATTGCTGTGTTACTTATGTCGCTGTGCTACATATCTCCTTGCAAAAACTTATGTAAAATGTGCAGGATTTTTTTTCCCCACCATTACAAAGACTTACACTAGCATCAGACTGAAATACAGTTGGGGGACAGGGGGACACATTGGCAGTATAATTAAAAAAAAAAGTTGAATCACTCTGATGAACCATTTTATTAATTCTTATTACGTGTGTCTAAATATTTACACGAATTGGTAATCAGCAGTTCCCTTATAGTTGGTAGACAGAAATAGATACTTCTGTGGCCTAAAGTGTCATCCCATGCTCTCTACCTAAATAGATAAATTATATTGGACTTTAGAAGTGTCATCATATATAGATTATTAATTCAGTTGTAAATGTCTACATTGTAGCTTCTAAAATCAGGTGAGATTAATCTTTAGGTCTGAATAGGAGGTTGTTGTGTAGTCCTTTGCCCTTCAAGTCTGTGTTGTTTGTTGCTTGTGTTGGTCAAACCAGCGTTACCAGGTGCAGTGAGGCATGTGCCACAGTAATGGTGACACAAAATGCTATTCTTCTCATTAGCTGTACTGAACAGCTTTTTTTTTAACCACAGTTTTTGTTTACCCTTAGTGAATAAGAGATAAGCGTGTAGTTTGTCCAGTTGGATGATTAAATCTTTCTTGATATGCAAATGTATCTGTGTTTGGTACCTTAAAGCATAGTTTTTAGCAGAGCCATAAGGACTAAATCTATAGTGTGATATGACTTCTTTATGTGATATTTTTTTACAATTCTTTTAATAGCTCAAGAAAAATAGACATTAATGTTTCCCTTCGTGCATTTTCAAGTCTCTCATTAATTAAAAAAACTAATTACTTTTTCCGTTACAGTAATGGTGATATTTTTGAATCAAAGGGCATTGCATTTAACACAATTATAATTATGTGAATCAAGACCAGAGAGGTTAAAGATTACCTTCACGTGGTTGCTATGGCTTCTATTGCATTTAAAATTTCTGTTGGCTGTGGGAATTTTTTTCATGTTAAGGGTGTAAATATTAAAAGCAGTATATGAATACTGCAGTAAAAAAAAGTATATGAAAAGCAGTATATGAATATGTTACAAATACGTTATGAAAACATTATGAATACGTTATGAATTTTCTTAGTTCTGTCATCTTACACCTTGCCAAGATTTTACACAGCTTGGCTCATTTTTCTTTGAGAATTAGTCACTCCTTTGAACGTAGTTGCTTGGACACCAGTATCCATGGTTGGTAATATGAAATTGGGGTGTTGATACTTGGGGTTTTTTTCTGCTTGAAGCTAGGCTGGCTGACAAGACTGGAGCTCCATTGTTGTTAATTGTTTTAGTAAGAGGAAGGCAGCCTCATTTCTCTTTCCGAGGCACTCTGCAGGAATATTTTTTTCTCGTGAGGAAAATAATAAAGGCTAATATTTCATAGCGCATATTCTAGTACAGGGGAGTAGATGAGATCTCGCCTCTCTCTGTCCGGACAAACCAGGGAAATGAGGGCAGCATTTGAATGGCCTCCTGCCTTTTAAAAGTGGCAAGATTCTGGAATTAGAATGCCTTTCAAGCCAGGAAACAAAGACGGGACTGTCTGACTGTGTCCATAGTGACATGAAGCAGGATTAGATCTGTTTGTAGAGTTGGTGCTGAGGACCCAACATGTGCAGTGTTTTGGGCTGCCACTGCTGTGGGCCCTTGGACTGAATTGGACTAAATTCATCAGCAGATGAAGCATGTCTGGTGTAAGTACCTCCAGAATTAGTTCAGTTCATGCATTCTGAGACGTCTCCCTCAGGTGAAGTGAATGTGGTAAGCAGGGCACTTTGGGGATTCGCCTCAAACCACAATCCTGTCTGAACAAAAATGTTAACACAGATGCACTATATATAGCCAGACAAGGGAGAAGTTTTGAAACTCTCAGTTACTAGCAAAAATTTTGTGGCAGAAAGATAGCTTCTGAACTGCTTCTAAGGTTTCTTTTAAATTTTTCTGTATTTAAGCAGCTGTGCTTTAAGCTGAGCAGGGTGGAAGCAAGTTAAATGGCTTAGTGGGAAAAGCAGGACAGAACTGCAGCCTGGAACAACGAGCAAGGGAAAACCTGTGTCAAATGAGATCACAGAAGTGACAGATTTATTCCTGAGATGTTTTAGTGTAGAACAGACCTTAAAAACTGGACAAAAGAGACACAAGGACAGATAAATGTATCAATTCTAGATTCTGTAACAGTCAGTAGCTACAAGGGTGTGCTGTGTACTTAATCAGAGCATAAACTCTCCTCTGAGTTCAAACTCACCAAAGAAATCAGTGGTGTGGTAGCATGGGAACACACTTTTTTTATCCAAGAGGTTTGTGGGATGGTTTTCTTGTGGTGTTTGTTTGGGGCTTTTGTTTTTTTTTGTTTTTGTAAAAGGGTTCAGGTCTATTTAAAAAACATAATCTCAACTGAGCCCTTTTCTTTGTGAGTAAAACAAGAACTGTGTCCCCTTCCATCCAAAGTGCTGCAGTATAGGAACTTCTCTGTAACCCATATTTGTCAGCTGCTGAATGCTCAGCAGCATTTTCAATCTCTGATATTTATGACCTTTTATGATTTGCTTGGGAGATTGTCCTGGGTGAAAGCTTTCTATACACCATCAGGAAGACTTGCAGAGCTTGTCTAGTGACTTCTGATTTCTTATAGAGTTGCCCTTTGCTGTTATTGCTTTGGTGTTTTTGTGGGGATGGAGTATGTAAACTGAAAGGCTTTGCTTCTTCCTGTTTTCCTGTCTTTTTGTGAACCAAAGTACTGTAACATGTGAATTACACCATTCTGTGTTCTTGTTGGTATGGAAAAACAGGTTGAAAGAGGGCCTTATGGTCTTCTGGCCCACGGCTAATTATTGAGACCTGTCAGGGCTAGTTAGTCATAGGAGTGGTACTGTTTACTACTAAATTGCAACTTATTTGGCATGATAAGAATATGTTAGTATTTTAACTCTGAGAAAAAAAACAATTGTGGTAAGAGTGTTTGCTATGTAAATTTGGGTGTGTGACCTATGCAGGTGTCATAACGGTTGCCAGGAGAAAGCCCGATGCTCTGGTGCCTTGTTTATAGTTCACTCGACACGATATAAATGTAGATTAATTAGAAGGAAAAAGCAGTAGATGTTAATGACTCTAGAAGAGGAAATACAGTCAATCTGTGTATTAATTGACTTTTTTTTAATTAATTGATACATTTTGTATTTGTTCTTCCCCTGACTGGCATGCTGCTTTAGGATTCACATTAAGTAAAAGCTCTTCTATGGCAAAGAGTGATAGTCTTTACTGGTTAAGGTACAGGACTGGAGACTCCGAAATCATGGCACTTCTTTGCCATAGACTCCTATGTGGCTCTACTTTCTGTCAGAATCCATTCCATTTAAGTCAATAGCAGTGGATCTCACTTAACTGCAGCAGTCTTCAAAGTTGGATACCTGGCCTAAACTACCCATCTGGGTCCTCTGTAATCAACAGGGAGAGATTGGTGCATGCAGAGAGCAATGAATCACACTCGAAGACAGAATTGTGTTTGATTGTGGAGGCCTCCGCAACCACCTTGGAACCAGACAACTTTTAAATCATTGCAGTTAGGAGAGATGAATGTTGCCCATGGTCTTTCTGTGAACTTCAAAGTGGCTTGACTCAGGTACATGCACTCTCTGTTTTTCCAAGTTTCTATACCTGGGATGATAAACTTCTTTTTATCACAGGAATGTACTGAGAGTAGACTGAAAAATAAATACAAATTGTTTTGGCTTACAAAACAAATAGTAAATCAGAAAATGTGGGCAACAGCCAGCCTTGTTCATGTAGTGTTTATTTGTTGAAGTACTATAATGTGTGTCAGAGCACAGGAAATTAAGAAAACAAAGCTGGTTAAGGCTAATAAATACATAGGCTCATAACGTAGAACTCACCAGGCGCCTTTTGTACATATCATGCCTGGGGCAGACATGAGGACCTCAGAATGTCAAGCAAGCTTTGTTTTTCTTTTTTTCCTCAGTTCAGTGTCAGTTTTCAGCACGAGGCCGTGTTCCCATGAGCTTGCATTTGAAAATGTAATAATTTCACTCACATGCCCCTTTTTAGGTGCAAAATGGATTAAAGTCTCTGTAGAGCTTATGCACTAGGATAGCAGCTCTGCTAGGAAATCTGCAGATGTTCCAAAAGAAGTTTTTCAGCTTAGTGGTTAATTGTTTGTTGCTCACTTTGTGGTAGTTTTTCACAAATTCACACTCATTAAATAAAGCCTAGTTCTTAGTGCAGGCTTTTCCAACTTCTCTTCAAGTCAGTTATTCAATTATAAAGAAGGACAAATGCTATCTAACTCTCAGTTCTGAAAATAGTGGTTTAATTAGAAAGGAGGGACCATGATTACACTTACACTATTCCTTAACCTGCTTAGTAATGTTTGCATTGCAGATAGCCCTGAATTTAAGGGTTTTTTCATCGATTTTTAAAGAGCTTGGTCCTATTTCTCATTCTTGTCCTATCGGTCTTTACTGAAGACAGACAAAACTATGTAGTTTGCAGCCGTTGGGAAATAGTGGTGCTCAGGGGCACTTTTCATGATTTTAAAGTGTTCTCGTATTTTATATTTTACTATTTATATTTTAATATTATTTTTCCTGAATTTATTATTAAAAATATTAGCTCAGCTTCCTAAAGTCCACTTTAAGGCAACGATTAGCTATGTAATGGATAGGCACAGAAAAACTGTTTGGAAACATTTTCTTTCCATGTAGGTTAGCTGTGTAATTAGCGGTTTGTTACACCCAGGATAGTGTATTCACTTAGTCAAATGTCCGTGTTGGCGCAAAGAGATAATAGTGAAGTGAAACAAGTTACCTGGTACAATTTCAACAACAACTGAAAATACAGTACTGGCCTAGTTCAGAAGAGAATACTTGAAGCTTTTAATAATATTTTTAGTCAAAATGAGAGAATTTTTAGTTTAATAAGATTAACGTCCCATATAAATGGTACTTGTGTCATGGGATATACCAAAATGTAATATAAATGCCCAGAAACTTATTTTCCCTAACTGGAAGAGAAGGAACAACTCTGTCAAAGCACATATTAGACTTGTAGGGAATAGAAAGAAGGCTGTGGTTAAATACTTTTATTGTACATGGATAGATAAGACATAGTTACTGCAATTTTTTTTTCTGCAAATCTGTACTCAGTAAAGATTGCAATAGGAATAGTGGGGAAAAACAAGTATTTTTGCTTAATAACAATGGGGGAGTAGGGTAAAAATAGATTGATTTGAATCTTACAATTGCTATACTGCTGTTTTCTTGGGGGGGGGGTGGTGTCAGAAGCCCAGTGGGCTTTTTTTAATAGAATTGGAACTCAGGATTTTGCAGTGGAGAAAATGGGAGCACAACACAGATTGGACCATAAGGCACCACTCAGGGAAGACTCAGAGAAAACGAGGAGTTTGAAAACTGTTCTGGATTTCTTCATCATATTTTTTTTCCAAGTAAGATGGGAAATAAAGGAGATAGATTATTATCTTACAGGGTGATAATAAAACAGCCAAAGCAGATGGTAAGAATGATAAAGGAAAAGAGAAGCTTTATGCATAACTCATTAACCACAGTTTGTAATTTGTTTGCAGATTTTTATGAGAAGCTCTGCAACAAATAAAAATCCAAATTAAAAAAATTAGACAAAATTTAAGGAGGCTAAAATCAGCCCAATTAAGGCAAATATATAATACACAGTAGACTCAGAAAACTTAATTTCTTACAGTAAAAGTAAATGTTTACCAGTTTCTTGAAAGCCTCAAAGGTAGTGAGAAAATTTTAGTTGCTTGCTCTTTAACATATAAAACCTAGTGGTTCTTTTAGAAAGTTGTCAGGAGAAAACTAAACGTGTGAACTTAAGGGAAAGTGCTTTTATTTTACAGAATTTCTAAACAGATTCGTTTTTCCCATTCTCATTCATTGTTGCATTGATATAATTCCCTAACAGTCACAAGCGCTTGAACACGTGTGCCCAAGTAGCCTGCCTGGGACTGCGTGTGACATGGAGAGGAAGGGATGCTGGTGGTCGAGTCCTTGTTGTGGCTCTGGGGTTCTTCTGGACTGGCGACAATGGCCTTTTGTGTTGCTTGTGAGTCAGTAGTTGATAGGGGATGGTGCTTTGCTTCAGGAGTTTGCTTTCTTCCCTTTCCATAAGTCTTAGCTTTATTATTTGAAACGTGTCTTTTTTGCTTATTGGAAAAGGAATGGAGTATGTGACATGCTGTTTTAGGCTTGCTGCTGCCCTCCTGTTGTTAGGATGCAGGGTCTTCCCCCAGCCAGTCAGCAGTGCTACGCTCTGGCCAGAGTGCAGACTTTCTGGTCTTAGCAGAAACACATTCCTCAGCTGTACTGCTGGGAGGGGTGGTCTTCATTATCAATACAGATTTTTCATTTAACCCTGGTTCTGCTGTTTCTTGAGGTGCTTTTGTACATGGGTTTCCATTCACGTTTTGTTCATAATAATATTTTTGTTACAGTTCTCTAGGATTTACACGCAGCAGTGTTTGCAATGAGGTGATGTATGCAAGTTGCTGTGTTTGCATTATAATAAGAAAAGACCAGCAGCAATGCTAAGAAGGGATGCAATGCATGCTACCAGTCTTTTTTCTAAGTGTATTGTGTGAGCAAGATGAGAAACTAAATGCAAAACATTACTGTGAGAGAGAGCTTGGTTCTGCAGGAATTCTGCAGTTGTCCTGACTCTGTGTGCTTGCTTTTCCTTGGATTCAGTGATGATGTCTCAATAAATTTATAGATACGTACAAAATAGGACAAAAGTCTAAGACTGTTCCCCAAGAAGAGGGGTTTTGTTGTGTATTGCCTTTGCTCAGCATAAATCTATCACCAGGAAGTTAACAGAACCTTGTGCACTGCAAGAATTCTCTTCTAATGCAAGCCTTCTTGTTTCTTTGCCAGAAAACTTATAATCATCTGCCATCTGAGTAGTATCACAGTGATATTTGTAAAGGCTTCCCTTTTTTAATGAACTTGTGTTTTGTTGAACAATGTATTTTTGTCTTTACTCAGTTTATCAGTTGCATCATTTAGGAGTTATTTCACAGAAGTTGCTGCAGCGGCTTTTATACTCAGGTGTAATGTAAAGGCCAAATCAAACATTGTACGACTTTTCCTCCAGTTGGGGGATTTACATGCAGCTCACTTGAAAGCTGTGCAAACGGCTCCTTTGTCAGTTCACCTGCTAAATAAAGAAGCCTGAAGGAAAATTAACTGTACTGTGCTGAGGTTTCACAACTTTCCAAAGGCAGGTGCTGGATATTAATTCACCTAAATTAGAGGTGAAGTGTGCTGGTAGGAGCCCATCAGAAGGTGGGAGCTGCTGCCCTTCAAAAAGATGAGGTGTTACCTGTGATGTAACTGGTGATATCTCCTGTTGGTCTGGAGCACAGAGCCCAGCTCTCGCTGCCTTTCTGGGGTGCTGCGCCTCCCACCCAGCTCTGGGTGCATCCTGGTGTGCAGTTCCAAATCTGCTCTTGAGCTCTTCCTAGAATCTCTGTCATGGGGTCGCATGCCGTAAAGTGCAATGGATAAAAGGAGCACCTGAAGTGACACTGCTATTTTTTGAACTGCTAGAGAGGATGAGTCTTCCTGCTGTATTTCAATGGGAAGAGAAGGTTTGCATCTCAATTTAAAGGCAGAATTCTGCTTTTGTTCTTGTCCAAGTGGTGGTGCACTTGGATCTTCCACCACGCAAGGGTGTAAAAATGTCAAAGTCTTTATGGTGGTGCCAAAAATGAAGGTTATGTGATAAGCCATCTGGTTTTGTCTTAATTTAGAAGAAAATACTGGGACAGGATGCACAACAATATGGACATTATATGGACAAGGTGATGTGTTTGCTAGGAATAAGAAGGTGATAGTTGTACTTTTGGTTTGCATCTCTAGTACATCTAATTACTCTCACAATTCAAAGTAAGGAGTTACAATGTTTAATTTGAATCAAGCACTTGATTGGAATGGAAAAAAAGACATTCTGGTAAAATAGGAATGTGTAGGAATTACTGTCCGAATCGGATTGGTTTGAAGCTCTCAAACTCACAAGTAATTTTACAAAAGTAATGTAAAAAGTATGTGTCTACCATGCAGAACACTTTAAACTGGAAACGGGAGGCAGCCAAAATCTTCAACTCCCCCAAAAACCAGGCACTTTTGAAGATTGACTTAAATACCCAAATAATTCAGTACTTTTTTTTTTCTTTTAATGAAGACAAAGCTGTAATCCTCTTGTTATTTTCCTGTTGATAGTGTCCTCTATAGTAACATGGTTATTATGCAGGAGTGCATAGGTTACCAGCTTTCTGTGGTAAGAGGCATATTACCAGAGCATTGCAATAGGGCAGTGCAGGTGAAAGTCTGGAAGCTGTCCTCATTTCCCTTCTGCCGTAATGTTTACTGCCTTTTCCTGGTGGATACCTCTCATCACAGCAACTGGCACTAGGCATAATCAACAAAGGGTCTTTAATAGCATAGCACAATACACTCCTTTGCCTGTGACACGAGTGACAAACTGAGAAGGGATTCAGGTCAGCCAGGAGAAGGCATCGAGGTTTTGTGTTCCTGTTCTCTTGCTGACTCGCTTCTTGCCCAGAGCTCAGCTGCCAGCTGCACTGTGGTGACCTGTATTGCCATAGAATTTACCCAAGCTGGAGACTAATGTTGGTATTCTTCAGTAATGATTTCGATGTTGATAGCGGGCAACCACCATAGCTGTAATGTGCGACAAATTCCATGAAAGTTCCTAGAAGAGCTGCCACAATATATAATCCCTTTGAACAGGGGCTGAAATCAGATGCGTTGCAGGACTTGCAACACATTCAGAATATGTCTCGTTTATTGTTTTACTGCGTACTAAGGAGAAAATTCCTCTCAGATGCTTTCAGTGAGCCTACTCATATTCTGTCAGTAGGGGATGTGCTTTGAAAACTCCCTGATAGAGCATTATTATAACTCTCTTTCATCTGTCACCTGATAAACATTTTTATATTTACCATCAAAACCACAAGTGATTACTGTACTTCTTACATATATTTAAGGAGAGGGAGAGCTTCTATTTCATCATTGGCCAGTTTGGCCTAAATCACGACATAATTAATACATTTATAATATTATATATTATAGTAACACAAAACCAGTTTATTTAATACCATAAATATTTACTGTTGGTATTTTTAGCTGCTTCATTGTTTCTTAAAAGCAAATCAGTGTACAATATTTGCATTATTTTGTATGAGACGTTTACTGATACAAAAAAAAAATCAAATATTGATATAATCGTTGATAAAATCAGTGAGGTGTGGTAATTCCCTCTAATAGTCTCTTAATTTTGCAGGAGAGAAAATAAAACTTGCCCTTAATGAAACTTGTCAGTAGTCTGTGAACTAGTTGTTTAATCAAGATGACACAAAATCACATTCAACATTACCTTTGATTGTAAGAGGTATCATTGTTCACGAGTAATGCTGTATTCTTTCCTCTTCTAAATGTCGAGTACTACAAGATTTGTATCACATTGCTTAAATTCAGCGACATATGCAAAGTCAAATCACTAGACTGTTGCTGTAACGGTGTATTTCTTAAATGAGTACATTGTTCTGCAGCGATTAAAATAAAATTAGTCTTCTGAAATTATCCCCTTTCTAGGCTGCTATAATGGTTTTTCCTTTGTTCTTCATCACACCTATAAATATATCCCCATTTCTAATTGCCAGGAGGTTTAGGTTCTGTGAAGACTCATTCTCTCTCTCTCTTTTTATTTTCTTC
Source organism: Stercorarius parasiticus (assembly GCA_013396915.1). NCBI lineage: Eukaryota > Metazoa > Chordata > Aves > Charadriiformes > Stercorariidae > Stercorarius > Stercorarius parasiticus. The sequence goes on from VWZL01001201.1 coordinate 526,585, forward strand.
TCTTTTCCTGAAGATATATTAAGCCTCCAGCTCTTGAAGTTGGCTTCAATTTACACTTTGGTTGCTGAATCTATGTTTGATAAATCATTGTCCACAGATGTTGTCTGCTTTAATTGCTTAATTTTCTAACTAATGGATCAAAACTTGAACAGATGTACTGTTTTCTAACCAAAGGGAGGACGAAAAAAACCAGACAGGATAACTGAAGTTGGGTTGTAGAAGGATTGAGAGAGCTGACCTTCTCTTTCTGATTAGTTTCTGAAGTTTGCTGAGGATTGAGGCCTTGAGAGGTGTTCAGAAAGGCAAAATGTGAGCAGCAAAAACTGAGGGTCTGGAAAAGGTCGAGCAGAAGATGCTCAGTTCTAAAATAGGGTGCAAGTTACCTAATTGGAAGTGTTGTGCATACACATGTATGGGCAATCAGGCAGCTACCTAATAGAAGAGCCTGCAGGACGTCAGGAGTGCAGGTCTTGTTCTGCATTAAAGGGGCATGTTTGCCAGCTGAAGATGAAGAGCAGTGCTGCAGGAGTTTGAGGAGGCACGAGAGAGCCCTGCTTTTCTAAACACAACTGGATCCTCACAGGCCCCAAAGCAAAATTTGAGCTAGAAACACAGGCACTGGCCTTTGAGGCTGCTTTGAGAGTGAGGCCATTGCTGTGAATGCCTTGCAAGGAGACAGTTTGATAGGCTTTGCTCTAAATTCTGGCTCCTAAGTTAGATGCCTAAAGTCAAAAAACCTTGAACCCTTCATGAGCACAACTGAAGTCCTCGCACATTACACAGGGGTGCTCCAAGAGACCTTCTCATGACTCAATGTTTTTATTTGTGGTTTTGTTAAAGATACAGCTCTAATGTCCTGTTAGCTGTAATATCCAGGCAAGGAAGTGCTCATTCAGCCTGAGTTACGTTCAAACTTGTTATCTTATATTTTATTTGAGTTTCTTTTTAGGTGTTCTTCATCATCCATTTCTTTTGCTTTGTCTGTCTCTTTTTTCACACTATGGGTATAAGTCTACATTAAAAATTTGCATTGGTAGTTTAGCAGACGCTTGCCTTTTCCCTTGCTCACCAAAAGGGAAACATGATTGCAAAGAACCAAGGATGCTTTTTAAACAAATATGGCAAGGATGAGCTTCAGATAATAAGCCTTTGCTACAGGGAGGCAATCTGTTTTGAGGTAAGGAAGAGCATATGTTTTCACAGGTATGTTTTTTGCAAGGGCAGAAGCAGCTTGACATGACAGCGTAGTGAAGAATATCCAGGCAGCTGGATATTTCTTTCCTAGTATCTTTCTAATGTTTTTGTTCCCAAGAGTTCAAACTTTGTTAATTATCTCACAAGATTTCCATTGAAAAACCATTTTTAAACCAAATCCGTAGTATCCTGATAGCATGCAAGGTATTCCTTTATTCTTTATGGTAATCTTTGCTCAAGCGATTGCCAGTTAAAAATATTTTCTAAGGTTACCAAACCTGGAACATAAAACTATCACAGCTTTTATAGCACATGGCTTACAGGAGAACTGAAGTCTTTCACGTTGCCATCTGCCTACCCCTTGTGAAGTCTCATTGGAAACCATCTATTCATATGTATTTGCTTACAGCTATTTTGAAGAGATTTACATTTATCAATGTAATCTAATTAGGGTTGAGTGTTTAAGTGTTTGTGGAAATGGGAATTAACAATTATGGTTTTTTTATTCTAACACGTTGTAATAGGTGCCATCTATTGACTAAAACATATCAAGTCATACGTGTACTTGATCTCCTGAAACAGCAGCTCATGTAATTGCTGTTCTTTTCCTAATGTGATGATTTGAACTGGTAAATAGCTCTTTGCTAGTCATTTCTTTGACGTGTTTTTTCTTTCTTTTCTGGTCGGAATTTTTCCATGAACAATTGCATTTTATTGACTTTATCCATTTCATAAACTATTTCCCCAGTGATTTCTGCAAACAATAGTTAGCTTCTAATTATTTCCTGAACAGCTCAGTGATGCGAATGATTAGGGGACTAGAACATCTCTCTTATGAAGAAAGGCTGGGGGACTTGGGTCTGGAAAAAAGAAAACTGAGGGGGGATCTTATCAACGCTTGTAAATACTTAAAGGGTGGATGTCAAGAGGATGGGGCCAGGCTCTTTTCAGTGGTGCCCAGGGACAGGACAAGAGGTAACAGGCACAAACTTGAACATAGGAAGTTCCATCTCAACATGAGGAGGAACTTCTTTCCTTTGAGGGTGGCAGAGCCCTGGCACAGGCTGCCCAGAGAGGTGGTGGAGTCTCCGTCTCTGGAGGCATTCCAAACCCACCTGGACACATTCCTGTGCAGCCTGCTCTAGGTGACCCTGCTCTGGCAGGAGGTTGGACTGGATGATCTCCAGAGGTCCCTTCCAACCACTATGGTTCTGTGATTCTCTGTTATTTCAATGACTTTTTTTGCATGTGCTGCTGAGTAGCATGCCAATATGCCAAAGGGCTCATCATGTTCATTCTTTGCTTCACCTAAGGTTATCAAAATGCAAGTTGTATTGTGATATTGCCATCTTTGCAGCAAGACTGGAGGATGGAGACTTACAGTTCCTAAAATGATTTCCTAAAATCTGTGAATTTTGAAATTTTTATTGTGTACGTTTACAAAAAGAAAAGTAATTAAGTATTATTATTTAAAACAAATGTTGCATAAAGTTTGCATTCATGGCCAGGACACGATCCATAGGAAATCAGGTTAAAAAGGCCAGTGATTAAAATCAGTTAGGAAAACAAAAGAGAGGAAACTCAGGAGGTAAACAAGACAACTGTCGTAGTGGTTTAACTCTGCTGTTTTATTACTCTTAAATTACATTCTGTTGAACCTTTGCATAATTTCAGCTCAGTGTTGCCATTTCCAACAAGAAAAAAATAGTGACCTTTCAAATTACCTGTAACAGATTAAAGAAAAAATATTTTTTCCCTATTACTAGAACTCCATTTGTATCCATAAGCCATTAAGATAACTGATACATTCCTGTGATAAAAGCTATATTGAACAATACAAAATAGAAATAGGTCCTTCAGAAATACAGTGTATTGTTTATCATCTGGGTATATTTACAGTTATGTTGGATCAGTCACAAAGTACTTTTGCGTGGTTTTTGGTTTATAAGTTTTAAAACAAAAGGCTTATAACAATTACAATGTTGAAACACTGACATGAGCAATAGAAAAATCCCAGCTGTTTATAAGCACTTTTAACCTGTTTTCATTTTTTCCAGGGGTTACCCCCAATTGTTATTTTTGTATAAATACCAATATTTGCTGGGATTCATAGAGGATGAGTAATGGAAGAGACAGGTATAATTTCCACAAAATTTGATGAAGTTTGTGTTTCCGTGCAAAACTGTATGTGTTCGTTACCCATACCTAGTATCTATATGTTCCATTTCATGCTGTTATTTACAGTGCATGTTTTTTTTCTCAGTAAAACAAAGGTAATACAGAAATATGGACAGGTTATGATTCCCCCAGGAAGAGGTAGGGTTTTTTCATTTGTTTGGGAGTGGTGGTGTTTTGGTTTTTTTTTAACTATGCTAAACACACTTTTAATATAAAAGCAAGAAATAAGTACAGTGTTCATTTTGGTAGGAATTTCGTAGTGTTTTTAACTGATGCCTAAAAATGGTTCCTAAGAATCTGGCTAGTGTTTTCAAATTTGGATCCTATTAGATAGGCCTAATGAATAGTATTTGGGTATTTTCATTGATAGATAAAGCAACACAGCACGATGGCAATTCTGCAATTCCATGTGAAAGGATCTCTTTGTCATCCAAAAGCAGATGCAGTGTCATGGCCTGTGTTTGAAAGGTTTAAGTCTTATTCTTGTTAGTCAGTACTGAGTGATTAAAATCTCAAGAACTGTTGAAGAGATTGTTGCAGTCAATGCTGTGTTTATAAAAGAACAAACGATGTTTAGCATTTAGTTTACTTGTAAAGGTTTGCGTTACTTTCCAAGTATATCTATACAATTTTATTTTCTACAGAAAGAATATTGCAGTACCTGTGTGACCAGATAGTTAAAAATAAAAGAGTATCAAAAAGATTATTAGTAATGCAGCTAAAGCACCACTGAAATCGGGTTCATCAGGGTATGCTCTTTGTACATAGGTAATGCTGTCAAACAGACCAAAATAACCGTTATCTTTGGGAGGAAATTAAATTATTCAAGGGCTGAATGAATCATGGCTAAAGATATGATTTTATAATATTTCTTGAAGAATATATCTTTTGCAATTTTGTTACTTTTGAAAATTTACATTATACTTAAAATGGGTGTCATGCAGAGCTCTGAGATGATTCAGTTCCCAGTTTCAGTATTTACTTTTTTTGTGTGTGTAGGGCTATCCGTGAGAGTATTTAAAAGTGAATTTTCATTACTTTGAAACAATTGGAAAGAAAGAAGTATTTACTGTCAGTTTATTGAAATCTCGTTCCCTTTTTGTTTGCAATTGATGAACTCTTCTTTTTGCAAAAGAATTCATGATTCTTTACTGCTAATGACCTGTTTTTTATTATTTTTTTTTAAATAGTACATTTCATCCCATTTCCTTGTAACAGCAAAGTTTTCCAGTTCCTCCAGAGCATTCCTTAGAATACTAAGGATGGGTTCTACATTTGTATCATAGGAGATTTAAGCAGCCCTCCTCTTAGGTCATGGTAATTAATGAAAATACTTAGTAGGAGAAATTCAAGAACTCATTAGAAAACTCTTCTGGTAAGCTTCTACCTACATGACAGTTCCTAATTAAGCGCAACTGTTCTTTTTTTTTTTTCTGTCTATCATATTATCATGTTTGTATTCTTGTGTTACATCTCATCTCTCCAGTTTTAACAAAAATCTTGCAAGTCTCTGGGTAAACAAATCTGTTTGGTTTTTTTTTTTTTTTTATAGTGAAGAAAATTGTTAGATGGGTCTACCATGAACAGGTTTTGCCAAAAGTAATTTTATATTTATTTCTATAACTATGAATCTTTCCGTAAAAACATACACTTAAGTCTCCCCTAGAGTTGGCTTAGATCAAAGGGTTATACTGTTGCTCACCTTATATTTTGCTCCTTCCTAGTGTAGTTTCAGAAAGCCTAATGTATGACACAGACGTGTTTTAAGCACTGATGTGCAGAATTCTGATCCACGTTCTCAACCACGCGTTAGGTGTTTTTCTGAATTGTTTCCCAGGCAGATGAAGCTGTAGTTTCTGTGGCAGTTCTTGCCTTAACCTGTTAAGATTATTGAAAAAGACAAAGGAGGAGTCAGCTACAAATGCTGTAGTGGTAAGTGTGCTCAGGGTGCAAAACAACCACGAAGCTTGACATTTCACAAAATGTAATTTAATTGTTATCATGTTAAAACAGGAAAGAACGAAAGAACAAAGGCAGACTTTCCTCAGTCTAAGGGAATTGAAAGCCATGTATTTTACTTGCTTGGAAGTTACGGTTAGTACCAGCTTCTTGAGGGGAAAGAGCACTCAACATGGCACTTCGAGTGATGCATCAGTGTAGAAAAGATGTCCAAAGTCATGTCCCAGAGAGTACGTGGTTGGTAAAAGAGGAGGAAATGAGGAGATGCTATGTAGGGCTTTCATCTGAAAAGCATGGTTGAGAGCATGGGAAGCAGTCTTGGCTTCCAGACTATGCTCTCCTGGTACATCTACCTAGAAAACTCAGAAGTCAACCTGGAAACAGTCACTGGAATCCAATGCTGTGTCTTAGTACCTTTCTACTGACTTCTCTGGTTAGTAGGAGTTTAACTTGAAAACACTGATCACTGTGTAGCATTTTGGAATAACAGAAGCTTTTCACAAACACTGCTGGGCTCCAGATCAAAGTGCTTGGAGGCACTTGTGCCAGGCTCTTGGGGGTGCTGCCATATGGCAGTGCCTAGCGTGGTGTAGGTTGCTACCGTCTTGTGGTCAGGGATTTCAGATCCTCCTTTTGAGTTTTCAGTTTCTTTTTGCAGTCTGGCTATTAGAGGCTGTTCTGCAAATGGCACGTCTAATTATCTTTGGTTTTTACTCATTTGATGCCATGTGTTAAGTCACTGAGCACGTTTGAGCGGTGTTCAGAGCCTAAGATGTTTTTTTAGGCCATACATCTAAGAAAAAAGGTTTTTTGTCAAAATACAGGACTGTTTGGAAATATGTGAAAGAAGCCATGGGGATTTAACTGAACATAAACTTAGCATGTTGCGATACTTAACTGAGCAGATGAGATCCTTCAGTACTAGAAACAGTGTGTAGAAACAGCAAGGTGGTATTATTTTTGTGCAAGTGTTTATGATGCAGTTGGTGAAATATGTTAGTCTATTTTAAAAATACAAACTTTGAAAAGACCTGCCAGAATGAGTAGACACTAGGAAAGCTCAAGTTACGAAATTCACCCAAAGTGAATATTGCAAGTAATCCCTGCCTGTGTATACCCTCCCCATATAGAGGGAAGATTGCTGCTAAGAGAGGCTTGTTCGATAATGCTGTATGGTGATCTGAAATTCTGGAAGCCAGATCCAGACCAATGAACTAGCAGTAAGTCGCACCATTGTGTCAATGAGAGTAATAACGGTTGCAGCTTACCTAGGGAATGTGGTTGGTTTTCCATCACTTGGAGTCTTTCGGTCAAGCATGGATTTCCTCTAGAGAGAGGCTTTTTTCAAAAGCAAGTTGTAGTTTTGATGCACAAATGAGTGGTGAAATTGACTAGTTTTAGGCAGGAGGTGAGACTAAATGATTACAATGATCTCTTTTGGAGACCATATAAAAGTTCGATTTATAAAAATTCAAACCTGTTTGGACAGGGAGACTGTTTCTTGGCTTGTATGACCTTTTGCAATGTTGTTTTTCCACGGAGAGAAGAAAATCTTTAAAGAATCTATAATGAATGCTCACTTCCTTAGGCACATGATTCCCCTCTACTGTATTTGCAGGTGTTTTATTTCCTCTCCTGCAGTTCTAGCTTCATTTTATATTTATTACCTAGCTTCATCCCAAAGTTTCCTTCTGCAAATATTTCTCTTAGCAGTTCTTGGAAAGTAGAGTTTATTATGAAATGTTTTCTTCCTTCTCTGTGCATTGAGACAACACCTATTCAAAAGTATGGCTGTATTTCTGAGGATTAGATTAGAATATTTTTCTTCCATCAGTATTTCATCCTCTGGATGATTAGAAGCCCTTCTACCAAATGATTTTAACAGTAGAAGGGAGTAGGCTCAAATCATGAGGAATCGCGCTTTATAGTATTGCACCTACACATCATTTGGTTGAGCAGCCATGCAGACTTGTGCATATAATAAAATGTGTTTCTCACAACGAACACCATGCCACTGTATGAAACAAACACAACTTAATTAAGAGAAGAATAAACAGTATATATGTATTTGGAGGAGAGTTTAGATACTTTTAGTAGATCTATTTTTCTGTGTGGGTTTTTTTTTTTTAAGTCAACTCAGTGTCACTTACTACACTTAGTATGGTGTAATATCTAACTGAGCCAATGAGATCCTTGGATACTAGAAACAGTGTGTAGAAACAGCAAGGTGATACCTTACCTGCTGGCACAAACAACTAGTTGTCAAATGTCTCATTATTATTATTTTTCTTTACTAGTAATCTCACTCCTGCCTTGCCTTCAGTAATGCCTTGTTGACTTGCGCTTTGGCAAGTTTATCCCACTTTCAAGGAAGTACTATGTTGGACATTATTACCTCTGAATTCTGCTGTCGACATCTGCAGCTTCAGAAAAATCGCTCTAACAGTAGAGCAGCCCTAGCTGAGGTGAAATGGTCACAGGCTGTCCCTTTAAGGGCTGAGGTACTTCTTGTCAGAAGGTGGAAAGATCATCTCCCTTCTACTGCCCTGCTGCTGTCCTGTAGAAAAGTAATTCTTTGCATGTAATTATGGAATCTCCTGAAGTATCACTGGGAGAACTATAGAGAAGATAAAATCTCTCAACAGCTCTATTTCTGTATCAGCAGCAGCAGGGACAAAGAAGTCATTCTCCTTAACCAGTTTTAAATGTGAAGCAGCTTTCTGGCTCAGTTTAGTATCAGTTAGTGATGGGAAGCTCATTACCTCTGGGTTGTTGGGTTGTTAACTAGTGTAGTTAAGGTGGGGCTGCAGGGAGCTATGCTTTGTCCTTCGTATAAGCAGGTGGGTACCTATCATATAGTAGTTGCCCACCTGCCATACAGTGTGTTGGTCACTTGATAACTAGGTGTTGATCATGTAATGGATTAATGTCCAAATACATGCCGAGAGTGTATGTGTGGCTCTAAAGTACCCTTAAGAGGCCAGGCGAGTAGAGTACCATTTCTCTTGGGTTTTAGGATACCAACCTCCTTAGCATACCAAAAAAAGCAGCCAAATATAAGTATATAAATAAATGAAGACAGTAGCTTCCTGAAGTGCTTACGGAAGTTGTTGTATCTGGTTATGCCTGCTGAGATGGAAGCCTGAATAGTAATGAAGGAAACGGATTCAAAAGACTTTCTGATAGTAAACGTCTGTGAGCAAAATTCTGACAGCAGACGCATGCATCTAGTTCTACCTGACGTTAATGAGAGTTGCAGGCACACATCTAAGGCCGAAGTTGAGTCTATATTTCTCATCATATTGGCTGTGTGAGCTTGTCACTATTTATTACGTTAACCCTTTGGCCAGATTATTGCAAAAAATACTGCGTACTGTTGATACTTGACAGCATGCAGTCTTTGAATCATACATACAGAGTTAGCTTTTGAACTCGTAGCCTCTTTGATTTATTTGCTGCTGCCTCAGGAGTTTCTGTCTGTTTTAAAATTATGTCTGAGTTATATTACTACTAGGAGTTATTTCATGGCTTAGCTGTTCTACAGCTCTGTGTTACCTTTCACTTACTGCATATCTTAATCACTCTTAGCTTCACTAATGTACAAGTCATCATTTTGACTTCATTTTCATTAAACTTGTGCCTGCATAATAAAACAAAAAAACACATGGACATTTTCTTTTAAGCCAGATGCTAACCAAAGTCAGCTGTACTTGTTTTGAATGAAAATACAGCCTCATTAAATCATAACATTCATTACTTGCTGCCAGCTCAGACATGCTGGGAAGAATATATCATCTGCTCCTTTTCAACCAAAGCCTTTGTATGGCTTATTTGTAAATACACATGTGAAGTTAGAGAGCAAATGAACATCAGTGAGCTATTACTAGAAGTATGAAATACGTCCATTACCTACTCGGGCTCCATGATGTGATCATAACACAAATATCGCATGGTTTTTGTTCTGGTGTGGAACAGCCTGTGCACTAGAACTGTTTCAAGCACAAGGAGATGAATAGTCAAATAAAAGTAAGAATAAGTATGGCTGAACTAGTTCAGCCAGAACAAAAAGTAACTCATCTCCTAATAGGAGTTGACATTTTTAGTGCAGAAGAACATACGATTAAGGAGAAATGTCCATGAAATATTTTCTGTTGAGTGGTGCTGAAGTTCAGAGCCTGGTAGCTGAGAGTTCTGTTTTGCATCCCATTCCTTGAGTGCTGGAAACAAAGTTCAGTCCCTTTTGTGATGCTGCTCTGCACCCTTAAAAAGGAGAAAAGCATTGGGGTATGGTGATTTTGAGACATAGAAAAGAGCTCTCGTGGGACTGCATTATTTTAGCAGGAAAAGTTGAGCTTCATGTGCTTTGTTTTTCATTGCGATTATGGATGGAATCACAGAGAGGTTTCTGTACTGCAGGGAGTCTTTTGAAGACAGAACATAGGCAAGACTTGTGCCTCCTCTGTACTGCGCTCCATTGCCTTCCTGTACCTGAAAAACAAAACTGTACTTTCTATCAAATACTGAAAAATTTGGATGTTCCCACACCTCTCATGGCACAGCTCTACTCAGGAGCTGCTGATTCTGTATATGTGTCAATGATTTGAACCTAATATTTTAGCTGTGGCAGTTTCACAACAGGGATCAAAGTTAAGCAATTTTTGCAGGCGTTGTGACCCTAAGCTGGAGGGTGCAGATTTCCTAGGTCTGAGCTTTTTTCATGAGGAGAACAGAAGCAGTTTGCCTGCTTATCTTTTTTATAGAATCTTAAATTATTTTTTTAATTTTTCCTTCAACAGAACTTCTTGCAGGAATTGGAATCTCACAATTGCAAGAAAAAATGAAGCAGTTACAGACAGGGAGAATAAGGGAAAGGGGACTGGCAACAGTGTTTTCCACATCAAAGCCATGAAACAGGAATATGGGGCATTTTCTGTTATGCGGAGCTACTACCCGAGTGTATTTTAAGGTTTTATATATATTATAAGAACAAGCAGGTGAAAAATTACTGAAAGGAAGGAGAAGATGGGTATGGTGTTGCTTGACTAGTCGTAATTCAGTTAGGAAGTTGTGGCAGCCTGAGGCTAGAAGGTGTATCACCGGGATACACAGTTTTCCTCTAATCCTAAATCCATAGTGAATAAGCAGTTGTCTTTTATCTTTGTTTCCCATATTTTTTCTTATTTACTTGAAAGGTAGGACTTTGTCAAAGGAAAGTGCCTTTGGGAGAACCAAACATGAGAGAAATGGAATTCATAAGGAATAAAAGGAGTCATCTTTTTGCTATCACCTCTAAATTTTGCATGGTTTCTGTGGAACATTTTAGTTGCTGTTGGAAATTCATGTAGTTAAAATCATTCCTTCATCTTTCTACTCACTTTGCAAAACAAGAGGGTTTGGCATTTGCATGTGCCTGTCTTCTGGTTCTGGTTTCTTATGGTGCTGATGTTTACCAGTACAAAGATGCTGAAATTAAGTGTATTAGTTCTTCATCCTTCCAACAACTCCTTCCCGTTACTTTTGTGTCGCATTTTGCTGAACAGCTTTGCAAAAAATGACTTGTCCAATGGGAGGCCATATCTAGTAAGGACACTTATTTGGTATATGGAATATATTGTTTTGTTTCTAAGCAAAGCAGCAAAAAGGTGGATTACATCCAGTATGTGCTAAAGTCTGTAGTGCCTAGCAAGTGGATGTGAAGGTGGTTGCTTTTTCTTGAAAGCTGTCATTATAATGAGTTACAGTACTGGGTCCTGTGATGTGGTTGTGTATTCCGTGTGTCACTAGACAATTCCATGGTGTACTTATAGCGTTCTGGTCAGCCAGGTCACGGGGCAGAAATAGGAAAGATGCAGAGAAGGCTGAGCTGTACAGGGGTGGAGGAGAAGCTAATAGACTGGACTTCGCCCTGGAAAAAATGTGGGTAAGAGGAGAGATGAAAGTGGTCTAGAAAAATAATGATGAGGGGGGAGGGAGAAAATTAGAAGATGGTTTCTCACTGTTCCTTGGAAATAAAGCATCAGGGCAACCTGGTAAAATTATCAGGCAGGTGGTTTAAAGCAAACAGAAAACCCCATGTATTTTGACATGTCATAGTTACATTATGTGATTCAGGTCCATGGGATGTTTTGGAGACCTTAAATATAAATGTAAGAGGAGGTCAAACATGCTCATGGAAGATTAGTGCAGGTGGAAGCGTGTGCAGTTCAATATTCAGCACAGTGGTCTGTGCTTCCTACGTCTTCAGCTTCAGAAATCCCCAAGCTACAGATTACTGGCAGCAGGGAACAGTAATTCTGTGTGTGCACTTGTCTTGTGTTTTTTCCTTGGGTGTTTGCTGCTGGCCAGTGTTAGAGGTGGCATTGGGCTATGGTGACCTGTGGCTTTACACAGTGTGACAATTCTTATTGTACCAGTGTGGAAATGTACTGCTGCTCAAAGAGCTTTCCATCTAAACAGACAAATCAAAAGACAGGGGAGTAAAACATACTTACAGGAGTAAGGTACTGTGGTCATGGCTCTACAGGAAACAATGTACATTTGGAGAAATATGTATGAGTCTAAAATTATTTTTTTTTGCACTTTGGAGATAGGAATCTGGTCTAACAAAAAGAAGGAATTTCTCACAAACTCATGAGGTCTTCATTTCTGCAGATGAAATGAGATTAATTTGGGACAGTTTTTCATGTGAGAAATGACACAATAAAGCAGATTTTCCTTTCTGTGATGAGTTTTATGTCTAGATGAGTCTAACAGCCATTTTGGTATTAAAACTGATACTCTTCAATAAAATCAAGTCCTCCTCCTCAAGCTGATTATTCTTCTTGACTTTAGGATATAGCCTCTTTGGGTGTTTCAGTTTTTATGATATGCACATAACTAGGTGTTTGCCGCTAGATCGCAGTAGTTACCAGTGGAGTTCTTGATAGCTCTGCTGTGCTGTTTTATCCAAGTCAAATGCATTAAAATAGTTCTTCTTTCTAAAAAATAATAATAATAAAAAAAAATTCTTTAGTTCTTTTTTTAGAAAGATAGTTTCTAATGTCTTGATTTCAATGATTTGGGAATGTGAATTGCCCACAGCTGGTGATGAAACAGTTTTCATTCTCATTTTAAAGATTATATAAACATAATCATTTGGAGCACTACAGACACCTCTCATTCCATTGCAGTTGTTTCCTCAATTTGATTACTTCTTAATCTTTTGTATGAAAAATTTTAAATTAAGAAAGACATAATTAGGAGTCAGTAAAATGATTCACAATACTTCTGCTACAGTTTTATGCCTGCTAAAGCCAATGGATTTTTTTCTCAGATATTACCAAACCAGGAAAGAACTGAGCTACTCGGGCCAGTGAATGAACTTCCTGGTGTGCAAAAAAGCTGAGCATTGGTTTTGTTGTATGTATGAGCTTACTGTAAGAAGGTCTGACGGAGATGAGATGCTTTTATATGGCAAACTCTCTCCTTCCGTTTAACTTTCAGTAAATTTATGATCCTAGCAAGCACTGGAGCATGTAAAGAATGAAATAATGTCCTGTGTACAAGCTATTGACTATTTGCTAATTGTGTTGCCCTCCAAAATGTTTAAGTTGATGCATGTCATGTTAAATTTCTCAGGAGATTAATTTTAGCTCTAAAAACAAGTGCTGATATTGTAATGGAAATGGCTTAATGGCAAGCTTCCTCTTAGCCTCATACCAACTCTTGATTTTGTATGTGGTTTTGTTTGCGTGCTGGGACCTGCCCTTCACGTTTCCAGGAGAAAGTGCCTCATACTTTTTTTTTTTTCTGTCATTTTGGAGAAGGCAGCAATCTCATCTTTTCTCTTGCCAACTCTTTGAATTACCGATTCAGTATAAGACCTCTCCAAAATGTTACCAAATCAAAACAGGGAGTGTCCTCAGTTTTTTTTCCCCTTTGATCAATGAGCTGATCTGACATTCTGCTGCTGCCTGGTCATTTCACCGTGGAAGGAAGTTTGGGGTAGGGAGGGGGAATGTGAACATCTGTTTTAGTGCCAGAGCACAGCAGCGATGGCAGAATTTGTGATATCATGAGATAAAAGATGTTAATGTTTCTCAGATGTAATGTTTGCCACTGCATTTATGAGGTGTTTCATTTCATCAGGCTTCAGATATTTGAAATTTAGATGTATGTGTCTGCTCTCTTAGTTGTATTATCACTGGAAAGAACAATGTATTTGAGTAGTGCAGGTCTCTCTTCCTAGGGTAGATATCAAGAATACTTAAGTTTATTGATGATAAATGGGTGCCCAGTTAATAGGTATCTAGTTTGGTGAGGTGAGGCACAAGCTTTGTGTGAGAACATTTGAAAGGCTTTATTTTATATCAGCAATATGAAATATTTCCTGGCATTTCATTTTCACTTTTTGTTCAAATCAAAGAAAAAAATGAAAAAGGTGAACACAGTAAACAAAACTAAATATTCCAAAAGAATTATTTTTTTGTCAAAATTAATAACATTTCAATGCTTTTGGTTGAATGAATTTACACTTTTTTTTATCTAAAGGTCTGCTGAAACTGTTCATATTGGTGACATCATTTTTGCTTTTTCACTAACTCCAGAGGTATCATAGATAATTTTTTTTTTACCTTTATAGGAAATGGAAATTATTACTGTCCACGCATACTGTCACAACTTCAGTATAGTTTATTTAATATATTCAGATTTCCAGGTATTATTTAACTTGGTGCATAAGAGTAGGCAGCTTTTGAAAACTCAAAGGAAATGCCCCAAAGAGAAGTACATGTTAAAAAGAAATATTGCAGCTGTGATGTCATAGGTTGATGTCATGAAATACCAAGTTTACATATTAGCTTTTGCATTATTTTGCCTTTCTACATGCAGGAATGACTTTTCCGTGTTTCAGCTTTAATATAATGGGGAAAAAGATTAAGTCACTTACTATATTAATGGGTTTTATATAATGTTAAAGACAAATTATTGCTTTATCTCCCTTCTGTGGCAAGACCACACGCTCACTGGTCTGAGCATTATAGGAAGAATCAGTAAGGTAATTTTAAAGATACGTATCTGGGGTCATTTTGTGTAAGACATGCCAGGCTTTCTTTATAGGAATGCTCAATAAAGAGCGAGTTAGCTTATGTGAAAACAATACAGAGATTCCACAGTCCCCATAATGATGTAAAGTGCATTTGGACAGTTGTGAAATACTATATGGGAGACATTGCAGATTTTGATACACATTTTCATTATGTTGTTGATCCCTCCCACTGCAAACAGTTTATCATCTTCAGTTATGTAATAGATAATCCAAAGTGTAGTTTAAATAATTGCCTTTTGACGGTTGAAAGCTCACAGTGAGACAGCCAACACAGCGTGTGATTTGTATTGATCAGTCAGTATTGTTTGAAACAAGAGTACTTGAAATAAGAGGGTTCTTTGTAGCAGAATGAATTCTCAAGAGTTACATATGACGTAAAGAGAGAACCTATTTTTGAATGCTATTCAAGGCATTTTTTGTATTGGCAATGAAGCATCTGTTGTGTGAATTAATAATTTTGATGACTTGAGCTTTCAGAAAACATCAGAAAACAAGATATTGGATTTGGAGGCTCCATGCTTAAAAGTGTTTTTTTTAATAGGATATCTTACTCATGGGAAGCAGCTGAGGGAGCTGGGGTTGTTCAGCCTGGAGAAAAGGAGGGTGAGGAGAGACCTTATCACTCTCCACAGCTCCCTGAAAGGAGGGTGTAGTGAGGTGAGGCTTGGTTTCTCCTCCCAAGTAACAAGCGATGGGACAAGGGGAAATGGCCTCAAGTTGGGCCAGGGAAGGTTTAGATTGGATATTAGGAAAAATTTCTTCACCTAAGGGGTTATCAAGCATTGGAACAGGCTGCCAGGGAAGTGGTGGAATCACCATGCCCGCAGGTATTTAAAAGATGGGTAGACGTGATGCTGTGGGACATGGTTTAGTGGTGACTTGGCAGTGCTGGGTTAATGGTTGGATTTGGTGATCTTAAAGGTCTCTTCCAACCAAAATGATTTTATGATTCTATGAATCTCTAGATCAATTACTTATTTCTGGGATATATGTTCTCTGGCACATGGTTACAGTAACTATGTTGGAAAACTAGATTTAACTGAGATTGTGTATGTGCAATTGAGACAGGTTAGCTGAGGATACTGGTGTTTTGCTCTCCTTCCTCATACTAGGGCAGGTTCAGTTTGACTGTACTCTTTACATTCATAATTTTTTATTTTGTTCATAGAAGTACAGCAGTTCTCACCTGTCTCTTTCAATCCCATAAATATCTTGCACTCCAGCCAGGTGGGGTTTTTTTGGGTTTTCCTTTAGAGTAAGCTCACCCAAACCTGTAGCAATTTTTTTCCAACAACAGAATTTAGAAAGAGGTAGCAGAGCCATCTTCCAGGATGCTTTGGGGTATACTGTGTCCCAGTGTTTTTACTGTGGAGGTCAGTGCAGAGCATCTTGGTCTTTCCCTTTCAAGAGAAGACAACAGGCAAACAGTTCTAGAAGAGAGGAGCCAGGTAATAGTGTTGGCTTCTTTTCCTTTATCAGCCCTAGCTGGTTAGCAAAAAGGAAAGCTGTACACTGCAGACTTCTGGTCCTGCCATTCCCAGAGTATTTTGCAGTGGGGTGGTACGTATGGCCAGCAAGAATAGCCCTGGAATGATTTACTTTCTTCCAGTGTTGCTGTTTTCTAGAAGCAAAGGTCTGTTCCCCCAGGTTCCCTGTGGCTTAAAGGGCCAATATATCGTCTCAGAAGAAATAACCCAATCTACTGCCCTGAAACAAAACCAAAAACTTTTAATTTTTCACGTACTTAGTTTTGAGGCACCATACTTCCAGTCCTGTTCACCATGTCACATCCTGCCTTCTCTCTCTTTGTATGCATAAGCCTAGAGGGTCTTGTTTACTGCAGCTAAAACTTCCGTTGAACAGATCTCTACAACACGAATTATAATGTCATAGCAGCTTTACATTGAGTGGTTTAATTTCATGCCAGCATTAGATAGGATTTTTTGGTTTTGTTTTGTTGCTGTGGTTATTCAATAGCCTATTGTTAACAGTCAGCAGTCCAGGTATGTGTCTGTTGCAACCTAGAAGCAGAAAACAATCCAGTAGCACTACAGCAATTAGAAAGTTACCTTAATCTAAATGATAAAATAAATAACCACAATATTTGATGGGGACTCTGGTTATCTTTTTATATCCTCCCAGTTTGTGCTCTGTGCTGTGACAGGAATTTACACGTGAGACTTAGAACCAGAAAACAATATTTAACTCCATGGTAATCCTTTCTAGAATCATACTTAGTGAGAAGAGAATTAAGATTGTTACTGTTTCCTTTCCTGCATCAATGTTAATCTCTTAAAATAGAGATTAACATGGAAGATTCCATCAAACTAAAATAGTTGAACTGCAGCTGTGGTGATAGTTTTCACAAACATATATCCTTCTTTTTATTCACTCAGTCTTTACTGTGTGGTTATAGTTTTTGGCAGCCTTTTAATTATAAATAAAGAATATTTTGGAGGCAGTCTACACATTTACCAAGCAAACTTACGTTTTGCTACCAAGCATACAAATAGGTGAATATTTACATGCATCATTTGTTCACAAAAGAATCTTACACATCTCTCATGCATGGAAGTGTAACCTTGTTTGTTTTCTGGAGATAAGCACAGAAAAAGTTATCTCCTTTCCTTGAATGCGCCTACAGAGAACTAGGAGGCTACATCTTTTGGCTCAGTAACACCTTTCTGTAATCAGTGTGATACCGTAGAGATTGTGGGGTGCAAAACTGTAACTAATCAGCTGGTCAGCCACATCTCCAAATCCAGCTTTGGATTCAGAATCTTTTTGTGGATGTTAGAGAATGGCAATGCAGGGGGTTTACTTCAGGCTTACTTCTTTTTCTGAATTAAAATGCCTTGCAATCACACAACACAACTCCTGCAGAGAATTAGTTGATCAGTTTTAAGAGTGGTCTACAAACCCCTTGTAAAATAATTAAGTTTCCTTTTGCCATGGGTTAGCATGGAACAACGTGTAGGTGAGTGCTTTACAGCGTTTCTGTACCTTGGTTGCCTTCCAGCAGCTGGCCTGGTGTGCTTTGCCTTGCACAGTAGCCATCCTGTGGCCCCTGTGTCATTTTGGCTACTAAACACAAAGTGCAGCTGCACCGATGTGCCTCCTGTGTTACTGTTATTCCCCCATTACCACTGCAGCTTTTTTATACCTGTGCTTTGTGCCCCTGCCTGGTGCCTCACAAAGTCTGTAATTACTCAGTACTGAGAGCCAGGAGAAAATGTGGGTCTGTTTATGCAACAGTCTTTGTTGTTTACATATATATACCAGCAAAGGCAGGAGATTCAGAAGACTAAGGAAAGAAATAGGACTTGCCCTGAGCCCATCATTTGAGGCATGGTAGAGAAGTACGAAGTTTGTCCTTAAGATCTAAGATCTCTTCCCCCCTGTCATGAGAGCCTGAGTAAATCTTAAAAAGGTTGGAGAGAGAGTCCTGATAGATGGAGCTGGACAGGGGACATTGGGAAGAGGAGATTAGTTGAAGCTGACTCTGTGCTCAGCTTGCTAAGCGAGATGTAGTTGTTTACTCCTCAGTTGCCTAATCCACGGGGAGCTGGAGCACACGTTCTTGTGAGGGACAAACAGAGCCTGAACCAAGCCATTGAAATCAAATTGGCTGGTGAGGACAGATTAATGAAGGGCGAGAATGGAAGAACTATGAGTCCCATAGGCCCTGGCATAGCATCCTTCATATCTTTCCGCGCCAGTCACTGCCATCCTCCTGTAACTCCTAGCTAACATCAGCAGTTACTATTTGCTTATTACTGTGCCAAGAGAAAATAATTTGAAATTGTCTATGGTATAATAAATTTTGGGAGATATCCTTAAACACAATCCAGTAGTTATCTGCTTCTTGCACGTTGTTCAAGACATTTCAGAAAGTAGTTTTGACCTTATTTTTTACTTTGCCTGGAAGTTAAGATGGCCAGAACACTCAAAAATGGGTTTCCAAAATCTTGGCTTGTGATGGATACAAAATACATTTGTAAAACTGTGCTGGATGCTCACGTTAAAGGCTTGGGCTGTGTCCTTTGCCTAGTGTAAGTTACCGTTTGGGAAATGCATGCTTTAGAATTTAGCTGGCATTTAATCCTGGAAACCTTCATCATGTGAGAAATAGCATGTTTGCTTTGTGGGGGGATTTGGGATCTGTGTCCCTCTCCCCTCCAACAGTGTATTAGTATTTTTGCTTAAGTTAGCCTTGATTGGATGCTCTAGCAAACAGTGAAGTTGCTCATTAGCAGTAAACTGCTGTAGTTGTAGTGGAGTAAATTGTCCAGCTACATTAAATTCTTCTCCACTACTTAATTTATTCTCCTTAAAAGTTTCTGTTTATTTATATAACCTTCATTATAACTTTTATTTCTTTGGGAGGGATCCCTTCAAATATCCATTGCCCTTTCTTGTGTCCCAATTTTGAGGTTAAAAATCCAGTTACCATTGTAAGATGCTAAGTACAGAAAATGGGGATCACAAATAATTTCTTTCTTTCCTAGTATGTCCCTGCGTATTCATTTGATTTCTGCCTTTCTGAAATTTCACCAAGTGTAAGTCAGGTCAGCATACAGTAGAGTGCTGCTATTTATACTTTGCATTTAATCTGATAATAGGGCGCTTTAGGTGGTAAGAAATTGAAATTATGTTCCTTCACCCAGCTCAAAGCGGAACTAAAGCACTCCAAGCCTTACGCTAAGGCTATGTGAGAAGTCGACCTTTAAAGCCTAAGGTGCAGTCAAACACTGTTTCTAAATAGGTCTTAGTAGTAGATGGGAAGCGATCACAGCAACTTCAGTTGAGACCATTAATTTTCCTTCACCTTCTGCACAGCAGAGGACTTTTTCCATGTTCAAAGGCGTCAGCTTGCCTGTTTGAAGTGATGTAATCTGTCTTGCTTGCAGTTTCCCTTCCTCCATGTATCCAGGGTCAGATCCTGAAAAATAGTGAGTATAATCTGTCAGGCACATACCTAAAGAAATTCTGGTTGAGTGCTCTGATTTGGGAATAGGGGTGCATCTGTGGCAGATATTGTGGCATTTTCAGAAAATTTCTTCAAGCTTTCTCTTCTTTTGGAGCAAGCTGTCTATCCCAAAGAGCCCAAATCCTGCAGGCAGCTTTAGTTTCAGCGGGTTGGTACTTCGGTGAAAAAATATTTAATTAAAATTTTCTTCTAAACCTTCAGTGTAGTTACATCTCAGCTGGTAAGATTAATATAGTCAATGACAAAGTCCTTTAGAAGATAAACTGCTGGGAATAGCCCGGCTTCTCTTAGGAAATCTGATGTCAAAGGCTGGCTGTGCCAGGCCGTTAAAGATCTGGCTTTGGATACCTGAGTATCCAGTACGGCCGAAGCTGACATCTTTGTGTTTTAGCAATGTGTAGCAAACAACAGTGGTGGTGTAGAGCTTCACTGGCCACCGAGATGACATTACTCCTAGGGAATAACTGTCACCAAGAAAACCACTGACCCAGGCTCACTGCTTTGGATAGGATGGTCAGTGTAGTTAATGGTATTCTAATAAGGTTTGCTCTTTCTACTCCTTCTGTAAAATGGTAGATACAATTTTCTAGACATTTGGATGCTTATATCTGAACATTGTGTTTGAGAGTTGAACTTTGTGATACTTTACCATGCTGGAGGCTTATAATCTACCAGCAGGCTGTTGAGATTCAAGAATTGTATGATTCAGATTACAGTCTGAAAAACAAAGGTGAATTTCCAGGAATTTAATTTATTCGCATCTTCTTCTTATCTTCTTTCTTCTTGGGTTAAATGCAAAGCAGGTGCCATTGCACAATTATTGACAGTTGTTACTAGAGGTAAGGAATGAAGGTTCTTGAGGATTATTGCATACCGTGGGGCAATTTTCATTAAGATATGGAGGAACTTAACTACATAGATCCCATTAATTTAAAATTGGAGGTGTGATGGTGATTTTAAGTTCACTAGCTCGTCCTGCTGTGGAATTTTTCAGACAGCGTAATTAGGAATGACATTTACTGGTTTTCTCTAATATCCTCCAAATTGCATGAAAGAAGAGACAGTCATCAGTGACAATTATTTGCTATGCCATGCATGCTTTTACAGCCCTCTGTCATCTCCCACCTCAGTTTCTTGTTTTCTTGGCAGAAGGATGCTAATCTGATCATTTTACAGTAACAGTTTCTTACCTCTGATTGTTCTAGTCTCCTTTATCCATCTTTTTCCAGCTTTGCTGTACTCCCTCAAGGTAAGGGGACCAGAACCATAAGTAGTGACTTCCTGATTTCTATTTGGTCCATCTGTCCTTTTCCAAGAATTTTAAAAAATTAATTCGGTTTGCATTTTTGACTTGTGGAGTATTGAACTGACAGTTTCCTACAGATCTCAGTTATAATCTGAAGATCTCATTCTCTTTGCTTTGAGGAACATGTTTTCAAAATAAATTGCTAAGTTTTCTTGAAAAACTGTTTTGATTTTAAGTTTTACTTTTTGGACTCTTAAATAGGATGGAACATGAGATGCCAATGTATCATTTCCTTCAGGTAGATGTTACCTCTGGTATCTTTATAGGTATCTTTAGAGGCACTTCATGAGAGAGCATTTACAGGAACATCTCAAAGCAACATTTTTGATCTTTTGAACAACATATCGCAAATGGGAATAAAGACACAGAAGCCTATTAGAGGAATGTGTGAAATTTGATGTGCTGTCATTCTAAAGTAAATCATTAGTGTTTGCTAAAAAAAGCCCCCAAAACCTACAGGCTTATTTTTCTGATCCATTACTATATGTCTACATTTTTGTCATGCTAGAAATATGATCTTTTTTCTATTTAGATTCCGCCATTTCGTTGAATGCTTCTGCCCATATTTCTTTTCTGAACGGATACTGTTCTTTATCTCTCTGTTCACATTCAGCGTAAGCATGGGTTTTATAATTCCTGCATTTACAAGTACTAGTGTTCAATACTAGTATTCAGTTACTAGTATTCAATATTCCTTTCTCCTCTTTGTTTCAAAGTAGAGAAATTATGTAAAACATTAATTTGCATGTAACTTTATTTCTAATGTAATCTAAATTTTAATTTCCATTTATTACTTATGTTATTTTGAATTTTGAACTGTTGCCTGAAGTCCTAGTAATCTGATGAGTCGTGCCCTAGTCAACAGCATGTGTATGTGCCGTCCTATATAAAGCTAACCGGTAAGATTTCATCACAATTAATATTTTAGATAATATATAGAAAGTGCTTGAGGGCGTAAGAGAAGATTAGAAGTGCTGAATATTAATGTAGAAGCAGGTTCCATTGATAATGTATTTATGGTACAGATCATAACTGTGGGCAAGAGTAAAAGCTTAACACTGTTTCTGTTGAACTCTCCTCTCTGACTCCTGTAATATCTGGGATTTATCCCAAAAAAGAGGTCATATGTAGATAAAATGCCCGCCGGTGACATCTGTTTGATTTGGTCTTGAACTTCATTGGCTCTCTGATAACTTGGTCATTCTTTCTCATGCGTTATTTTAATTGCCTTTCAGAATACATGACCTTGTTGACTCAAGTTATCCCACAGGATGAGGCATTGTCTTCTAAAGAACTTGAGTGAGGAGGGAAGAGAAGGAACAAAGAGGTAAAGAGGTAGGATCTGGCAAAAAAAGCACAGTAGCAACAGTTGCGTTCACCGTGTTGAGACATATGTGAGAGTTTCTGCAGTGCTAGCTTGGCCAAGGAGAGTAATTGCTCACACAGCGGTAACAGGTTGCCGCTTTGCTCTCTTGGTGTGTGTATAGCTGCCTGTGAAGAGTCTAGTGATCCTATTCTCTACTCCTATATTTGTAATGGAAATGCTACAGGATCCCATCAAAGCCAGAGTGTTGAAAGAAGGAGAAGAAAGAACAAAACAAAAACCAGGTGGAGTTAAACAATTTTTTAGGAAATGCTGGAGGAAATAAATGCTAATGTCTGGCAACAAAATCTCAGTAAACAGCTTTCTATAAATTATTTCCAAAAGGCGAGCTGAGCAAAATCAAACTATTTTGTAGCAGGCAGTGATATGACAACCTAGAGGTAATTGGATACACTTCCCGTTAGGAAATGCAAATTGTGTTTTGCTATATAAAATGGACTAGGCAGTGATCCTTGTGTTTCTGCTTTGCTTTACTAACAATAGAGCTGGACCAGTGGGAACTCAGGAAAAGGACAGAACAACAGAGAACAGCATTGCCCACAGCTTAAAATCTGTTCAAGAGAAGTAATGTCCAAATAAAACCAATAAAGAAACTTTATATTGCTTAGTTCCATTAGGGATAATTAGCAGCAGTGGATAATAAAGTTTTGGAAAGCCCATGTTAGCTAATAGCTAACACTTGACAGATGGCAGCGTGCTCAGGGAATATGACAGTAGCTGTTAGCCCTTTCTGTAAGGGGTGGAAGTCAATGAAGTTGAGGTGTATGGTAACAAAGACATTTATTGTTTGCTACTTACTCTTCTAAGATCTTGGGATTATTTGATCTTTAAGGAGAAGAGCACTGACAGATTGCCTGGACATTGTAAAACAAACGCTTGGACAGCTGTGAATTTTAATTGATGCTTTCCTACAGAGTGGACTTTCTAGCCCAATGGGTGCTGGAAGTCTGTGGATAGATAGGTGCAGCTTGAGGCTTTTTACCTTCCTGTGTACATACCAAAAGTATGCTAAAATAAAAGCAAGCTTTTCACACACTAAAACTTACGTTAATTTAGCTTTATAATTTATGCATTTGTTTTCTAGTGAGATTCTACTTTCTGAACATAACTTCTGGTAATCTGTTTTTGTAAGAACATGTACTTCAGATGTTCCTGCAAAATGCGGTATGCCAGCATGGTGGTTAATTAAGCTTCTGAAGATCAGCATTTCACATTAAAAGAAATATTTCAGTCCAAAGAAAGGTCAGTTACTCTGTTGTTGGGTGGAGTAACGTACTGGTTGCTTGCTTGGTTAGGTACAATTGTACGTTGTTGATGAATGTGGCTTACAAAAATGAGATAGGTTATTTATATGTCAAGAAAAAATTACTCATAGCATGGATTTTGACTAGCTATAAGGCATGTCTGGCTACACTGCATAACTCACTAACTTTTCTTGAGGGCATAGTATTTCTTCCTTTTTGATATTTTGGCACTTCTCTATCCTATTAAACTGTTTTGGCCAGGGTATGTCATCTCTGTGTTTAGAGGGAAGAGCATAAGACATTGGTGTGACTCTCATAAAATAGTAAAAAAAAATTTGAACGCATAGTAAATGATATCAGTCACTGTAGTCCAGCTTCTTCTCTATGGCAGTAGGAAATTGTCAGGTGTTTCAAAAATACTAAAATAAAAAATTGGAAAAAAATTGAATCTGCAACAATGTGACTTTGGATGAAATTTTTCTTAGCCTTATTGATTTATTTCTGAATGTACTTTGTGATTACTTTTTTTTTAATTTAGGATAGCATAATAAGGAAATATCTTAGTGTTTTAAAATTCTGCTGTGTTTTATAGCTCATTTATTACATGTGGCATAGAATTTCACAACTGAATCATGCACTCTATAAAGAAGATTTTTATCAGCTGCGTGTGGTGTTACATGTTAATTTCATTGGTCACACTAGTGCTTTTGTTTGAGGCTAAGAACAGCTAATCAATTTTGCTAATTCACTGTTTAAATTAAAATTTCAAAATGAAACAGGTGCGCTCATGTGGAAGGGCTGTAAATATCTTTGGCATTTTTGTTACCCTTCTGCTATTTCTGTTACATACATTTCTTCTCCAATGGTGTCAGAAAGCACTGGTCTAGATAGGTTGTCAGCTTCTCTAATAGCATAATATTTCCAGTGACACCTGCAGAAAACTGCATTTCTTTCTTAGCTATATTTTTTCCATTTGAATTGTCCTTTAGAGACAGTAGTTTAAGATTATTTTTCCTTCTCTTTACCTCCAGAGAACATGAAAAACCTGGTAAGCTTCCTTGTTACTTTTCCAATTTTAAACTGGTTGCTATTAGGAATGAGTGAATGCCTTGAGTACCAGGGACATTTGAAGGTGGAAGTTCAGGATGTTTAGAGGGCAGGCTAGTGTTCCACTGACAATGAGTGCCGTGGTGGTGCACTGCTGAAAGGCAGTCTGAGGTAGGTATCAACAGGGCATGTTCAACACTTGAAATTGGGATGTGTCCGCTCAGCGGCACCGTAAAAGGCATGCTCTTGACAGTTGCAGTTTATAAATGTCGTTTATATACAGACATAGGTTGTCATTATAGGTGACCGCAACATTGAAGACACATTGGCACAACCTAGCAGCTAAACATCCAGGAAGAGTCTGTACTTGTTACATTGGGTTGAAGACTATGGTAGTGTTCTTAACTTGGTTAAGAACAGTCTCACAATTCTTCATTTTCTGTGAAGACAAAACATAAAACTGTTGGTAGCTGCTCACGTTACTCTGTGTTCCCTATAACAAGGGCTAGCTAATGATGCAAGTGAAAAGACTCCCATCTTAAGAACATAGGGACTTCTCCAACAGAGGTAAAGTGCGAAAGTTACCCAGCTTTTCTGAGAGCCTCTGGTAACTGTAGTCCTGGAAACAGGATGTTGACATGGAAAGAGAACAGCAGGAGCTACATGGACTCACACAGACTTGCCTCTGTGCTGTTAAACAGCAGTACAAGTACTGCTCTCACACATTGCCTCTCTTTTAAATAGCAGTTGCTTTTCTTTAATTAATGCAGCTCATGTAATGTGAGGCTTCATTCACGAAACGTAAAAGGCACTGTGTGCCCAGTCACCAAGAACAGTTCCTGGAGGCATCTGGTCCCACAGTTACCATTTGAATAAGGTAACGTAAGCATCACTGAGTGATTCAGAGTTCTGTGCAATGTGAATTTGAAGATACTAGCTACAGAGATGTCAGGAAAAGCCGTTGATGTGATATAGAAGCAGACGGAACAAGACATGGTAAACGAATGTTGCACCCGTCACTCAAGATTTTTCAGCTATGTGGAATTTGCAACAATACTTCTTATTGATAAAAAAGGACAGTTAAAATGTCCAGACTTCAATGCAAATGTACTAATTTTACACATCTTTTGTTTCTTTTGGCTGGATATCTGATTTTAGATGACCCTGCAGGTATCTTTGAAAGCAAAGAAGTAACACTACTCCTGAGGGTGGTGATAGGCCACCTGAAAAGTCTTGGAAAACTTCGTTTGCTGTGCAGGTGAGGACCTGCAGGTGAGCAAGGATCTCAGAACAAGAATGACTTTGTTTTTCCAGTGCAACAGAGTATCCAGCCACGTATTGACTGTCTCCAGGTCATAAAATTGTAGAACACCCCAGGTTGGAAGGAACCCTGAGAGATCATCTGGTCCAAACTTCAATAATCATGTCATCGGGGAAAAGGAATGTTTTGATGGGGCTGTGGATGGATCAGAACTATGGTCAATGTAGAAGATGCCACATCTGCCTCTGACTTCTCTTTGTTTCTCGTTGTTGTGTCCTTTACCTGTACCCCCGGTGTGTATACTTGACACAGTAACTGTGGAAATGATATGTGCTTACAGCTTGCTCATATTTCCAGATTTAGGAACTTCAGGTGGCAGCATAGAAGGCCAGTGACAAAGTTTTTCTTTGGTTGCTGAGTCAGCCCAGAGGTCCCTCAGAGCAAAATTATATAGGTCTGCTAAATGAGATCTTAAAATGAGAATACAGTAACAACGTTACAGCTTTCAAATCTTTCTGATTGAAAGCCCTAACTCTGTATATCCAGAGGGCGAATTATATTACTTTCACACTAGCAAGCTTTCAGGACCCATTCAAAAATGTACTTGAAACAGGACCAGAATGAACATCATCTCTACCTCTTTTCAAAAGGAAGGAGCGGAATGCTGAAGTAGTATGAAGTCACTGTGAGAAATAAAATTAGGGCTGGCAGGCCGTATAAGCAGGGGTTCATTATGCTTTCTTCTACTCTCCACAGTAAAGAGCCAGCCACAGGCTTGACTGACAGTTAAAGCTTGTCCTTTCAAGCAGCAGTCCCTTTGCGAGTCACAGGCTTCTCAGTTTTGAGTGTTCACCTTACTCTGAGATGCACCTGCTCGTTTCACGATCAGAGTCTGAGGCATCTACCTCCTATCTGAGTAATTGCAAATGAATGTCATGAAGCCTGCAGTGGTTTCTGAGCAATGGCTTTTTGCTTCTTAGAGACTTCATGTGGTACCACTGGAAGACAGGAGCTTTAACAGCATCAGCAGAAACCAGCGGGTCAGCACTTTATATTTAGATTCCAGCTGATCTGAGAATATAAGGAAGACTAACAACACGTGATTTTGACTCTTCTTAAAATTGGGATCCTAACATGTCTTTTAACAACAGATGCACACTCACAGAATTTAAAAACCAGAGCTTACTAATTGTGTGTAACCTCTACCAGTCCATTTCAATTCCGCATTATATTAAAGAGAGAGAGAATTCATCCTGCTCGCTCCCATGTTAATGTAAGAAGTCTCATCTCAGGAAGTTGTATTTTAACCACTGAAGTATTTGTTCAGATGAATTACTGTACCAGGCAATGCTTACCAAATGACAGAAACATAAAGCTTGAACAAGAAGCATCACCATATTCCGTGTCTCTGACTCAGCCACTTACTGTGTCCATGGCTTTATTTCTGTATGTCAGCACTGCTCAGGCCACTCAGTTACAGGATGTGTATTTTGCATGCATTTGCAAGAATAACACTTGTGTTACACAATTCACAAATGTGTAACTTACACAGTTCATAGAATTATTAGATGAGTAAGATAACTCTTGTGTCATTCACTTTTAAAAGATGATGGTTTGAATCAGACATTACAATTTATGTAACAGCATTTTGATTACAGTGATCTCAGTGGTGATAAATTCTAAAAGCTAAGGTCAGGAGGATGTCTCATGCCATTTTTTTTTTTTTCATAGAATCATTTAGGTTGGAAAAGACCTTTAAGATCATCGAGTCCAACTGACTCATGTTGCTTTTCATGGGGCTTCAGATGGCCGAGCACAAAACCAACTGATAGCTCCTTTCTGAATGATAGATGCATGGATGAAAGTCAAGAATTGCGTCTGTGGTTACCTCAGGGAGCAGGAATGGTAGAAGATTAAATTCCTTTTCAATATTGCTTGTGCTTCTTCTGCTATGTTAATATCAAAGTATTATAAGTGTCAAAGAGAGACTAAAGCCTTAGTGTACTTACAAGGGAGAGCAATGCTTCCACAAAAGGAGGAAAAGAGCTTGAACTATTGCTTGAAGGGTGAGTGGGACTCCAAAATCAGCATGGAGTTGATTCTCAAGATGCATATCATCTTTTTGTCCCACTTGGGGCAAGAAAGACTTGTCTCTGTCATGCCAAATATTCAGCTGGTACCAACATCATTCATGTTTCTCCATCTAGTTGAAGATCTCTGTGTGGGTAAAAATGAGGAGACGAGGAGAAAGCAGAGACGGTAGGGACCATATTTTCAGTCCTCCTGACCTACCAGATTGAAAGGGAAGGTTATCTGCAGGAATTACTTCTGCCATGTTCTGGAAAGACTGATATTTCCAGGCAGGGAAACGTTACACTGTTAATACTTTACGTACTGGACAGTGAGTAGAAGAGAAATTCTCTATCACTGTAGATAACACAAGTATTTTAAAATATGAATAATACAGGTAGAGAGGAATTTTTGAAGTCAGGTCCACCGTGTACCACACAGAGGCATCTCTTTTCTTAAATGACTGTGCTTCTTTTCAAATGTTCACCCATAACTATTACCTTTCATTATAGATTTGCTTTCTCTATAATATTCTTTTTTTCCCAGCATATTTTGATAGCTCAACCTTTTAATTTAATGGACTCAAAAAGCTCCTTCCCTGAAGCAGGCCTTTTGGTTACTGTTTACTGCAGTCTTTTTATGCTTCGGTTTGCATTAGCTCTTTCTGTTCTGTCCCCCATGCTCCCCATCTTTTCCTTTCCCAGCTTGCCGCATTTTATTCCATGGGAATAAAGTGCATTTTTGTTGCAATTGGGCCCATTCAGGAGTTCTTAGGTTGTCTTAAAATAACTTTTAAGTTGTGTCAAATAGTTCATGCAAAAACGTTCAGCTTGCGTGCATTTTGCTAGCACTTTTTCCTTCCTTCTTAAATGGTTTAAATCCATTAAATGTACTAGAGGTTTGAAGCTTAAAATATCTTAATATAGGCTAGCAATGTAAGAGCTTAGAGAAAATCCTTTCCAAGTTTATGAGCATAGAAAGAAGTTAATTAAAGCCAACCAAGAAAATACAAAAGCTAGAAAAAAAAAACACATAATGAAAAAATACAAATTCAGAATCCATCTGTAACTGTAATTCTCCTTAAATGATGTTGGGACAGATCCAAGTAAAAGCTTTTAC
Source organism: Stercorarius parasiticus (assembly GCA_013396915.1). Classification (NCBI taxonomy): domain Eukaryota; kingdom Metazoa; phylum Chordata; class Aves; order Charadriiformes; family Stercorariidae; genus Stercorarius; species Stercorarius parasiticus. The sequence continues at coordinate 555,422 of VWZL01001201.1, forward strand.
CTTCCACTTCAAAGTGAGTATTTTGTGATTACAGAAATTATGTGCCATTCTGGCATATCACAGCCCCTCTTTCCCTTAAGAACTTTTTCAATTTTAGCCATATTCAGAAGGTTTTAATGCGTGTCCAGTACATGATGCTGCAAATGGCGGTTTGTATCAGTTCAAGGTGGGTGTGGTATAGAGCTTTTGTTCAAGAGAAGTATTCTGGCAGACCTATTTTAATGTTGCTTTATTTCTGTGTTTATATATATATGTGTGTGTGTATATCATGTATATTTTATGTCTTCTGCCTGTGCAGACAGTTTTAATTCAGTCTTGATGCCTTCAGAAAAAGGTGTACTCTGAATTCCCAGAAAAGATGGGTGAGAATATGTAAAGCTATATGTGATACATCCCCAGTGAGATATATCCAATTTCCTCTTTATTTATGTTATGTAATGTAAATGTAATTTTTAAAAGAACAACCCTGGAAGTTCTAACAGTAAATGTAAATACTCATTTTTAATGTCTCTGTTTAATTGCTTCAGTGAAGTTATTAGTGCTAATTAACCATACCTAGATGAATAAGGAGTCATTTGAGGCCAATTGGCATCCCAAATTGTAGTCTAAGCAATTTGCAGAGCCAAAGCCTGGATGTTCAGCCGAGTCGAGTGAGTACAAGGCTTATGGAGTTCCCATTTGCTGCATGATGTGTATGGATCACAGGTGCTGAAATGGTGCTGGCTTCTTACACGCATCACAGAGAATCACAACGTGAATAAGGCATCTGTCATAGTCTTAACTGTAAACGTAGTGATGTCATAATTTAGTACCTATGAATGTGTGTACGGTTGTCTAGTAACTGCTAATCTTCATTATGAGTTTCTAGGGAAGTCTTTTACAGCTAATGCAGAGAACCACCATAACAAAATTTTTTTTAGCTCTTCTTAGTGTCGGGTATGGTAGCATAAATATGTTGGGTTAAAACTCCTTTAGGGACAAGAATGTAATGTTCAGTTCAGAAGCCTCCTCTCAAAGTTTACAATATATCTCAAAACACTATTTCTATTTTTTTACCCTTTTTAGGACAAGTGATAGCATGCAGAAAAGTATCAGAAAAGGAAGACAGTTTGAAAAAGGGAATACAAAAAGTAATAGGTCTAGACCAATCTTTAGTACAACTTCAAACCAGTTGTAGTACGTACCTAGAGACACTTGAGTGTGTGTGAACTGACCCAGCAGTTGGAGTGCATAGAATTCCCATGCCGCATGTTATACAGGTTTGAAAGGAGAACAGAGCATGTTTGAAATGTTCACAAGGAGAGGTTACCAAACTTTAACCCATTTCTGAGCAGTTACAGCCTGTACAAACACTCTTACGCCACTTAAATGCAAAGTCAGACTGCTTGCATGTTGCATGTTTGACTCTGCAGTGGAGCTGCCTTGAAAAGTACTCGAGCAGTCAAGAAGCTTTTAGAAAATTCTTTATCACCTCTCACCTTAGAATGACTTGAACTGAAACGGGCCAAAAGCAAATAGGTGAGCCTAATGTTGCTGCTTTCCCCCCCCCCGCCCCTTGTCTTTGCACTGAAACAGAGCAGCAGTTGTTAAATATTCAGGAGCTGCCAAAGGCAGTTTAAGAAGGTACAGTCCCTTTGCTGGTAATTACATCTCCCAGCTGAGATACAGCAACATATTGTTTGAGTGTCTTCCTGCAAAATCAGAGAGGAAACTGAGAGTCACTCAGAGAGACCCTCACAGTGTTGCAGCAGGTGGATTTATATTCAGTTTATGACTATTTTCTACAGCAATTCTACAGAATTGCTATCTGACCGGGTGTTCTTGTCCATGTATTTGCACAGTGAGTTATTCTTGTCCCAAGAGTTGTTCTCTTCCCTTAGCCTTACTTGAGTCCTTTCTTTGTTTCAGGATCACTTCTTCAAATGATTCATGGTTTAAATCATGTCAGGCGTTACAGTGGTCTGCTCAGACACTGCTACTGTTGAATCAGATCTAATATATAAATGCATATTGTAATATACACAAATGCAGAGATATGTCGATACTTGCTTCAGAATTTGTCCTCTTGGATGTAGTTACAGAGATTGTCCTATAAATATAATTTCCAAATCTTGGAACTACACTAGACAAGAAACAGTTGCTGCATCATCCAGAAAGGCCTTTTCTGTGTTGCCAGTGTTCACCTGCTTACTGGGATTTTCCATAGAGCAGTGAGGAATAGAGTAAAGTTGTATGGCCAAGATAACTAATAATGAAAAGCCCCATACAAGTGCGGTGTTCTGGTACTTTGAGGTTGACTGTCTTGGAAATCAGTTAGACTGTTCTCTTTGCCTCATTCAAATTCTTCTAAATTAAGTTTTAAACTGAGCAGTCGTTTATCAATGTCAATTACCCATCTTTAATTTTCTGTTAATGTGGAAAGTTGTTGCCTTTGATTAATATTAGTTGTAACGAACACAAGCTTGTGCTTAACTTCATACTGAGTGACCAGTTTTACTGTCTTTAGATGTTGTTATTTTGCAGACCCTTAAAAATTCAGGTTCTGCACATCCAATTTTATAAGCCACAAAAGCATCTTGCAAGTGATTGAAACAGTATTACAAGATGGGGGAGGAGGGAAAACGATGTCCAGAGACTATGTGAAAAGACAGAAGACTTCTGCTTTAGGAAATACCAAATCAGAAATGATTTGGTATTTAGATAGAAAAAAAAATGGGGTGTGTGCTTGTGTGTAAAAAAATAAAACAAAAAAACCCACACCAAAACCACAAAAAAAACCCCAACAACAAAACAAACTTGAAAACCTTGTACATATACCATCTCTGAGAAGCGTAGTTTTGGATGAAAAGATACAAAAAACTTAGCATGATATTTCTAATCATACAAAAGAATGCAACCATTCTCATTGTCCTTCTCAATTAAGAAGGTGCTGAAGTCTTCCAATAAAATCCCAAGATTTTTTAATTAAATGGAATATAGGAGTGCGTGACATGGTTAGTTTTTCTCTATTTTTCCAATAAGATGTCAATTTTGAGTATTTGAAACAATCTATTAAAATGTGCTTCCTGGGACACTAGAAACGAATGTACCCTCCAGTCAGTCAGTGGATATCCTGTATATATAAACCATAAATTATTATGAAGGGATGAAATCAGTTCCAATACAAAACATGAATCACTTGGCAGAAGGCACCAACTGTCAATACAATTGCATGAAAAGCCTTGAAGAGGTAGTAGAGACTAAACCCTTAGTATTTCAGTAAAGTATGGCTGTAGTTTTGAATTCGATAAAAGGAAAGATTGATATTTGACATGGTTACACTGCTGAGCTCATCTTCATGCAACATAGGAAAAAAACACCTTTCAAAGCAGGTAAAAAATATGCCTGGATTTCCAGTGGGGATGTAGCAGTAGTTTATATACTTGATGACAGATCTTGAGAGAGAGCCTCCACTGGCCCTGAGTCTTTATTTTTTCCTGTAAAATATAAAAAGCAAATTTACAATGCATGTAACCCTCACATCAGATTCCTAGATTCCAGCATGCATGTAACCCTCACATCAGATTCCTAGATTCCTAAAGCCTTGTGGCCTTGCAACGGCAGCCTGGCAGGCCGAGCCTTGTCTCAGATTTCTGTGCAGCATAAATGTATTTGATGGGCTGATCTGAGGCTCTTTCATGTACTTTTGTTTTTAGATCATTATAGGCTGCTTCTGCACTTCCTTTGATTCCTTGCTGCAACCACAGGATTTCTCAACCTTGCCAGTGCTTTGTTCCTGCTTCTCAAGTTGTCAAACTGACCACACAGGCAGTCAAAAAACCCATACACTCTTGACAAAGTTTTGAATTATTTATTGTTAACCTGTCACTGAAAATTAGCCTCTTTTTGTTGGTGTGGAAGAGAATGAAAATTAACACTTTGCTGATTGCTAAAGAAAGCTTGATATACTAAGGAGGAATTGCTGTTAGTTATGTACAGAATAACATGATGCAATATAGACTTAATATTCCTTTTTTCCTTCTTGTCTTCAATGACATTTCCCTGGCTACCAGTCTCTTCTCCCCATAGTTGCATATTCTCTGGCCCTAACATGGTCCCGCTTCATGCTGCTACCAGTGTGCTTTTCTCAGAATTCTCTACTTGAGAAATGTAATTAATTTAGAGTAATTTGCTCGACAGGCATTTAACTTGAAGATTGCTCTTTCTATTCCAGACCTCACAAGGCACTTGGGTGACCAAATGCTGGCATGTCTTCTGTCTCAGCGGGTCCAAAAAGAGATGTGATCTCTCTTCACAAACATTGCTTTGCCTTTGACGTCAGCACACTGTTGGTTTCTAGGGCACTGAATCTGAAAAACACAGGTGTAACTGAAGACCAACAACTCTTTTTCGGTTATGTAGAAGTTCTTTGTAAATGTCTACAGTGGTTTACTGTATGTCACCCTTTTTTTGATGAGGAGGACTCTACTTTATAATGCTGTTTTAAACAGGAAACATTGTCAGCCAGTACGGAGCCTTTAGCTGTGGTTTCATTATCTAACTTAGGTAGGCTTAAACACAGATCTGTGTCTCTGCCCCTCCCTTTCACTTGCCAGTGCAGCAGGGCAAGCCTGGCTCAGCACTCAGTTGCTGCGGATTGCTACACTGAAACTGTTTTGGGGTTTTGGTCCCTGTTTTCTTTGAGTTTAGGTCCCTGACTAGCTCAGCGTGGTCCAGGTGTTTGCCAGTCTTGGTGCAAGGGAGGCAGAGGAAGCCCTTGGTGTGAGCAAGGCACTCAGACTGCCTTCTTTTGCAGATCTTGGTCACGGAACTGCACAAGAATGCTTAGACCCCATCAGATACGTAGTATAAACATCCTTGTAACGTACAATCATGGTAATGGAAATGCTCTGTATGAAGAAGAAAGTAGAATGGGAAAAGGATTGCGCTGCAGTTTAACAATCTGCTGAATAAATTTGAAAGGAAAATTTTGCTATAGTACCTCAAAGTATTTAAGAGCAAGGAAAGGATTTAAAATCTCATTTTGCATCAAATGCAATTATGCAATATTATTTGTTCAAGTTGGTAGTAGGAAGCATAAGCGAAATAATCAATACCAGTTAAATAAACATTGAATTTCTTAGGCTGTAATAACAGCCATAGGTATAAACTGATGGGCATTCATGCCACAGAATGCTGAGAAAGTTCAGGAAACCACCTTTTGCCTCAGTACTGCTGTGAACAGATGTTATTTTATTCCTCCGCAGTAGTCATGAAGGCACATGTAAAAATGAAATGACTGGTTTGTATGAGGAATACATTATTAAGTTTGTAAATTCATGTACTTACCTGAATTCGATTTGCTTTAGGTGTGCAAGTCATACAATTTGTAAATCGTACAGAAATCGGTAAAATAACAGGCAGGAAGTAGGGAACATAAAGAATGCGTAGTTAATCTCTTAAAATTCGTGCATGTTGTGGCTGTACCTGTGCTTTGTGGGCTCAGTGCGGAGACTGAGTGCTTGAATTTAATGCTGCTTTATTCCCAAGGGTATACCCTGTGCCTATTCACTCTAGAATGTGACTGCTGCCCACATCCCGTTTAGGGCCTATTAACAACTGTTTTATTTCTAGGAAACAAATAATTTTAAACTGAAAAGAAAATACTACAGTGGTCTGAATACTCCAATACTCTAGAAGCTAGGCCTTTTTTATTTTTTTTTAAAGTTCAGTGATATATTTTAGTTAAACAGGGGAGTGTAGGAAGATATGATATATTACCTGAAAATTGAATGCTAGGAAATTTAAAAAATCACATTAGCTTCTTCTGTCTGTTGAGATTTAATTTACCCTGAGCTGAGCCTTGATCTTATCTAGCTTCTGTGGAGTTGAATCCTCTGGAGGCCCCCAGAAGCAGTAAGTCTGTGTGGGCAGCAGCTGCGGTGACAAAATTCTTTCTTCCAAGAGGTCATTGTGTCCCAAGTGAACTATTCTGTTGGGAGAAATTATGTTGAAAGTTCCTGGGCTCATGATGCTTTGCAGGCTGCCATGTAATGTATCTTTCTTCGGTTTTCTGTCACTGTCATTGTCCTTTGTATGTGACATGCCAGAGAGCTGAAGTGCAAATTAAGCTTATTTCCACATACATCCTGGGTGCTGAGGTCCAGAAGAACCATTTTTCTTATCCTGGGTGAATTTCCCTTGAGGAGTTTCTCTCTCTGATTTCCATAATCATTCACTTAGATCTCTGCAGTGGCAGGGCCTCCAGCAAAACCCATCTGATCAGAAGTAGGGTTGTGCATCTGGTAGCCATTCTCTTGGGTTAGGCGGAGTACTTGAGATGGAGTTTGTGCTGGCTTTATTCCTTTACCCTGCCTGCAGGTGGGCAGGTGATGCTTAATCCTTCATAAAGCCAGTTGGTGCTAATTTAACCATTCATTGGGTTTTGAACAGATCTGAACTGGCAGAGTGAGTTCGTACCCAGTCAGCAGGGTGAGCTTATTCCAGATCAGTACTTCTACACAGCCGTGGCACTTTTGATGAAGTACAAGGAATGCTAAAGCTGGGTTTATGGTATTATCGAGCCATAGCCTGAGTTCAAAGGCTGGATCCAAAAGCTGTGTAATTTAACTTCCTTTGGCCAGTTTTTTCTGACTTCAACCTTGAGCTATTCAAAGGAGTGCTTCCCGTGGACTTAGAGGATAACTCAGAATGGCTGTGTGGGGGAGATTTTGTCACAGGGCTGCTAATGCAGTGTTGCAGGGCTGCAGCAGGCTAAGTGTTGTGTAAAGGCCTGAAGATTTAATAAAGGCAACACCTGCCAGGAGCTTAGAATGGCAGATGGGAGAATGAGAGTAAGTTGAGAGGCAGACTGCTGCTTTTTTTCCCAAGATGTTCATTCTAGTTTATAGCTAGTTTTATATTTTCTATTTAATACAAATGACTATTTCAGGCGCTATCAAGATTCCTATTAAAATAAATTATATAGGCTTCCTTATTCATTCCTTTATGGAATTCAAGATATTCTGATGTTGTCAAAGGGTAATCTCTTATTTTAAAAGTCTGCTTTTGTTTGATACAGAAAGAAAGTGATTTGCTTAGTCACAAGGTCAACGAAAGTCCTGAATAAGACACATGTGAGAGCATTAATATTTCTCAAAGGGATGGTTTAAAAAGAGATGTTTTCAATAAGTACAGTCAGAGGATTTAAAAAAGCATGGGGAAAGAAGAAAATGAAATGAATTGCAAAGTACATTCTGTGTTAAAGAATTATAAATTCATATAATAAGTACAGAGGAAAAAACCATGCATTAATCTCATAAGTGGGTGTGTACGTATCTTCATATTGCTGGAAGGTTAAAGGTGATCTTTAGCTACAGCTCTGGGTGTGGGGTGCCCTTTAAGTGACAGATAGGCATAAGCCAGATGAAATGGTTTGGTGTTTTGTTTTTTTTTTTTGAATGCTAGGCTGTCCAGAGCTTCATAGTTTATTCTTGTGCAACAGCCTCCCTGTGAAGGGACTCCTCGAGGTAATGCCTCAGCAGCTCATGGTGTTGGGAGTAGGGCAACCTAAAAAAATGGCAAAGTGAAAGAATGGAAGAAACAAAAATCTTCTGAGTATTATTGTGTGAATATGGAAGAATGCTTGAAAAGTGTCTAAACAGCACTTTATCCTTTATCCTTTTATTAAAAAGTAATTGTCGTGGTTTTGGCTGGATTGGCCAGTCAGAACGACAGATGGCCCTCTCCCCTCCCCTCCTCAGAGAGGGGAGGAAGAGATAAGGAGATTTACGAGTTTAGAAAACAGAACTAAACTACTTTAATGAACATAATAATAAATAAGGAAATAAGAAATAATAATAAAATAAAAAAAAAAAGTATACAATATATACAAAACTGTATCCAGCTCCCAGGATGACGATTGTGTCGCCAGCAGGCACAGGGAAAGTCCCAGACTGGAGTCAACGATGGACAGGAGCTGAGTTCCGAAACTAGAGTCAGGAATGTTCAGATCGGGATCAAAGGCAGACGAACAGACAGGGTCCTCCTCAGACATCGGCCATTGAAGAAAGAGAGCGAGCCAGAGCAGACTTGCCCCTTTGATCCCTGAGCTTTTATACTGAGCATGGGGCAGATGGGATGGAATACCCTGTTGGTCAGTTTTGTGTCACCTGTGCCGTCCGCTCCTCCCTGCAGGTGGGACCCCTCTATGCTTCTCCGCTTCCGACCCTCTAATGGGCAAAAAGCGAAGTTAGCTGACCTTGGTTGTTATAGCAGTAAGTATAAGCAAGAGCCTCTGTGCATACCATTCCTTGGTATAATCAGGTCTTATCACTCTGAGAGCGAACAGTTTCTGAACAATATGCTGTTAATTTCAGACTTTAGTCAGTTAGAAGAGGCCCAGCTAAAAAGTAAAATTACAAATCAGAAAATTGGTTCTGTTTTACCTCAAACCAGGACAGTAATAACTTCTTAAAAAAGAAAAATTGGGAATTAGTTTCATTTTCTTTCTTCAGTCTTTATTATCTTTTTAATAGTTTTCAGCTAACTGAGGAAGGGGAGGCCAACTATGAAACTGTAATGTAGTCTAGATCTAAGGAACACGGCATGCTAACTAAAACCGAAACTGATATTATTGGAGAGTACAATTAAAAAGATGAAAATATAGATAGTCTGATCTAAGCCTGAGCAGACATTATTGCAATTTGTAATTGCTTGTGGAGGAGTACTTGGTAGCTTGCAATTGACGTCAACAGCGAAACCCCAGAGAGTATGGAAAGAATCACAATTAACCTTTTTCAAAGTAATTTAAATTTGCAAGGCAAAGGAATTTATCTGGTCCAGACTGAAGCTACAAGAACTTCAGAAGCTTTTTTTGCCTCCAGTTCCTTTTCCTACAGGTCTGTTTTTCTGTAGTCTAGAGAACTCTTTATTTTTTCCTTTTTTTTCCTAAAATAATTATGCATGCAGTTTCGCGAGCCAAGATAAGCAAAATTATACTTGGAGAGTGTTGCAAATGTATAGTGCATCAGATCATTTTGCTCACAAATGTTTGCATTGGTGTGAAAAAAATACAGCAATATTATCTCTAACCTACAGAAATTCTTCAGAGGTATGATATAGCTGTGGTAGGTAATGGGACACAATTTGAAGACATGCATTTAATTCATCTGTGTTGACATGCAAGTTGAGACAAGGTTGTATTCTCTGTTTTTTGACAGCAGGTGTCTGGAAGCTGGTTGATTTGTCATTTACTGTGATCCTGATGTACTCTCCTAGGAAGAGTTATTGTGGTCCTGCACCCTTGGGAGCGTCTGTAACCTTTAGATGCTGTGACCTAAAATCAGCTCGCCCATGCAAACCACCCACATTCATCTCATGTAGACTAATATCATCAATTACTGTAGTATATGTGAATTTTAGAATCTTTGGTAAATTTATCCTTACCATTTTCCTCTGAAATAAGGGAGTGCAGGTTTCATGTTGGAGCTGGAACAGAGACACTGCGGGCCCAGTAGCACTGGGGTCACACAGAAGTCTGTGATGGAGCAGGACCTCTAATGTGTCTGGAAGTCCTAGGCAAAGGTCTTAACCAATGGAGCCTTCATGGTTTTATCTTCCGAGTCTCCAGCGATTCTCAAAATCCGAGAATCATCTGTTTTTTAATGTAAAGTATTAAAAACCAGAAAGGCTTTTTTTTCCTAAATTTCCCAGAAATTTAATTTAAAATTACTTTTTTAATCATGCAGGTCTCTACTGTAAATTGGATATACTATAAATACCTTCAGTAAAGTTTAAACAAGCATAGAATTGTGTAGCATTTTACAGGTCATGACTGAGAGAGAGAGAGAGAGAGTATAATTCCCTTTCTATCTGAGAACGGTAATGCTGAAGCCAGACTTGCTTAATGACATGATTATATCACCAGCTCTATTAACTTAAGAGAAATGGGATCTACCATTATTCTTCCTGTATCTGGTATGTGTAATTATAAATATCAAATTGCAGTTTCCAGAACAACTATAAAACCTACAGGAGAATTTCAAGAGGTTTATGTTGCTTCATGGAGTATGGTAAGCATATGGTAAAAAATAAAGGCATATACAAAGGACACGGGAACTTTTCTGAAAGGGCATCATAAGCTTGCGAGAAAGTGGTTCTTTGGCTGCAGTTTTCAAACTACAGAGTTTTGGGGACTCTTACTCTCTTTGCCTCTCCCTTGCCTTCGCCATCTGCAAGACATGAGCCAAATAAAGCAAGAATAGGGTCTGTTACCTGCTAACATTGAGTCAGAAATCAGAATGCAGGGAGTCCAGGTGAGGGATCCTCATTTTTTCTTCAAGGTGCCTGCAGATGCGTTCAGAGGGGAAAGAGAGGGAAGTGCTGTGAACTCTACTAGGTAGCGGAAATGGGCACGGGAGATTATTGTCCAGCGTAAGATGGAACCAGGAAGGTTGTGCTATGCAGCAGTCGATCTCAGAGAGCTGCTTTCCAGGTGAATAATCAAATTCTCCAGCCCTTTGACAAAGGTGGTTGTGAGCGGAAAGAAAATTCCTGCCTTTTAGTTTGTCCATCTGTGCCGGAGCCACAAATGACAAACCAAATTAGCTTTAGTTCTCTTAATCCATGTGGTTTGGTTTGTTAAAGTATCAGGTCATGTTATAGGTCTGGGTTTTTATTGCTGTGCCCGCCAAGTAGTTACTTACATTGATTATTTTGCTACAGAATTATTATATAACCATTTTGTACTGGATTTAGTCTTTTATAGTCATTTTAGGCAGCCGAGGATCAGACTGGATGTTTTCACAACTGATCTTTATTTGAATAGTGTCACTCGCTATCATTGTCTTTGGTATTACTCGGTTTACTTGTTGAAAGCTGTTTTCCAGATACTTAACATTAATATCTAATAAGAAAGTCATTTAAGGTAATAGGATCTTTTAGCAAAATCTCTGATTTCATATTTTAATTGTTGGTCCCCATTCTTCATTTATCGAAGTCCATATGTTTCATATACTTATTATTGTCTCATTAAAATGAGAAGGAAAATGATGACATTTGGAAGAAGGATAATCTTTTGTTTGCAATTCTGCTAGAATACACCATCCGTCATTTTCTTTCTGTGATTTTTTTTTTCCCCCTCTTCATTGCCAATCTATCAACTGTATGATTTATTCTTTTGAAAGTAAATTTTTAGTTCAGCTTAGCTACTAACAAAAGACATCTCTTTCCAGCATTGGTATGCTGAACAAAGTTCAGCATATAATATATTATTGCTGGGGTTGTGGGTTTCTTGGTGTTTTTTGAAATGGTTTTCTGAAATGCTGGTTTTGTTAGCAAAATGCAAATCCCTCTCATAAAACAGAAGCTTATCTGTGTACTTTAATATATTTAATAAATAGTCAAAACTCGAACAGATACAGATGCTTACTCCTATTTTATGTGGCAATACTCTGACAATTGATAACTATGTTCTGGTTTGTGAGAGCAGCCTTCTGCTTAAATGTACCATCCTAACCTGTGATTTTCTTAGTTGAGTTTAGGCTGCATTTCACTGTAGATGGAGCTGTATCACACACAAAACCAACCAAAACCCAAAAAAGCTATTGAAGTTGCCATCTGCAGTTAAGGTATGTAAAACGTAGTAAATAAAAGTCACAGAAGTAGTTGTCATCTTCCAGGCAGAATAATGGCAAAGGCAAAGCCAGGAAACCATGTGAGAGGTGCCAGTGCTGAACACTGTTTTTTCAGTGCTGTGTTGAGATTGTGTTTTCAGCTCCAGGGGACCTAAAGATTAACCAGTTTGTGACCATGAGGGATGTGGAATTTATACATAGGCTGTGGCACTTCAGGGCCCGCTCCCTAGTCCTTTTCGTAGTGAATGTTCTCACGTCTGTCACCGTGTAGGGCATCTGTAGTACCATACATCGCAAATAGTTGCCTTGTGGTGAATCTTCTGGCTCTTCCCCTAGCCTGCATAGGGGCAATAGTACTCTTGTCGCAGGGACTGAAGCATGGCCTCATGGTTCAGTTCTCTGAGTAAGCTGCAGGTGCAAGTAGAGCACAAAGTCACCCAGTTACGAGCTAGAAGGACTCCCTTCTGCTGGCAGTGGGTAGGAGGGCAGCAACTTCTGGGAGAAGAGTCAGGAGGCAACTGGAGCTGGTGGCAGCTCTGACTTGCTGCAGGTTCCTCAGTGAATATAAGCAAGTGACCCTGTGAGGCTCCTCTCTGAAGGAATCTGTTGGCGTTGGGAATGCCCAGTAAGCAGACGTTACAGTCCAAATGCCACTAAGCCTGCCTTCCCTGCTAGGAAACAAAAGGAATTGTGAAGCATCCTCCCACAGGAAAGAGCCTTGTTGTTGGGAGAGGTGAAAGTTGCTGTGAATTACAGGTTGTCAAACCTTATGTTATTTTAAAACCACTGGTAGATTTTCCTCTTTGTCTTTTGGATAATAAGAGAAATTTGGATGCTGTAAGATAAAGGACTGCATTTTCCATTGCTTTATTCCTTTCAAATTGGCCACTTACCCAGGCACAAAGTAAGTGTCAAGTTAAACATTTACTCTTCGGATTTTATATTGCATTTATACTACCTTTGCAGAAGTGCAAATACGTATTTGAATTAGTGACACCAGATCAATCAGAAGCAAGAAAAGCTGGTTATGCTTCTAAGCAGTGAGGAGTGAGAAAGAGGGAGCCTGTAAGCTATGCATGGCCAGTTAGGTAGTCTTTGATGCTGACAATGTTGACTGGTTCTCTCCCATTTATCATAAGAATGGTAGTGATTTCCTGCTTATACGATGTAATTGAGGCATTTTTCTCATTCTGTCCCCTCTGAATCTCCAGGACTTCCGAAAAATCACAGGCTTAGAGGAAACACTTGAAGCAAGAAATTTTAGCACTTTGCTTGGACGTTGAGGAGAGAGAATGAGAAGGTACAATATGGAGGAGAGGCAGTGGGGTAAGAAACTCAGCTAACACACTGGAAGAACTGTTGTCTTGCTGTAAGACATAAAAAGCATTAAAGTGTTGAAAAGAAATATTTTGTAAGAATAGATTTAAAACAGTATTACAGGCTGAGAGGTCTAATGACCTCTCATCCCTCCCACTTTTTACCATTTTTACCTCCCACTGTTTACCCATTTTTCAGTCAGGCAAGACCTTTCCTGAACTTGACCCTCATTCTTCCATTTTATGCTTGGATTGTATGTTCATAAATGCCATGTTCACATTAACTGAAGTTTAACGTTATAAAAAATTCCTAGTTTGCATTCATTTTTCAGAAGTCTTGTATCTTAAATATTTTAACTTTCCGATGCTGAAAATTCCTCAGGTAGAAGAGCTGAGCTTTTGTTTGTGATTCTATCAGAATGGGCCATCTATCTCTTTCTCAGCCGTTTCCCTGTAGAAAGTAGCACATTAAAGTTCCTGTGTCTACACTGGCACAGAAGACAAATAAGATTTTTCTTCATGAGACCTGATATTTTATAAAAATACTGAAGGGGTGGGATAAAAGTAGAGTGTAGAAATGACTTGAGAAGAAACATGTTCTAAACATGTTATGTTATTCAGAGAAAAAACATGGACTTTAATCCCCCCTTCTACTAAAAAAAACCCATACAAAGGTCCCTGCTTGCTTAACAGACCATAAATCTTTGAGCATTCACTGGCCTGAAAGTCTCCGAGTTTCTTTCTCTGAATTTAGATGTGCTCTTTTTTGTTAGTAAGAAGGAGGAAGTACAACCCCAAGAACTGAGCTACCCTATGGGTTTCCAGGTGTTCTCCTGTTTGCAACTACCAGACATTTCCTTGTTATGGAAATGTGTTCCATTGTAGTGAATCTGTTGCTCTCAGGCTTGACTGTCTCGTTCACCATCCGTAGACCACTTAAAAATGTGTATAGACCCCAGGAGTCTGTAAGCCGGTGATTGAGAAGCTCTGTCCTAGATTTTTTTGTGAGGGGTGTTTATGTAATCTCTTTTAAAAATCTTATAGCAAAGGAAGTCCCACCATCTGTCTGGATTGAGAGATTCACCACTTGGGTTTAACAAGGTTTGCTTTCTTTCATATTAAGACATCTTCTCTGTCCTTAGCATAGTCATCACAGAGGACTACTGGTTACAAGCATTCTTGTGTGTCCTCCTAAGTATTTTAAGAGGGCCATAGTCATCTTTAGTTTTCTTTTAAAATCCTAATTGTTTCTCACTAATTGTGCTTTCTAATCATCTTGTTATTCTGGATGGTCCCTTTGGACTTTATCCAGTTGATTTATAATTTTATGGCAGTGTGGTACTCTAAAGTAGCTTCTTGAGGCCCTAGTGGAGCAACTGACTAGGTTCCCAGCCTCTCTGTCGGTGCCTCACAGTCTGAGCATTTTTATCTACATCATGTTGTTCCTCTGTATTCATTTTGTAAATGGTATGATTACTGTGTCACATTTTGAGATTTACAGTCTAGACCTTGGTATATTTGGGCGTTAGTTTTTCCTCACCCAATGGATTATTCTCAAGAGATTTGTTTTTTGGGTTGTTTTGTTTTAAATTAAATTTAATCTTTTTGATTTCAGACTGCTTCCCTGATCTGTGGTTTTGAATTCTGTTCTTGTACTCCAGAGTGTTTACAGTCACTCCCAGGCTGGATCCATCCATAGGTTTTATGAATATATTCTATGTTCCAGCATCTAAGCTGTTTGAAAAACGTACAGATTAGAAGCAGGGCCAATATATAACTCTGCAGGACCCTCTTTGAAAGGCCTTTCCTTTATTAAGGTAGCTTAAGTGGCATCGTTTGTTGTGGAACAGAGTGCCTCGTGAGAAGCAGGTGTAACTTTTGGTAGAAGATCGATTGAAAACTTGACTTTGTCCCAAAATAAATTTGGATGAATGAATCAGCTTGATGGTTACTGTTTTCCCCCTTTTTGCTACTGTAGTTTGGGAATAAGGCTCTTCTCTTGGCATTTGGAGATTTTTAAGACTGGTGTAAGCAGTCAGCATGTGCTACACTGTGGAGGGTGAATTTCAACAACAATGTGTGAGTGACCATCCAGCTTTGCTGTCCAAGCTGTGTGCAGTGCCCCAAATAGTCCACACTCCTAACTGGAACCAGCATTTCAAAGTTGCAGTACATTTTTTTTTCTGGTATCTGCTGTGTGCTGTTGGTGAATCACAATAGAGAGGAACGTGCATTTTCTTTTTAAAACTTATCAGACTGTTACGAATGTCAAAGACAATGGTGTTACATTAATTTATGTCAGCCAAAGTCCTCTGTCAAAATTTTTACCTCTGTAGTGATTCACAGAATGGATTTTTCCCCACTGGATCAAACTTTGAACTATTGATTTATACACAAAGTAAGTTATGCTTCCAATATTTTTTGTTGTTTGGCTTTATCTCTGCCATCTAATTTTGCTTTTGCTCAGTCAAGCATGGCATGGCAATCTGCAGGCACCGAAATGATTTTAATGGCACAAATTCAGCACTGCTGTTTGCACACACCACTTGCAATGAAGAAAGCAGCAGAAGTGTGACGTGTCTGTGGATTTAGAGTGCAGGTGCTGTTTGTTTGCACCTGTGCATGGGGACTGATGTGTTTATTATGTCTTGTGTGCAGATTGTTCCTATGTGGCATGCTCAGCGAGTCTGAGGCACATAATAACTTATTTTTACAAAGTCAGAAAATTGAATTCTCATGAAGTGATACGTAATCAAATGACCCAATAGAAGGTCTTTGTGGAAGAGAAAATTACTTGAGAATATTAGAGTAGTTCTTGGATCTATATGTTAATGAGATTGCTGAATTATTTTAGAACTTTATATAATTTTATAGTCAAAGATTCACTGCAAATATATATATTTATTTCTATTCCTTTTAGTCCTAATGTGTTATACTATTGTTTCCTTCAACTGTCTCTTCACACAGATGGTTTTTGTCTTTAATTAAAATACTGTCATTGTTTGACAACACTTCCAAGTAAACACCCATCATTTTGTTTTTACTTCAGTTTATAGTGAGTAGTTGTGAAATACTTAATTATACATTTTGTGTGGCTTCCCCAGTTCTAACAGAAAATTTCTTCTGTCCTGTTTCCCTTTCAATACACAGCTAAGAGTATTCAAATAACCCTATTCACTAGAATGAATATGATTAGCAATGTGATGAGAATCTAATTGTAAGAAATATGCTAATGTTTAATTTATTTTTACTGAGCCACTTTAAGGGTATAAAAGGCAACTTAAATGCATTAGTAATGATAATGATGAATTTATGTTTTAGATGTGTCCAAAAGTCCTCTTTGGCAGTGGAGGTGAATTATGCTTGGAGCTGTATGAGTGCTCATGCTGCATTTTCATAGATTTTGGTGCCAATTATCACGTAAACATAGTTAAGGCCTGATTTTCCAAAATAGCTCCATTCCCACTTTGGACACCTCTTTGTGAGGATGATGTTGCTTAACTGCTATCGACTGGTGGCTTCACAGAATCACAGAATGATAGGGATTGGAAGGAACCTCTGAGATCATGTAGTCCGACCCCATGCCAGAGCAGGGTCACCTGGTGCAGGTTGCACAGGAACGCGACCGGGCGGGTTTGGAATGTCTCCAGAGACGGAGACTCCACCACCTCTCTGGGCAGCCTGTGCCAGTGCTCTGCCACCCTCAAAGTAAAGAAGTTCCTTCTCATGTTTAAGTGGAACTTCCTGTGTTCAAGTTTGTGCCCGTTTTTTTTTTTTAATATATAATTTTTATAATTTTTTTTTATATAATTTGTAAACTTTGATAAGATCCCCCCTCAGTCTTCTTTTTTCCAGACTGACCAGACCCAAGTCCTCAGCCTTTCTTCA
>VWZL01001201.1:572336-707254 GCA_013396915.1 Stercorarius parasiticus
CCCCCCCCAGCTTTGTGCCGTCAGCAAACTTGCTGAGGGTGCCCTCTGTCCCTTCATCCAGGTCGTTGATGAATATATTGAACAGGACTGGGCCCAGTACTGACCCCTGGGGAACACCAGTCGTCACTGACCTCCAACTAGACTCCGTGCCCCTAATCACGACCCTCTGAGCTCTGTCTTTCAGCCAGTTATCTATCCACCTTACTGTCCATTCATCTAACCCACTCTTCCTAAGCTTCCCTATGAGGATGGTGTGGGAGACGGTGTCGAGCGCCTTGCTTAAGTCAAGGTAGACCACATCTACCGCCCTCCCCTCATCTATCCATCCAGTCATGCCATCGTAGAAGGCTATCAGATTAGTCAGACATGATTTCCCCTTGGTGAACCCATGTTGAGTACTTCTGATAGCTTTCTTTTCCTCCACATGCTTTGAGATGACGCCCAGAACGAGCTGTTCCATCATCTTTCCAGGGACGGAGGTAAGGCTGACTGGCCTGTAGTTTCCTGAGTCTTCATTCTTGCCCTTTTTGAAGACTGTAGTGACGTTGGCTTTTCTCCAGTCCTCAGGCGCCTCGCCTGTTCTCCAGCACCTTTCAAAGATGATGGAGAGCACCCCAGCAATGACTTCCGCCAGCTCCCTCAGCACTCTCAGGTGCATCCCACCCGGACCCATGGACTTGTGGATTGTGAGTATTAGCAGTTACGCATTCAGGTCTTGAGGTAGAGGTGAAGGAGCAGGGAGTCAGGAGAGAGAAAGCTCTGAAGATCTGGGGTTGGCAGCACAGGCCAAGGCAGCAAAGCCATGTCTTAAGAGAATAGGGGAAAGACACGGGCGAGGAAGCTGGAGTCCGAGTTTGGGGTCCACAATGGGAAGAAAGATAGAGTTGTGATGCAGGGGTCCACTGTTTGGGAAGGGAAGCATGTTGGAGGCATCAGTACAAGCTTTATGCTGTCATAAGGTGTTTTTGCTGTTAGTCACTATGGTACAGCGTCAACAGAAGTTTCTATTCATTAGAAAAGTAATAATGGTTGAAGTTAGTCTGATTAAAGTGAAAAGAATTACTTGGCTCATAAATTCTCAAAACTGTTTCCTCCACTTTCATTTTTTCTATTTTCTGTTTTAATCTCTCTGTATAATACTATTAATTCAGGTGGCACCTTAAACACTTTATCTTGCTTATAAATACAAAATTAAATTACTAGTATGAGTTTGTTTTATTGGTTAATTCATTCACAAATGCCTCCTACAATGACTGATAGAGGAGATACAAATTAAAAATTTATCCAAGTAAACAGAACAGCTACAGCATTTCAGATGCTGTCAGCCTAGTACTTGTTTGAAGGTCTAAACCTTTGTATTTTGTATCAGAAGAGTATTTTAAGGTATATGAGTTGATACAGCCTCAGGTGTTCTTTTTGGTGACTTTGAGAGAAGCTGTTAACCTCTCTCCCCATCTTGCTCAGGACATACCACACACCTGTGCACATCCAAATACATTTCTGAATTAGTTTGCATTCTGTTCCTAAAGTCTTCTGTCCTCCTCTTGTCTGGAATCTGCCTCTCTACTTGCTAAAGTTCTCAATCTCTGCTCATGAATTCCTTCCATAAAAGCTCTGCTGTTGGGAATTCCCATCTTACCTCTTGGCTGCTTGTAGAGAAAGTCATTCCACATGTGGATGGAAATTGTGAAATAGTTCAGGAACAAAAAATTGGCATTTGGTCCTCTGGGAGAAGATGATGACAACCCCTCTCATCCAGATCAGCAGATCTAGAGAACAATAGGAGGAGGCAGAAGACTGGCCAAGGCAAGAGCATTGGCAACAGACACTAAAGGTCAGACCTTTGAGTTGCTTCCTGGCTTAGGGGCCCAGTGAAAGTGGATTAGATTGATGACCTGCATTTTTTTGAGATCTAGAGGAATGACTTTCAAAAAGAAACTGAGTTAGATGGTCCCTGAGATATTTGCAGTCAAAGCTGTATGTGAAACCCAGGAGGTGTGGAGGTATGTCCAAGGCTGAGGCTGGTGGTTTTTTTCTCTTCAGATCACAGATATATCACTGTATGGGTTCATGATGAGCTGGGTGTGCTAGAGGGGAACTAACAAATGCGATGTGGAGACAAAGTAGATGCTGATGTTTTTTGAAAATTTGGTATGAGGATTGCCACGCATCCAGTTCAACTGAGAAATCAGTTTTTGACTTTCAGACTTGTTTTCTCCTTGCTGTGTTTGAAGATAGTATGAAGTTGCCAGTCTTATGTATGATTATTGGAGTCTTCCTGTTGGAAGTGGTCTGAACTGGTAGGAATAAGCTATTTCCTGTGAAACAACAGGGAGGATAAAAGCACTGGAAAAGATAACTCCAGTTGGTAAAGAATGAATGTATCTCACAGTGCAAGACAGTCTCAAATGTGTTGCTTCCTTTGGGTATAGCTTGAGGAACCACCACAGCTGCCAGTGAACAGGCAGCCCAGATTTCATCCTAGCCATGTTTCCCAGTATTTTTCCTTGCATTGACACTTGTCTGACTTCCTGGAAAACTGAGCAAGGGAATTTTTGGCGCAGTTACTTTTCTGATGATGGACTCACAGAAGCTAATCTCTAGGAAAACACAGAAGTGGCTGCTCAGAGGAATCTGAAGGAGGGTACGTTTGGAGCTGCTGGGAAGGAGGAGGTAATGGAGGTACCACTTTAGCAGCAGTTAGCCATTAGATTGGCTTAAAAGTAACGTTAAATTGTACAATCATGATCTCCCCATGCTGCTTGATATCTGCATTCTTCCCCCGTTGATTTCTTTGAGGGCAGAATGCCATACCACTACAGTCCTGCTGGAAGGACCGTGTTGCGTTTCTGGGTTTACTGCACTCTAGCAGCATAGAAATACTGTTGCCTGTCAGAGTTAGTGTTTGTTATCTTTGTATTCTTGCGATATTTGTGTGCCTTTTGGTGTGGCCAGTGTTTTGTCTTTATTTGTATCTTGTTCTCAACTCTAGTAATGTAAGTGCTTGAAAAAAACCTAGCTTGTTTGTAAGAAGTGAAGTTTTTATATATGTCTAGGTAGAAATGCCTCATTAGTTCTGTGAGCAAGGATTATAGAGGTGGTGCGTCTTGTGCAGAAGAAACTAGACAAGTATTTCATTGCTGTGATTCTGACCATTTATGTGCAAGATAATTCAGGAGAAAAGCATAAGCATTCACACTGTGTTTGGTAACTAAATGCAAGAAGGGAAGAGGGCAGAAGCAGACACAGGTATTCATCACAATTTAAGTCATATTTCACTTGCCAAATTACTGTGTCTCATGAAATTCACCGTTATTTCCACCGCCTGGCTGTGTCACCATGTTTGTTGACAGATGATGGGTTAGCAGATTGTTAGCATTTTTCACATGTTTGTGTTAGCAGGCCTGAGATCTGTCTGAAAACTACTTTTTTTTTTTCTTCTTTTTTTTTTTGATTGATAGTCAGAATCTCTTGAGAGTTTTCTGGGATTTTTAATGCTTTCAGAACTGTTTCTTTCTCCTTGCACTGGTTGTTGAGCCTGCCTTGCCTCTCAATTGCCTGACACGAGAGAGGCAGCTCAGGATTTTAATACTAGCTGTCAGCGAGAGGTCTGGAGAGTAGCGTGTCTGGAGCACCATTTGATTCTTCAAATGTCTTTTCATTACAAATTCTTCAAATGGAGTGTCTGACCTTCAGGGATGAAAAAGTTCCAGGGAAAGAAAGGGTCAGCTGCCAACACTGTAATCTCACAGGTATGAAAACCTTCTGAAGGACCGGTCAGAAATGACACCTGTGAAAACTGGTACATGTAACTGGCAGTGATAATTGCAGGCAGAGCATATACCTCAAAGGAGCGAGCTCAGTCTCGACCGCTTTCTGCAGTGTTTTCATATCTTTATAAAGTAATGTTGAGACAGAAACACACACAACAGAAAAATAATTACTTTTTAAATATGTGTAGAACTGAAATGTAAGCATAAGTTTATCTGAGTTAGTGTTCTTTTAGAGTTACTGAAGTGGCTCAAATTCAGTGTTTGAAATATTTCTACGTGTTATGCTATCCCCAGGTGGCTAAAAGCTGATAAAGATGTTGTTTTTATTAATTTTGTGACTTTGTATAGCTCCTGGTGGCTAAACCTGTCTGTGGTTTGAGCCATGTCTCTGAGGTGCTCAGTTTCTGGCTTCGTATTTTTATTTTAAATTATGTGAGTTTTAATTGATGAGGGATTGTACAGTATTCTGTGTTCTTGAACAAATTGGTTCCAAATGAATTCAATTATAACCTCTTCCAAAATAAGTGGCAGAGTTTTGTGTTTTCATATATAAGCAGACAAAGTCCTTCTGTTTGTTTATTTCTAAAGACAATCTGGAGGGGAGAGGAGAAGTTTAGTTTTGTAACAGCACCAGACATTTGCATGATAAAACATTTCAAAGCCAACCTCCATCCAGAACAAAAGAATTCAATTTGAAGGAAAAAAAAAATATATTTTATAGTTTTACCCTACAGTCATCTAGGTGGAGGGCTGTCACATAAGGTTTTCAAGATGTTTTTAGTGTCTTTTTGTGGCTAATGTGACTTGTATGCGTCTATTCTTGTGAGCTGCAGTTAGATTAGAGGCAGTAGGATGACTCAGTTTGCCCAAATACTGGGTCTAGCCTGGCATAGGCCCAAGTCAAAATGGTCAACTGTTGACAGTCTGATACAAATACTGCTCTAAAGCTTCACGGGGACTATGAATGACCACTGACAGTCACGGAAGTTTACTTCAATAAATGTTTCTAGAACAACAAACAAAAAACAACTTCTAATTTTTGATGCTAATTGTTGCCTGAATATTTACATGAGCTATTTTTGTAGAAGTTTTTCCTCCTGCTGCTGAGGCTGAGAGAGCTGTACGCCAAGCAGGAAAGTCCTTTCAGCTGGTGTTTCACACATATTCATCACCGGAGTGATGACACTCTGCTAATATAATGCACAGACTCCAACACCATCAGAGTGCTAGTGAGTAGAGGTGCCATGTTTGTGATTTAGTAGCCCTATATATCATCACAGCGTCACCAGCTGATGGTTGCTAGCATGACCTCTAGCAGGGAAGGACAGAAAGAATCTTTAAAGCAAGACGAAGATGAGATTAAAAGAAGATGAAAATAAGATGAAATCTTCTATGGATCTCCCACTTCTGTGAGTTATTCCTTGAAACCATGCATGAACATAGGATAAATCGTCCTTAAACACATCCTACTGTTCTTGCATGTGGCTTAAATTTATTTTATTGTAGGGTGGGGAAAAAAGGTGGTAACAAGTATATTTTGCTGTTACTGTGGACGAGTGCAGAGAACAGTTTTTGCATGCCAATAGAGCATGTTCAGTGACCTAATCCAGGTCTCAGTTCAGCCTCTAGGCTGCCTCTCTAGGGAGCCTGTGCAGTCCCTCCTAGCAGAGCGTAATGCATCAATTACATGAGATTCTGAAAGTAAGACAAAACAACAAAAAACGAACAACAACAACAAAAAAAGCCCCACTAAAGTCATGAGGCACTGGTGTTAGTATCTACAGAATTTGATTTGTCCCTCTCTGTGCTGCTGCCCCTGGTCCTTTTCCACAGTACTGTACATTCCCCCTGTGTCCCAGCTTTCATTTGCAACCGTGTGTTCCTCAGACGTACCCATATGGCGTCCTCCTCCCAGCCTGGGAGGCAGAGAGCGGGCAGCACCCCATATTTCTCATTCCCTGGCCAAAGTTTTCATTCCTCTCCCCAGCAAAAGGCTTTAGCAGTGCATAGTGATTGCATAGGAGGTAGCAGTGTAATTCCTGGAGGGCGTTGGAAAGGGTTTGTGTGAGGGTAAAGAGGAGGATCCCTTCATCTGAGATGCTTGAAGCGAAAAAGCAGCACCCATTCTGACACTTTGTGTTGCAGCATCCAGCAGAGAATGGTCTTCATCTCTTTTGTGGAGCAGGAGATCAGCGAGGGGACTGAGAGCCCATCTAAATTCAAAGACATCATTATTACCCTTTCCAAAAGGCACTTGGCCCTGTGGTACATGGTGATTTCAAGACCCTTTTGCATGTCTGTGTGTGCGTATATCATAAAGAATGTAATATACATTTCACTCAAGTATTACGTGCAGATATAGGAGTTCAATCTCATTCCTGCTGTTCATTTGGTTTCCAAATAAGAATCTTGCCTTGTTGCCGCAAAGCTGTGCCGTGACAGGTTCCTTCCCCACCACCTCACTCCTACCTCACCCACGTAATGAACCAGGATTTGGGTCAAGTGTTTATGAAGTCAGTTATCCATATGGATTGAATGTCTGTGGGAACATGAATGTTTAATCAGACATTTGTTAGCAAGCTAAAGAGGCAACATTATGTCAAGCGCTGTGCTGTCAGAAAATTTCCTTGCCTACTATCACTATGGTAACAACCAACAAATACCTGCTTATTTTGTGTTAGCATCTGGGATGAAGGAAAATCTCCCAAGCGATAAAGCTTTAACATCTAGCAGATGGGCTGGAAGGGCAGGGAACCAAAGAACATCCTACCATTTTCTAAACCTGTTTGATTGACCAACTGAGAAGTTTCTTCTGGAGCTATTTCTGTCAATCAGCAAGGAGCAGAAATGGTTAGCACGTCATCTAACCAGCCACATGGACTGAATTTTAATTGCAGTGGCTGGGTAAAAATATTCAGCATTTAAGAGTTGGCTCGGATATGTTCATTAAAAACTTAATGAAGCATATATATATTTCATATAGCAAAATATCGTGAACTAAGTGCTTCGTCTGAGGAATATGTTGTTTCCAATATTTGACAGGCTCTGCTGCAAAAGAGGATAATGGTCTGGCTAGCCCATTAGTAGCTATTCAGCAAACTGGAATAGTAAGTCTGTTTCTGCTGGGCTACTTGAAAATTCCCTCATGTTTTGTGGGATATCCTAGCAGGGGTGGGTACAAACTTGTGTTAGCTACTCCTCAGGCTGAGCCCTACTCCCTCTAAAGGAGCCTTGCTCTCCATCTAATCCACCTCCCAGCTTAAAATCACCTAGTTAATTTTGTGTCTTGAATGTTGCACTTCTGCATTTCAAGTTAATGCCTCTCTATTCTTTGCGTCAGTGCAAAGAGGAGTTAACTAAGGAAGATAATTCCCAGTAGCCTACCTGCCCTCCTTCCTCACAAAAGGTCTGTGCTAGGTAAGAAGCTGAAGGACAATGAATGTTTCCATCTCTCGCCACCGCCCCAGTCTGCCTTCCTGCTTTGTCCATGGGAAGAGCCTAGGGAAACATGCAGCTTTTGGGAGCTTTATCTCACTGGGATCAGGCAGCAGCTGAAGGATTGGAGTCAACTGGGTAAACCCTGCTAGGTGTAGTGTAAGACTTGCAGGTGAAGCAGAGTTATCTGGCCCACAGAGCAGATGTTGATGGAGGGCTGCATCTTTGGGAGCTGTTGTGCTTTTAGCCTAGAGGTTTAGGCTACAGAGAAAAGACAACTGTTTCTGCAGCCAGGCTACTGTTTCTCACAAAAATGCTGTGGCTTGTGAAGCTCTGTCTGATTCACATCGGCTGTAGCACAGACAATCATCAGAGGAACCTTTTTTTTCAAAAGTATATGGTCTCCGGATTAATGAGACCAAGAAGTTTTGTTGAGATACCTGAAGACTTTTAACTACTTTGTCTTAAACAGCTTTAAGATTTTTTTTATTCCTCTGCTTACACCTTAGTTCATGGTATTCTGTGTCTATAAATGTAATGGATTTTATTGCTAGATTTGAACAGTTCTGTGTCATAACGTGTCCATGCAAAATTCTGAAACTATGGGACTAGCTTATGTGTTATAAGTGGGATGTGTAGACACAATTTTGATCTTGGAATACTGCAGTGTCAGAGAAAAACTGGTCCACCGGCAGGGAAAGTTATGAAGGCATTCAACAGAGAGACTTCTAGAAAATGTCATCCATAATTTACATTTTCTGTCATGGACACTTTTGTTTAATTGAATGTTATTTACTTTCTTGGACTATACCATACCCCAACCCTTATCCTCTTAGCAAAATCCTTCAACAGATTTGCACAGATTCAAACAGTTGATAATCCATTTAGAAAGGTAGAGGATGAAATTAAATGGAAGTGGTTTTGTGCAGGCAATTTACCAAGCCTGTTTCAAATGCTCCCTTCATAATTCATTGCAGCTGTGCAGCTGAAAGCATACCATATGTATACCATGATGATTACAGGTTATATGCACTTAGCTTTTAAATGGTTAAGAGGCAACTGTGGTCCTTGCTTGATATTAGGCTGCTGCAGTAGGACTTGTGGAAGTAAATACATGGAAGAGCTGGAATGTCTGTGCTGGAATGTGATCACTGTTTGGGGAAAAGGTATGTCAAGAGTGTGACTCAATATGGAGGTCACTGTGATTGATACAAGCAAACTGAAAAATATATATACTTCATCTGTAAAGAGAAGGCAAACTGCCCTTTTAAGTAGTTTAAAATAAAATGTGCATGGTTGAGTACTACTAATTGGGTAGGTGACACACCTGGAAATGACTGCTTGCTCTTTAAAATGTCTATTGAAAAAATAAGTTTTCTGGAAAAGAAATTTAATAGAGCTTTTAGGTATTTTGCTAATTTTCTCTCTCTCTCTTTTTTTTTTTTTTTTGAAGCATAGGATAATGATGTTCAGTCACAGATGCCTAAATGCAGGTACCTAAATAAAAGCCTGTTCTGTTTCCATGGGAGTAAACTGGCATTTTTTTCATTGATCTGACCTAAAATTGCCACGTTTTTCAAAAGTAACTTCAAAATGAGCTGTCAGTACATAGCCTTTTGAAAAATCAGGCTGATTACTTGATTGCCTAAATTTTGACACCCATATTGAACACCCCTGCTATATTATTCTAACCATTAAAGACAGTCTTTCCCAAAGGGCAGTCCTTGAGGCTGTACAAAGAAATTCAAAGCTGGTCCACATGGGAAACCAATTTCTTGTTATTTTCATGAAAAACTTGATGATGATAGCAAGTGGTTCATGAAAAGTTATCATGAAAAGCTGTTCACGGTGTTCTCTCAAAAAACTTGGAAACTACTGATCTATGGCAAGTGTATCAAGTTCCTACCTCCTTTTGATATGGCAGTATGAATTCTGAGGTGAGCTTCCTGCGTGCCATTTTGTGTGAAGAGAAAGTCTTGTAATTTATGTCTGCATGTTTGTGTGAACTTACTGTACATATTCAAGAAAGGTGAAAATAAAATTACAAGGATGTCATTTTTGGAAGACATAACTGATGATCATTTTGTGCTTTTCAAGTGAACAAGGCTCAGACCCTCATATTATGTGTTGGCATTGCTCCTTCCATGTCCATAAGCAGAAAGCAATTGTTTCTTCCTTCGTTTAGATTCAGTTTAACACACTGGTTTGTTTCTGAAAGGGAAGTTCTCAGGTATTTTTTAAATTAATCTCTCTTTCTCTCTGTCCTGAGAGATTTGGGAACTCTTGGATGGACTTCTGACATGCAGGTCAAAAGGCTGCTGTACTCATTCTCATGTTGATGGAGTGGGCCAGTTAGCATGCAGCCGTGGCACGTATCAATCTGAATTGGAGGTCAATGGAACAGGGAATCTTCTCAGCCATTATAAACAGCTCAGGGTAAAGAACCTGATTTTTAAGGAAGTACCTGTAGCTGTGGTTGGCCATCCTGGCACCCAGAAAGTGTATTTTAGGAGGGAAACAGAATCCCATTGAGTCCGACTGAAGGTGTTATATATTCAATGGCATTCGAAAGCTGACCCTTGCAGAAGGGCAGGGAAGTTTGTTGTTCTTGCCACACAGAGGAGTGATGATGGCCAAGTGCAAGAAAACTTGATGCTACAGCATAGCCTTATGAGAACTTCTGTATGTAGAGGAAACATAGGGAAAAGAGAATAACTGTAAATATGTAATTTCTGGACCTATATTTTTCATAAACATGTGAGATTTACATGGAAAATAGATTTAACTGTTGGTCTGGAAACATGACTGTTCTACTGCACATGACTCTGAGATTTAAGTGCAAGTCAGTCATGTCT
This sequence comes from Stercorarius parasiticus, assembly GCA_013396915.1. Taxonomy (NCBI): domain Eukaryota; kingdom Metazoa; phylum Chordata; class Aves; order Charadriiformes; family Stercorariidae; genus Stercorarius; species Stercorarius parasiticus. Next base: position 582,400 of record VWZL01001201.1, read on the forward strand.
TGCATCGTGCTGCTGTTGTCTGCTGCTGCATTAAGATTGAAGGTGAGAAGACACACCTGTTTTTTAATGCAAGCACTGAATAAGCCCCCCAAAATGGTGTATCTCTTCTCTGCAGTGAAGTTCTGTTGTATTTCTCTTGGTTTCTCTGCTCGTGTGCTGTAGTCCATCCTGGCCTCCCATTCCTGGTCATGACATATTGCTGAATTGTGGCATTTACTGGCTTACTCTTAGGTTTCCTCTGCCTTACCCTGGATCCTGTGGTGTGGTGATTGCTTTGCCACTGGCTTGGTGCTCAGTCTTCTACATGGAAAGCTGCTTGAGAGACAAAAGCATGAGATGTCAGAGAGAAAAGTGAGAGTAAACTAGGAGCAGAGGCCAAAGATGGAGAAGAGGGAGCAGTGTGTCCATGGAGAGGTGGTTGTAGCACAGTTACTAGGGAGATGGAAAACTTTGTAGAGAAATTCAGCATCAAAACCGCCGAGGGAAGAAACAGCCCAGCTACAGTTTTCTTCAGGAATAAAACTTCCAAGACCACATGTGTTACATCCCTAAGCATCTGAGATGAAATGCAGTTGTAAATGAAAAATAAGTTAATCAAGTGACTTTAATTGCTACTTAGTTATTATGTTTTGGGGCCCTTGCCATTTAGGATGAAAACTTTCATAGATTCCCAGTGTGATATAACTATTGTATAAATTATTAGCTCTACTTTATGACAAAAGTTACACATCATCACAGTAGAGTGTAGAAGCAGATGTTGAACGTGTTTTTTACATGCTGTATTTGTCATACTTTGCAATACATAGTGTAGCGTTTGCATTTTCATTAAGCTCTCATTACTGCCAGTGTGTTGCTGCTGATGGGGCTGGTTTACATCTTGCTCCACAGTTAATAGTGATGATTGGAGAACATTTCTAGCCTTTTGTATTTCATCATATTGTTAATTGATTCTGTTCAGATGGCTGACCGCCCTGTCACAATAAAATGATGACATTCTCTAAATCCTATTTTAAGTCAAATAGCATTGATTAGTGACAAGGAAAAATGTAAATGACTGTTAGTATTTTTTTTAAGTGTGTAGTACAGCGACTGGAATAAGAGCAAAACTTATGGCCATGACTGTAGTCCACTGTTAACTATTCATATCAATTATTTTAACCAGTACTTTCTAATTTTATTTAACAGGCACCTCAACAATTTGTTTTGGTGCATCTTCTGCCTTTTATAAACCATTCTCCTACATCGACATGTCACTCATCAATAAATGAGTTTTGTCCCTGGGAAACCTAAGAAGGGGGATGAGAGACTTCTGCTTATTTAAAAAGGCAAGCAGGAAGTTACGATTTTGTCCCATCACTTCCCCGTGGAATCAGTCTTCCCTGTGGAATTTTACTCAAGTGCAGCCTTTAACCTTGGATGCATACTTAAACTACCCGACGCATCTGAAGCTTATTTATTTAGGCCTTGAAATATTTCCATTTGCAAAAAACATAGCAGAATAAAACCACCCAGTTGCCAAAAGGCTGTCATTATTCCCAAACTGCTCCCAGAAGAATGAACAGTCCAGCATTTGGTTAGGAAGGGATTGTAGGCTCATTCAAGTTGGGAACAGCAGAAGGAAAGGCGGGCCGTGTGTCCTGTCGTGGGGGACACAGAGGTAAGAGTGTTGGTGCTTGTTGAAGAGGTGAGAGGGAGGGCTGGGGGCAAGTGCTGTGCCCGCTGGAGGTGCCTGTGCACGGCATCATCCCTGCAGCAGAGCCCTGCCTTTGCCCAGGGTTGGGCAGAACAGCCTCTGGCTGAGACATAATGAAGCCCGTAACTCCTGCTGCTTCCAGAATCTCCAGTATTTCAGTCTACTCCTGTCAGTTATCCCTTGCATTTTTGATGTTTTGTTCTACTTTTAGTATTTGTGGTTTTCGATTTTTCTTTTGCTGCTATCTTTCTCTTATTAGATATTTTTCTTTCAAAACAATTCGTTCTATTACACTGCTTAAGCAACAGTTGTGCTGGGGTAGCCAATGAATCACCCTGGCCTGCAGGATGGGGAAGTCTGGGGATGGTGGGATGGGGCATTGCAGTTTCTCTGTTAGTTGCAGATGTTTCACTGAAGGTATTTGCAGGACTGATTATTTCTGGTAAAAACAGTAAGTGCTTCTGTGGGATGGCCCATGGCTTGTATGTAGAGACTGAATATCATATTCATTTTTTCATCTCCCTAGTTCAGTTGCTTTATCTGCATGTGAAGTAGTTTTTGAGTTTCTTGTTTTCCTTTATACCCCTGAAGACTGTTTAATTTACTCTGGCATTTCCCATCAGTTTTTTTAGGTGCTAATTATTCCATGAGGTTTCTCTATGGTCCTTGAGCTTCCTTCCCCACTAGGGTAGCTGTTGGTTTCAGGGACTGCCTCTGTATTTACACCCTATTGCATAAAGATGTCTAGCTGATGACGTTCTGTTTGTCTTACTCTTTCTTTTGCATTACTTCACAGGAAGCTTCTCAAACTGGTTCTTCTGGTCTGCTGTTAAACTCTGTCCTCAGATATGTATGTACAGCTTCAGCTGAGAGTCAGTAAAAATTACCTACGTGTATCAGATGCTGAGAATGGATCCTAAGATAAGTCTTTTTTAAGTTACTTCACCGGTAAACTTTTTGTAGTGTTCAACCAAGATGGAACATGACACCACTGAATAGACACGCTAGGATGGGCTGCACTGACTTTGTCAGTCACAGTGTTACTGGTGCCAACACACTAGTAGTTGAGAACAAAAATTTCTCCTTCATGGGAAGTCATTAAAAGCCATTTTGTTTGTATCTTCTTTAGATGCTTAAAAGACTGTGGAAAGGATTTGAATTGTCAGAAGAGTGGTTTTTGTTTGTGTTTTTGTTTTTTTTTTTTTCGCCCCAGTAGTTTCCTACACTGTGACACTTGGAAATGACCTGGCTCAGAAATGCTAGGAAAACTGCTTATTTTGATAGTTTCCCAATAATAAGGATTATTATTAGGTGTGACACTGTAATCAACATTTCCACAACATTTCCAACTAGAAGACAAATTTCCCCTGCTTTCATTCTTCATGTAATGTAACGCACATTGTGACACGCAGGCTGAGTCTTTCCACTTCACAACCTTTCCCAGGGGTTTTATGATGAGCCCAGTGTCTCCAGCCGAAATGTTTAGTAGTCTGAAGGGGGTGGATGTGTATGCGAACCTCCTTCCCACAGTGTACAACATGCAGAAAACCAGGGAATCGCTGGATCCCTGACAGCACTGTCCATAGGCAGGCTTTCACTGAGATTGAGAGCGTTTTGCCTGCGTAAGCAACTCTTGGATTGTGCTTTTATGCTTCTACATCAGGAATTAAATACTGCCTTCATCTACACAGTTACTTTTCATGGCCCGTATCTGAGTGGGTTTTCTAGTCATTTAAGGCTAAATTAAGTCTTCTCTGTAGATAACATCTTTGGGAAAAGAAACCCCCAGTTGTCCCAGGGAGTGGTCCTCAGGGGAATAAGCTCAGATACTGGTTAGTGTAAGCAAAGCTCTCACCATCTCTATATGTGAAGTATTGTGATACAGTGTATGAGACAATAAATTTGAAAAGATGCTTTCAGTTATTGGAGCAAGGCCAGGTTTCTGTTAGCAGACTCTCCCTCTAGTCATACAGTGGAAAAACTGACCTGGGTGAATAGCTGCAGGGGCTTCCCCCCAGGTGGAGCAGAGAATGGAAAATGTATATTATGAGCAGACCCACGTAGTGATCCTGGGGACCCTATACAGAAGTTCAGTGTGTGTCTAGGGATGTGTAAGAGGCAATATTCCTGCATATTTTTTGATGGAGGATGTATGTGGATTTATCCTGCTAGTGCTGACTGCAAATACCAATGAAGAAGGTTCAGGATCAGATATTTTATTTGCTGATAAGTCTTAAAATGCTTAGACAGGTTGAGACCGTTCCAAGCATCGATATACAATGATGGATCCGTAGGGCATGAGGAGATTAAATGTTTCTTTTCATGCCTCAGAGTCAGAATACTAATGCAATACAATGAAAACATGTTTAGCTCTTAGAAGGATTACAGAGACTTCCAGAGATTTTAATCCACAGAGGATTCCTAATTACTATAATAATGATTTTTCATGCAATAGTTCATAAATCTTTGACAAGCAAAAGGGGAAAGTGTCTTTTATGCAAAGAAATTCAAAGGATTTCATTTTAAGTTACTTTGTAATTAACCTGTAACTGATCATTTAGTTGATAAAAGACCTGCTACATTGTAAAGATAGTATTTCCTAGGCAGTGACTGTTGTGAGAGAAATTTGTGTAGCTTTCCGAAGTCCCTGTTTGGGAGGTTTTTAGTGCAGCCAATCTAAGACAGTGAATGAGGATAAATTCTGAATTAAGCAGAAGGCAGAGTGGTGCAGTGACTGCATTATTTATACCAGTCTTCTCTACTTTCATGTTATTACTATTTAAAGGTACAGGTTATAATTGACTTTAAATGATAGTGAGCTGCTCCCACATTCTGCTGTTCTTGTTGATTCATGCAGAAATGACAGGCTGTAGAGTATGAGTCATTTTACAAGGTTGACATGTTTTTTGTGTTGGGTGGGTTTTTTGTTTGTTTGTTGTTTTTTTTTTTTTCAAAAAAACCCCCCAAAAAAGTAGCTGTATCATCTGTATCCACTGACTATAAAGTTCATCTAGAGGACTGATTCAGATGTAGCCCCCCATACTGAGTTAATCTAACATTAAATGAGATGAAGCCCACGACAAGTTGTCTATTTTGCCAGTTCCCTGGGTAGAATCTGCCTTTTATCGCTTACAGCCAGTTCACCTGTATATCCTGTGTTACACTGTAGGTCTTCCCGTATTTTTTTTTATACTACTTATTATCAGACAAAATCCCTTTGTTCTGAGAAAAAGAACTAAAGGAATAGAAATACATAACATTATGAATTTTTAACCTAAGTAGTGGGTAGCAAGATGAAAAGTATTTCATGTTTCTGAAGATTAGCCAACTTCTAATTATTGGAGCTTAAGAAGAAACATCTTTAGGAAGCAGGTCACTTCAAAACTGCATGATTTCTTGTATGTACTAGCTGCATTTGGAGACAAGATATGTGAACTGCATTGAAAATTTCTATGTAACTTGTTTCTAAACATTTTTGTGACTTTGGCGTATTATTTCAATTGAAGATTTAATCCATGCAGTAATTTGCAGAAAGAAAGTATCAGGCCTATGATAGATAGATTTTTTTAAATTTTTTTTTGAAAGAAACTGTTTTGATGTGGGTTTAACATACATGCCAATATTCTCATTTGTATTTCTAAGCAAGTGTGCAGGTAAGAGATTGTCGCAGGTCTTGGAACTGATCATAATACTCAGTTTTACACATATTTCCAGAAATTCCTCTTAAAAAGTCTTTAGACATTTTTGATTGCTTCTGGTAGATTTCCATCTTTTGTATATGTTTAGGTATAAATAATATGCAGGTAGAGTTTTAGAATTCGACTTTTTAAAAGGGTATATTGCATTTGCAACCTGGCTCAAATTTTAGGTTCAAATCTGCAGAGTTTTGCTGTCCAAAATGTTAAAGCCCAAGCTGGAATGTACCCTCGCTCAGGCCTGGAAAGCACCAGCCCCTCTGAAGTTAACGCTGTGACTCCCTGGGCTCTCTTGAGCTTTAAATGGTTTTATGGGATCCAATAGTTGAAATTTAACCTAACCATTACTATGAAAGGACAAGAACAATTAGTTGTAATGATTGCTGAAAGACACCTTCAACCTTTAGGGAGTTGACGAGGGGGAGAGATGGAATATAATTCCCAAGTCACCCGTTTTCTCCCATTGCAGACCTAAACAGCACTGGTTTGTTGCCTGGGTCTGTCCTTTTCCTCTGCACTGACAGTCACTGGCCATTTGAATTCAGCCAGTGGGTGTTCAAGAGCCTCAGGCAGTTGCTGTAACGAACATAAAGTGAATTTGTAGCAGAATGCTAACACTTGTTATCAGATACTTTGTCAACATCTCTGTAAACAGCCACCGTGGATTTGCTGTACATCCCTGCTTCAGCGCAGGGGTCTGCACACAGAGTGGGCTTCTGCTGTCCAAGAGATGGGCCAACAAACTCAGCAGGACTTCAGTCCAGTGCACATACACAATACAAGCGTGCTGTAAGGAAATCTTTCATGATGAATTCTTGTATAAGCTCGCAAATTTCTCTACTGCCTCAGTAATGCATGCCGTTATTTTTTTTGCAAAAACTTATTTTATATATCAATGCTGAGATGTGTAGATTGACAGACTTGTATTCTTACTTGTATTCTTTTGCTCTCCAAAGTCAATCTGGAGATGATATTGCTGGTGCTTGCTCTTGGTTGGTTTGTTCATGCTAGTTAACTTTTCCTACACCGGATGACACTTTTTCTTGTATATTGCTTAAGCTGTAACTTGGAAGCCACCCCAAAGTGACATAAGGGTTTCTCATTTAATTTCCTCCTCAGCCCAGCCTCAGCCTCCCTTGGAACAGACCAGAGGGTTTCCCAGCCCTTGTTGTGGGTGGCAACTGTGTAGAGGCACAGGCTGTGACCACAGCAGCTGGAACCCCAAAGAGTTGCCATTTACACCAAAACTGTGGTCACACTCAACGGTGGCATCTCTGCATGCTCTGTCATACTGAATGATTAATGAACCTTTCTCTCCCTGCACATAAATGTCAGTCTAATTCCAGGTGAGTTCATAGATATATTTGTGAAGCAGTATGTTTCCTCAATGAGAAGATCTAATGTCATTGTTCTGACTTAAGAAACAAGCCTTGTTTTGCCATGGCTTTTTTTTTCCAGTTGCTGTTATTCTCTTCGTAAATGTGCCTAGCCCTTGTGCTGAAATTTTCCTACTGTCAAGCAGATACAGGTCTGGGGAATTTTGTTAGTGGTCTCGGGTGTTACAAGAACAAGCTTTATTCTCTTCCTTGTACAACTTTGTATGGAAGTTATGTTTTTGCGCTGTATGAATGCCAGTTTTTGGAATGTGCTGCTAATTGTGGAAAATTTTATTTACTGCTCTTTCTCCGGAGTTGAAAGGCATTATATTTTTGTTCCATTTGAGAGATAAATGCCTGTCTGCTTGTGTTACAACTTTATTTTCATTTTCAATTTCCTTTTTGTCGGCTTCTGGATGACCTTAATATATTCCAAGGATTTACAAGATTATGTTAATTCATCTCACCCACAGTGTCTCTTTTGTTAGTTTATTATTCTGGAAAGCCACTTACACTGTCGGTTTGAACGCTCTCATCAAGACAACATAGTCTGTTACTTTGGTGTCCTTGCTAAGAAGGTTTCCATGTTACTTTTGTGACTTGTCCTTTTTTTCAACCAAGTTTAGAAAGAATTTGTCAATCATAACTTTCTTGTTTTCATCTTCCCCTAGCCTAGTCCACCCAATGATTGGGTACTCTGCATGTGCATTTTCCCATTTGACTGCCATTAGTATAACTTGCAATGTTGGTGGCCTTCGCAAGCTCTCTTATGCCCCACCAAGGTGCAACTTGCAGAGAAGAAAAAACTTCAGTGAGAGTAGAAGTGTGGTCTGTTCCAGCACTGGAATTAGCATAAAAGCTTGGGCCATCTGGTCCAGTATCCCTGGTGCTCAGAGTGATCATGTTCCTTCTTAACCCAGTTGTGTCATACCTGAAACATAAGGATTAATATACTTTCTAAATGTTTAACGTTACCAGAAGTAACCACCATGGAAATTCTTAATGCCTATATAAATGGCTAATCCTCCTTTTAAGTCTTACTAAGCCTTACTGATCCTTTAGGTCAGTGAGCTTCTTGGGTTAACTATGTGTAGTGTAAAAAAGCATGCTTTTCCTCTCTGATGTTTCAATTTTCTGCTTTTAAGGGTTTTTTTGTGTAATATGCCTAGAAGGAGAGGTTCCTTGTTTTACTGTTTTCCTTTCTTGAGGACAAACTGACAGCAACCACATTTGGTTTATGCACCGGAAAATCCTTTATGATTTTTTGTTACAGCCTCATAGGGCCTATACCTCTTTCAGGAAACTCTTAACATCAAGTGAGAAAGTGAGGGAGAAGGAAAGGTGCCACTGAATCAGTAAGATGACCTTGTTTTGTCCCTTAAAATATCATTCAAGTTTTTCCTGATAAATAAATGGTTACATATCATTTTATTTCAGCGTCGGCTTTGTACTTCTGGAAAATTCTAGGGGCTTGATGAAGTAGTTATTTTTTTAATGGGCATTCAAAGGGCTGGACTTCCACTGAAATTACTATAGCACTTTCAGTGGCAGCTGCAAATGGCAAGGGTGGAAGTGAAGATGATGGCAGCCCGTCTGGAGCAACACTTGGGTAAGAACTGGGCACCTCTTAGATAGTGGTAGGCAATTAATGACTCACAATCTAGTTTTCAGTTCATTTGGTAGTCAAAAAGTCCTTAGCATAACTGAGACTTGGATCAGTTGTATTTTCAGGATCTCTGCTATCCTTTATCCGTGTTAGTGTCTCATATTATTTTTTAAAATTTTTACTACCTGTTAAGAGATTGTTATTGATTTCACGTAAAAATAATCGGTCATCTTTGCTGACTCATTTGCAAGCAGTGAAACAGCAGTAGCAGAACATATATTTTCTCTCGCTCAGTCATTCGTTTACTTCATTCAATGACCTTGTGCATTTTGACTAATGAACACATGTATTGGTATTTATTGCAATAACATTTCTGTCTGCCAGAGAGACAAAGAGTTAAAGCAATCCACTGGAATGAAATTACCCCCTTGCCCAGAGCAGAAAAGGCATCTACATGTTGAGAGGCAAACTCCTTTCCTTATTATGGGCATGAGAGAGGCAGCAAGAAAGACAGGAAGCAAGAGGAGATGTATAGACCTCATGCTGATTCAGGAAGGACCACTTAGTTGGTTCTGAAGTCAGGAGTTTGTTTCCGCTAATGCGGCTTGCGTGCAACACAGAAAACACTGAGGCTTGCCCTCCATCAGGAGTATAAAGCATCCCGTTCAGGTCACAAAGTTTAAGGTTTAAGTGATCTCTGAAGGCCATGAGATTGAGTCTCTTGCTCAGAGCAGGACTAATTTCAAATGTAGACTCGGTTGTTCTGGGCTTTGTCCAGCTGAGTTTTGAATATTTCCAGGGTTAGATACTCCATGATGCCCCTGGGCAAACTGGTCCCAGTGCTTTCACTGGGAACTGCTTTTTTTTTTCCCCTTATGCTCAAGGCACAATTTCCCTTCCTACAATTTGTTTGCTACCCCCTTATGATAAGAGTCCCAACTCTGTCTTCTCCACTGGGTAGCTGAAGACAGCAACTAGATCCCACTTAGTTTTCCCCTTGCAGTCCTTAACTTATTCCAAGTATTTCAAGACTATATTAATTCATTTCTGTCACCCAGCATTTGTTGTTGTGTTGTTCTGGAAAGGTGCTTAGGTATCTCTGTTTGATTGCTTTCAGCAGGGCAATGGGGTCTGCTAGTTTGGTGTGCTTGCAAAAATGAACACAAGGAGAAACCATGTTTGTGAGAGAGAGAGCGAGCCTGAGCTGAGCATCACGAAAGCAGTAGTGAGCTCCTGTCCAGTGACAGTGTGTACCTTGGAATTTGAAGGCATATATTTCTGTCTGCTTGTCTGCTGTCATTTTTTTTTTCCATCAATTCTTCCCTCTCTGAATTGCTTTTATCCTTTATTTCTCTGTACCTCTCTGCTTTTCCTTGGAATGTTATCCTAGAAGGAAATTTTATTATATGCAGAAAAGAAAAAAAGAAAAAAAAAGAGTCGGACCTCATAAAAACACAACACTGCTAAGAGATTTAGAGAGTCAGTCATCTTAATCTGCGTGGAGTGATGGACTGTGATTTGATGAGGATGATGCAGAAGTTTTCACAGACATGTCTGGGCAGGTTTGTAAGGTAAATTTAGCTGGCATTTGAGGCCTACTGTCAGGTGATGAGATGAGATTCTGGAGACAATTTTTTCTTGACCGGTGAAGAGATGACAGGGATTCCTTAAGGTCAAGGAAGCTGCAGAATGAAACTTTGTGTTCATTTTCTTACAAGTGTAAATAATCATGTGATTGAGGCATATCATCTTGAATGAGGGGAAAAACCCACATGTTGAGATATGGAGAAGGGGCCCAGCTGCTTTGCCTGGGAAACTCTTCATGGCTTCGGGAAATGTTCCTCCAGTCTTGTTGAGTCCCAGAAGCAGCACTACCTGCAGTGAAGGAAATGAGATGTTATAAGGATATTCTCCATCTAAAGCGTAATTAGAAGGGCCTAGCTATGAGCGCTCTCTCTTTGCAATATCCCACAAATCCAGATCCATTATATAGCTTGCTGCATGAATTCCTTATTCTGAGATTTCTGTAAGTTGAGAAATGAATTCCTGTGACTCTTTAGCAATAACAAAAGCAGAACATCTCTATAATTGTGAGCTCATGCTTTACGTGGAGTCAGTGCCTGTACTCCAGCTTGATTTCTGAGACAGCAAAGCAAACCTGCAGGTTTACTATATTAAAAGTTAACGTCTGAAGAAGCCTGTTTAAATGTATGCTTATAAGTATCCACATGTTGAGACAAACATTTCTGTCATAATGTGGTTCAAAAATATTTTCTCTTGGCATCTTGAGTAATTACTGCCAATCTGCATGCAGTTTATTTCTGTTTATTTTCTAGTAAATTCACCAGCTTCTTCCATCAAAATCCCATGTCAGTGTTTGAGGTCTAATGTTCTGTGGCTTTAGAATTATCACCCGCATGTATATTGCAAAATTGCGGTTCTACTATAAAGTTGTCCTGCAGGGAGCTTTTGAGGCTTTCATGACCTCATTTACACAGCAATAAATTCCCAAATCTCATTCAGCCAGTGTTTTCTCTGTGACTAAATATTTCAGTCTCCCACCATATGAGATCATTTTACAAAGCTGAAGTGGTATGAGAAAGACTGTTATAATTAAAGGTATAATAAACTATTAAACTTGAACAAATGAACTGGTGCTCTGGTGGAAAAAAGACCGTAAGCTTGTGAAACCTATTCTTCCTCATTACAGTAATGGCTGTTTCCCAGGCTTGGTCCATGCGGCTGTTCTGCATGGCCCTCATTACTGTGGCTAATCTTAGAACGGCAGCTTCCTTCCTTTTAATTTATGGATTCCATTAAAGGTAGCTATGGTCTATATGTAGTTTACTAAGGCTTAATTTTCTTGCCAAGTGAAAAAATATATTTTCACCAAACAACCCCAATAAATCCAACCTTCATTTAAAATGGAAATTTCAGTGAAAACTCCTGTTTCCAAAATAAGAGTCCTTGTATTGCTTTTTTCCTGAATTACACTGCAGACATATCATTACATGTCCTCTAAAATATGAAAGCATGCAGGTACAACGTAATTTACAGGTAGTACTGAAGGCAGATTTTGGTCCTGTAATGATCCCAAGTTTTCTAGAAAAGTTTGCTATTTAAGGAGGAGAGGGAGATTGCATGGCCATCACCAACAGGAGTTCCTCATTGGAGTTACTGCCAATGCAGATACTTTAACGACAATTGATAACTAAATTAGATAGCACCCTTGAAAAAGTGATGAGGTTTTTTTTCTCTTTCTAAAATATATTAAGCCGAGTGTAATGGCTGTAGCTTCTAAAACAAACACATTAAAAATGATGAAAGCATAGTTCAAAGATACATGGTCACTTTAATTGCAGAACTTGTCTTAATTTTTAGGTATTCAGTAAATGCTTTTTCTTTCGAGGCGGACCATAGCTATTCCTGTCGAGTTCATGTTTGGTACCTTCTTCATAACAGTTCAGTGTGCCATTGGACCTAAGGCTCTCTGGACTGGTCAAGAAAGGGAGAAAATACTTGGGCCAAAGAACTAAAGGGGTTTACTTTGGTTTTGGAAATTGAACTTTCTTTTATCCTGAGGTAAACCTTAGAAGATCTGCATATGTTTATATGACTTGTAATATTAAAGTGTCTGACAATATTAGGGTTTAAATTCTGCAGGAAAATATGCTAAATTGCTCAAATCCATTATCATATTGTGTATTGCTTTTGTCTGTTTGTTGCAGTTTTTTTAATTATTAGCTTATTCTCCTCAATACTGTTCTTTCAAGTTGTTTATGCTGTTGCTGTGGAATATCCCTAGTGTGACCACGGAAAAAGGAGGAGGAAATAATAATGATTAGTGCAGTATATTGTCTTCATCATGTATTCATTAAATTTTGTTTAGATAATTAATCTGGGGGTTAAAATTCAGCAACTGTTCCTATTTCCACAGTTGCTGCACTCTGCCAACACAAGCTTTGATGCAGAATTAACTTTATTTTTGGAGCTAAGTTGGATCTGTTGGGGATCCTTTTGCTCATCGTAGTATTTCAGCAGTAATTTCTTATAAAAAATGATTCCAGTGTACATTCTGGAAAACTGAGTCACAGAGACTGTTTTCTTTATGCATATCTTGTATGTGTCTGACCGACAGCCAACATACTTGGTAGACCATGGCGGTGGTGGTGTACAGGGAAATTCTGGTTTGGAAAAGGGCATGGGGAAGATTTTGCCAACTAAATCATTTTGCTCTTAGAAAAAGTCCTCCTTCGAAGGGGAGGAAGGAAATGTGGCCAAATTGGCAAAAATTCCCACCAGTCCAGTTATTTTGAGATTTACTGCTGCAAACATCAGCCTTCAAAACTGAGAAATAGTTTGTTCCGTTTTGGGACGGTATTATATCTGCTCCTTTTCAACACATTGTTGGAAGCCCGTTGAAAGTACAGGATTAGTAGAGTGCAATGCGTAAAAGAGAAGTGGCTTAGGCTTTGTTTTGTTTTGGCTATGCAGGATAATAGCAGTCTGTCGTGGCTGTTCAATAGGTTAGGCAGCTGAGGAGGGAAAAAAGATCCTCTAGTCTTAGCATTTACCTGGGAAACTACATAATCAGCCATCAAATCTTCAAACATCTATAATTACGTGATGATTCCAGCATTTAAGTGTCTCTGAGGATCTCCAGTCGATTGAGAATTTTTGTTTCTTTTATGTAGACAATTAAATATTTAACTAAGTGTTTTTGAAAAATCTTGGCAAGTCATGGGTTTTCTTCTACTTGAAAACAATCTTGGAATACACATGGTATTTATTAATGAATTCTGGTTATTTTAGAATGGATTTGTAATCTTGTATTCTTTAGAAAAATAATGTTGTGTTTTGTAGACCTGCAGGGTGCTGTTAATGCTTTTTGTTAGATGGAATCTGAAAAAGGTAAGGTTTAAAAAATAAATTCAGGAGAGGAGTAAAGATGTCAATATCTGATAAATGGTGTTGTACTTTCTTAAAGGAGAGCAATAATGGCTATCTTTTGTTCTTGGCTAGTTAGGTTTGATGCAAGGTTCTGAGTTGCTGAAACCTACATCACAGGCCTGAAAATGTGGTTTGCTGGCTTTTTTTTTGTTTAAATTTGTCATTATGAACCTTCCCGTGGAAACTGATGTTCTCCAGTAAGGATGTCAAAACTCTCTGCTGAGTATTCCTGTTGGCACTGGGTCCCTGCACTGGTTGTCATTGCTTCAAGTTTTGGAAAAATATTTTCTGTAGAGTTTACAAAAACTGTATTTATAATCAGCACCTGGCTTAAGATAAAATATTGTCCCTGGACCTTGTCCCTTACCCTTCGTCGAAATATTTAGCCTGATTACTCTCTTCTATCTCTAGCATTTTCCAACGCAGAGAAGACGAGAACACGGAGCTGATGTGCTGAGTACAGGGTTAATACCTGAGAGGTTTTTCAGAGCTGCATTTGACAGGGCAGGTTGGGCCGTGAGTGACGTGTGAGGAATCCCTTCCCCTGCATTGGCCAGTAGAGTCACAGGGTCAATGTCACGGCCCTTCCATTTTTTCAAGTACTTTACCCATCATGTAAATTCAGGATTTAAGAAATACAAAGTAAATGGGACCTGGATTTGCTGTCTGTATTTTGTCCCCGTAGCGTATCTTAACGCTTCCTGCTTTCAGTACCTGGCAGCTTTGTGCTGGCATAGTTGGGTCTGCAGTATAGGGAGTATAGTTGGCAGGCAAAAAAGGTTATTGCTGGCTAGCACCAAATCAGTACTGAACACTGATGGAAGGGGAAGAGATAAGTTACTACTTCCGATTTTTGGAAGTATTATAAAAATCAAATAGAGGCAAGGAAAGAGAGCAGGCACAAGAGAGAAGATGACAAAGAAGGTAATGCTGTTGTGCATCCTTTATGCTCTGTACAAACAAGCTTATTAATGTGCAGAGTAGAGGCCATATGGCAATCTCTATTTTAATCACCCCTTTCAGTGTCTTGTAATCTGCAGAAACTTTCTGGGTTGACTTCTTTACAAGTGGCTTGTTTTTATTTGGGAATTCGAGCATACTGGGTGGAGGTGGGGTTTTTTCATTAGAAGGAAAGTCTGTGTAACTATTTCCTAGTAGCTTAACAGATGAAAGAGTGTGTGTTGTGGGGAGGGAGATAAAATTCAGCATGAAAACAATCCATTCTAAAAAGCAATGTGGAATGATTTCATTATTGTTGGAGGCTTTCAGGATTTATATATGCAAATGGTTTTCCTTTTCTACCCATAGCTAGAAGTGGAAAAAGTAATGCCTGGATCAGGTCACAGATCATTTACTAAACTTCATGGAACCATCATAGATAAAAATTTCTTTGGTCACCAACATCTTGCTGTCCCAAATGTCCTCATACACCTTCAGCATTGATTACCTCTTCAAACCTTTCCGTCAGTAGTCCGTTGTTACTCACTTGCTGATGTATTATGAAATGGTAAGGAAGAAATAAAGTTCTGAGATAATATCAATTTTTTGAGCCTTTCAATTTGTCTCTTCTGAAGCTCATTGCCTTGCTAGGATCCCAACATCGTATTTGATAGACCAGTCAAATTGGTCTGAAATCATAGTCTTGGTGCGGTTTGCTGCCTTGGTACATGTCTCGGCACATGTCTCTCAACTCCTTTTTAGTTTATGACGTTGGTGTCAGATGATATTATCCAGGGCATGTTAATTTGTGTGGGGTTTTGGATTTTTTTTCATTTCATAATCAAAATATGCCATCCCAAGTTGCATGTAGTTTCATCATTCCCCAGCATTCAGCAGTGAGCTGAATCTCCTGAGTATCACTTAGATGTCGTCACTTTGGTTTTGACTGGCATTTTACTAAGCCCCTAATAAATTCCATGCCTGGTTCTTTCAAAGCAGCATCACCTGGGCACAGTGAGGCACAGTTTAAATCGTTACTAGTATAACCACACGAAAGAGCTAATCTTTCACTACAACACTTCGCCTTCTTCCCCATGGCTTCATCAAGATCTTTACACAGCTGTAAAGCTTGTTTTGGTTTGCAGAGATTGGGGCAGAAAATTACTTGCTGGGCATCTCCCTGCTTATATTAGCATTTTTAGTGAGGGTTCAGGTTTCCCTTTTCCTGAGACATATTAGTCTTTAAACTCATTTAATAATATTTTACATTATTTGATGTCTTGGAATGACTTCATTTAAAAAAAAAAAAAAGATAATTCAGGCAGTAGGTTATTTTGAAGTCTTTTCTTCCAAAGCTCTGAGGAAATTTTAAACTTTTCCCTGGGCAAGAGTCTAGTCAGCTTCAGGAGGGCACAGGATGCTTGAAAATAGGGAAACACAGTGTTTGCTTTATCCTTGTGGCTAACTCCCTGCTTACAGTGTGGCAGTTTGCATACTTCTTGACTTAAACTCCAGGAGTTTAAATAGCTTTCTGAGAGTTGTATAGGCTGGTATCGCTTTGTCTTTTGGGAAAACAACCGTTAAAAAAACCACAACAACCACGACCACTTTATTTTATGCATTCTTTACAAGTTGTTTTTAAACACTGTGTTTTAAACATGTTCAATTGTAGTGATGCGCTCACCAGTGGAAATAATATAAATTGATTTAAAAATGTAAAACATTCTAATGGGAAGCAGTAATATTGTGAGTCAGTCATTCATAACAAGAGACCGTTTTGCTCTGCTTTCCCTCTCTAGTATTCCTGTAGCTGCCCGGTACTGTCACTATAATGGAAACAATAGAGGTAGAAAAGCTCTTTGATTATTTGTGGATGTAAGTTTGTAAGGGCCTTGAAACCAAACCACTGTTGCTGATGATGTATCTCTTGTGTTAGTGACACTGTAGGACTCTTTCTGATCAAACCAGCTCTAGGACCATATGATGTAAAATGCCATCTGGGTTAGAAGCAGGATTTAGCTTCTGATGCTTAAGTTGGAAGTGGCATTGTCAGAAACTCTTCTAGCTGTAATGTGTGTTCAAAGGGAGTCGTAGACTATAAAATACTGTATTTCTGTGTTTCTGTTGTGTATAATGGGAGCTAATGGCATGTTGTTGTCTCTGATGGATGTTGACATAAAGGAATACAGCAATGCATCTTCCCTCATAAGAAGATGGTATCTTACAGGTGTGCTGTCTCACAGCTTAACGTAGTTTAAATATTAATCCAGATGATGTGCACAGTAGGCTCTTTAAAAGGGGTGCTTGCTGACATATATTTTAGAGAAGAATTGTTTAAAGGAAATGCAGTTAGCTGGGGGTTGGAACTGATATTTTTAGGTTTTGTTATTTTGCTTTAATTGATTTTTATTGTCACATTTTAGAGTAAGGCCCTTAAGAAAGAGAAACGTGAAGTTTTAGAAGGCTGAATAATGTCAGCATGAACCGTGTCATAGAAAAAGGAAAAGAAAGAGGAGAAAAAGAAGAAAACAAAATAGATGTGGGCAGGACAGAGTAGCCAGCCTAACTTCTATTTTCAGAAAAATACTGGAACAAATGTTCAGGCCTTGCAAGTACTAAAAAATAATACAGTGGTAAGTAGCAGCCAATGTGGATTTGTCAAAAAGAAATCATGTCAAACTGACAATGACAGATTAATAGACCTTGTGGCTGTGGAAGAAACAGTAAATGGAAGATGCAGTAGCTTCAGTTCAGTGAAAGCTCTGACACTGTTTCCCATGATGTTCTCATAAGTGAGCTAAGGAAACGTGGCATCTGTAAGAACAGCGTGGGACAGAGGTGGAAACTGTGTAGTTGCTGTAAATGGTTGGAAGCAGAGCAGCAAGGTGGGTTTAGGGACTAGGTACCTTCCAGATTATTGAAGCATGGGAATAGGTTGCAAATAGGTTTCCGGTGACACTTGAGTTATTTCCATCCCCTGAGGCCTTTAGAAGAGGCTAGATAAATGTACATCACCAATGGTTCCAGCAGAGAGGTTCCAGCCCTCCTCCTGGTAAGGAGGGCTAGGAGGAGGTAAACGTGATGATCTCTTGAGCTCCTTTCAAGACCTGTTTTGTATCATATTATCTCAGAAAAGACTTGGTCACTGTGCTCTGCTTTTCCTGCCAGTCAGTGAGTCTATGTGTGTACGTGTTTTTATAGCTCTAACTGATAGCCAGAATAATGTTGGCTGTAAAGAAAGTAACTCCAGTATATTGGTTATATCTCCCTGCTCTTTTCTATAGCAAACATAACATGAAAAAAAACAAAGATTATGAAAATCTTTATTAAATAATTCGTTTCAACTTCAGTGTGCAAAAGTACCCTAAACAAAATTGAGCAAACAAAAGGACTTAACAAAGAGGGTAGCTATGGTTGGTTGTATATGACTTTAAAAAAATACTCTCCATTTACTGCTTAGGTGTGTTACGTTTGCATGATTTGTTCTCTTATTTATACTCATTTCATTCTCTGAGAGTTTTGTTGGCTAGGTAATGAACCAACTGAGTGAATTCTCTTGGATGTGTACAGAATGTTTACTAAGTGATGTACCCAGTAGTTTAGTTTTGATTGAACCCCTTGCCATGCCAAATATATTATTCACATATTATTACAGTTCATTACTTCTCAACACTGTCAAATACAACACATACTGAATTTTAAAGATTTCCTTTGTGAAGGCAAGTGTAAGTATTAAGGGACAAATTGCAATTACTCCACTCTTCTCTCTCCTTAAAATCATCTCCGTAATATTATTTCCTTCCATTTTGTTCTATGCAGACCTTTCTGTTTCATCCACTATAGGAAAATGGGGAGATTAAGAAATGCACATCTGTGTCTGTGCAGTCTTTATATCAGACAGTAACAGCATTGCTAGCATACACTAGGTATGAAAGAAGAATGCGGTAGTTATTTAGCACCTCTATAGGTCTAATTCTATATTTTTAATTTTCACTATGACGTTTTCGTGCTTTGGAATAAATGCATGTGGGGATAGTACCAAAATGTTAAATATAATTAAAATTCTTCTGCAACAAAGAATATCAATAATTTTTCCTTCTTTAAGAATTCTGCAAGAGAAGTGATAATGATTTACTTTCATATGCTTTAGTTCCCTGGATGTTAATACTTTAACAAAGATCAATATATTGCATATTTCTGAATGCAGCCTATTAATTTGTTGTTTTAACATCTCAGGCTTGTGGTCTCTTTGAGTTACCCTTGCTACTTTTCTCATAATTAGAGGAACTCTTGGAAGAATGCACTTTTTAATCCCCGTGAGGGTTTTTTACTGCATTAAAATGGTTTCCAAGTAATGATCTGAAGTGAATTAATGATTAGTTCTATCAGTAAAATTTAACAAAGGAGAGGGGGGAAGAACAATAAAGATTGAAAAGTGAAATCAGTATTGCCACTGGGCTCAAGAAACTACTATCAGAAATACGTACGTACTGCCTTCTTACTCTGACCATGACTATCCCTTCAAATATTCTTTCTCCAAAGAAAGATTTTTCTTCTCTCCATTAATATTTTGTAATGGTAGTTTGGTTTTCTAGACCAAATGCTTGCTAAGTATACTTGAGCGGACGGGCAATGGTTGCAGTTGGGTTTTTTTGTGGAGCGGTGGGGTTGGGGGTATTTTCTCCCCCCGCCATTCCTAATTACATGCAAATTCTTCAAGGGAGAGAGCAAGATTTTAGCTTTCCTTGGTGAGCTCCTGGTCCTGCTCTAAGGGAGACAAGGGAGCCCCAGCTCCGTGCTGGGAGCCTGCAGCTTAGCTGGGACCAGCAGAGTGTGGCCCCATGAAAAGGAGGAATAAATTCCAGGGGACCGAAGGGGACTGGGCAGACCTTGCCATTTGGCGTGAAACAGGGACCTGTCTTGAGGACACAATAGGCAGAGTTGTGTACTTTTGGTTTACTTTTCTGGCTTTTGTGGTCACTTTGAGCTTTTCTGTTGAAAGATGAAATACCGGAACTGTTGTTGTAGTGAGGTTTGGCTTTTCCTCTGTTTAATGATCTTCCAGTCCTCTTTCGGAAGCTCTTGTATGGAAATATTTGGGCAGCTCCATCTCAACGCTATGGCAAACTTGGGATGCTCTCACACTTGGCTGCGTTGTCTTCTTCAAAAGCCTTTGGGGAAACAGAATTTCTTCTCCCTGAATCTTACTAGTAGACAACACAATGGTGTCAGTGTAAGGTAATCCTAAATTTGGTTTCGTCAAAGGTTTTGCTGCCAGGTTATTTAGTTCTTTACTTTCACAAACTAATCTCTGTGAACTCTCTGGTTGTGTTTGATTACTGGGGAAAGGAGCTTTGAGGAAAAAGGGAATAATTTTGTTCAGAGCTGCCTGCCCAGTACTCTCTGAGATAGTTCATACTGGCTACCCTGTGGTTTGTGTGCCCTAAATCACCACTTGATCACTTGTCTTCACAGGAACGAGGAAATTACACCTACCTCTGTTCTTGTGTTGTGCAGTGTCACCTGAAAGATAACGTAAAACCACAACTACTGCGCTCGAAGTATTGGAATCATTAAATTGCACAATGAACATTAAATACCAGTTACTGTATGTACTACCAGCAATCAGAGGGAGGCAGAGCAGTAACAACTCCGGGATGGGCAAGCAATTTCCAGGTGCTGCAGACAGACCTGCGAACTAAAGATGATTTACGTACTTGCTCTAAATGGGGCTTAAATGTGACTTTGCTGTGCTTGGGTCATGTTTCATTCTTCAGTAGAGCAAATTATTAAATGTGTTATTGCCAGATTCATCACTTCCATTTGCATCACACTGAGAATTTGCTGATGACAGCTATTGATCAGAAACCTTCGTGTTCTCTCATCCTTCCTCTGATACAGCAGCACTGGACTTAAAATAGTAAAGAATCCAGTACTCCCAGTCTCATAAAGTGGTGTTCTGCCTTTATGTGGCAATACCTTTACTGAAGCCAGATAAGAATTTTTCCCCCAGTATGTTATTCTTAAAATTATCTCAAAATCTTACATCGGTTCATTAGATATTTGTGTGCTACTTGTGCTACTATCCCTTCACTGACCTTTTTTTAAAAAAAAAAAAAAATCTTAGCAGAGCACTTGTAAAGATAATGCTGCACACAGTTTCCCTAACAAGTTATGCAAGCCCCTGTGAAAGGATTTTGCAGAATCACACTATAAATCCCTTGAATAGGGCTATTGATTTCTGAAGAGGTCTTGCTGCAAAAGGAATGTGCTGCTGGAGCCTCCAGAGGTGTTACAAAACTCACTAAAAGGACAATAGCACTGAAGAAGCAACAGCGGGAGAAAATCAATTCCATGGCTGTTTTTTGTTTGTTCTCAGCTAGATTATACAGGGGGAGAGTGTATGGGTTAAGCTATATTATATCAACTGGGGCGGAAAGTTGCTTTCTTTTTCTGAGAGTTATTCGATGTGCCCGTAATATGGGTGAGCTGAGGTCTGTCGCCAGGTAGATGTGGCAAACAGACTGTGGCTTGTCAGGTTCTTTGCTTGGAGTGTGTGAACAGTGATTCCTTACGCAGCGAGTAAACACTGTCTCTACAAAAAGAGTAATCCAGTCATGGCGCCAGAGTTACTTTAATGAGGATGGTGCTTGTCTAATTCTGCTACCATCTGTTGTTTAAGACCAGGACCCTACGTTCTATCTGCTCATTCATTTGCTGTCAGATACTAATTTATTATTTTTTTTAAATGAAGGCATAGGAAAGGCATCATATTTGTAGAGACCAACTGTATTCTTTAAAGTTATACTTTTGTCGTACCTGCAAGTCTTATTTAATGCTTATATTCGTTCTAGTATGCTGGTAAATGAGAGGAGAGCAAAAGGAAGAAATTGCTGGAAGAGAAATGGAGGAAGATCCCAGAAAAACTAAGCTAAAAATCCCCCCTACTATATTTTAGTCTTTATTTTAAAAATATCTCTTGATGTGCTGTTGACTTGAGCTTAAGGCTCCATTCTGTTGTTTTGAGAAGCCATAATTAGAAGTCTTTATTCCTCCATGCCAGAAACAGCAAAGACAGAGCACTGATTTTTAAACGAAACTCCTCTTTTCATCTTTTTCACAGTCGTTCCCCAGTACTTATTCCTTCATCTTTGGAAACAGGCTGTGATCCTCAAGGTATATGTTTTATCAAAGAGATGGGCTTTAGCGTTTTTCCTTCATACTGTGTTCTTTACAGCATGTATTTGTTTACGTGTCTATAGCAGCAGATTTTTTGGGTGTATTTAAATTTATGGTGTTTAATACTAGCAAGAAAATATTGGATGGCGGCATAAAAATGTTAGTTTCGACTTGTAATTCATGCTAAGGTTCATGAACCACAAGAGTCCTTAGATTCACATCCCCTTAAATAATGTGTTCCTCCCAGCTGACAATGTACTACAAAATGTAATGATTTTAGCAGCAACTATAGAAATGTTTTATCAATTGAATCATAAAGGCTAAGAAAAACAAGGCTCTGCAGAGAGGTCTGGACCTATCTCTGGGTGGTGGCTTTTGAACTAGCAAAGTCTATCAGCGTTCAATATTAGACATGAGGAGATATTTTATTATTATTATTATTGTTGATGTTATTAAATTTGGGAAGTTCTATCTCTTTTTGCAAATCGCCTATATTTTTAAAAAATTGTCCAATTAAGTATGAATGGTAGTGCTAGAAGTATTACTTCGGTCTGTATTTCAGAATCACCTGAAATACTGTGAAAAAATCTACGTGATTTTGGCAGCCTATTTTGAAGGTAGTTAAGGAACCACATTACACAGAATGGGGCTTTTAAAATGCTGAGAAGCACTTCTCTCTACTCACAGGCAATTGATGATATTTCAAGGCTGGTCCTTAGGCAGTCTTGATTAGGACAACAGTGTTCCAATTCACACTGAGAATCCAGTTTAAAATGTTGGTGTTTCACAGACAGTTTTATCCATCCCTCATACCCTCATATTTTTTTCTTGTGTAAAAACAAATCCAGAAAGGCTTCCTCATTTATTAATAGCTGTGATGTAACTGTTTTCTTTATACTACCATCTCTCATCAGATTTCTAACAGATTTTTTTCCCCCAAGATATTTTCTTTCCATTTCTGTCCTCTGATTTCAGTTCAGTGGGAGCTGCAGTCTTGTGTAAGCAGTCTTACTTCGGTGCTAACAATGTACGTGTTTTGTCCTCTCTCTTTTTAATCCCCATCCTCACATATGTACATTTTTAAAGAGTATTTGGGGTGCAGAATAGTTTTGCAACTTGACTCAAACCTGCTGTGGAAAGAAGCAATCCATTTCTATGGTTTCTGGTTTCAGGTGCCTACTGGGAAGAGAGAAGAAAGGAATCAATATATTCTTTCTCTGTGTTCCTATTCCCAACTCTGTTTAGAATCATAGAATTGAAAAATAACTGAGGTTGAAAGAGACTTCTGGCGGCTCCTAATCCAACCCCTTGCTCAAAGCAGTCTAAGTAGATCAGGTTGCTTGGGAGCTTGTCCAGATGAACTTTGAATATTGCCAAGGATGGAGATTCCTTAGCTGCTGTGGACCCTGCTCCAGTGCTTAACCACTCTCTGGTGAAAAAAGAGAATTCCTTTGCTATACTTGTGCCTGTTGATCCCTGTCCTTCAGCCCTTCAGCTGCACGCCTATGAGATGACTCTGACTCTGTCTTCTCTACACTCTCCCATGAGGCAGCTTTTCTAAATGGGAAGACACAACTTGAAATAAGGCAAACACAGTCATTTTGATTAGTTTGTCTTAATTAGAACTTGGTGCTGTTTTGCTGAAATTCTCCAACAGTTTGTTCTTTGCATTTGTTTCAAATACAACAATGTTTGCTTGGTAATTAAAGGTCAGTGTCTTACAGAAGGAACAGAAGTATATATAGCTACAGACAAACCATTAAATGGGATTTCTCTCGAGGCACACATTTAATATTATACTAATACTTAGACAAGTATTTAGTAATAGTTGAAGGAAAGCCTTTCTCCTTAGTACTGACTGTAGAAGACAACGAACACAGCGTTCAGTGTTACCTGAAAAAGATGCCGTTGGGTGACAACCAGTTGCATTTTCAGGTGCACTACAACATGAGTAGCTATGCAGATTTTTTGCATAATGCATTTGAGAAGAGGAACTGTATGAAGTATTCTATTAACAAATGACATACATAACAGAACAGCTATCTTTGAGGTTCGAAAGAAAATAAAGTTGCCAAGGACTAAGAAGTGTGGCAGTTCAGACTTAAGGCATACGTAACACTTCCAAAAATCCTACATTTTCCCAGCCTTTGCCCTGGCATGTCATAGTAATCAGTCACATGCTGATGGCTAAAGGTGTGTTGGATTATACAAGATGCAACATCTAAATTTGACTGACAAACACAAGCATTTTGTCAGTATCAATATCTTTTTACTCATCAGAAGTTGTCTGTGGCCTTGCTAATACCTTTGCAATTATCCTAACTGGCATTGCTTATGCTGCTTTACATCTAAAGTTTCTTGGCAATATAATGACAGTCACAGTCAAGCCTGAGGAAAATCTGCATTTCAGATCGTTTCCACTTTTGAACTTGTCAGATTTCAACATTACCTTTTGGAAATGAGTACACAAAGTGCACAGAGGTGAACCTTGGCTCCCCTACAGAAGACCCCACGAGTGTGAGAAATGACTGAAGTGGGGATTCATGTGTGCACTCCCTCAGCTGGAATTATCAGTGTGGGAGGGTTTTGCCTTTTAGGTCTGTTTCGGGATTGGATGCTGTTGTAGTCTTCGGCTGTAGTATGTGGGCTTGCATTGGTTTTGTGAACAAAGTTTCACTAAGAGTTTGTCCTCTGTCTGCTATTGCTTGCTATGTGTGTGATTTGGGAAGCTTACTGGCATTTGCTGATATTACCTACTCTGCTCGCAGGCTGCTGTGCAGTAGGAAGGTACCTGTCTTGGCAAATGAGATCCTGCAGCACCCATCAGCACGTATCATCACTGTAGCTATGCTGTCATTACATTTGACAGCATAAAAAGCATCGATTGCATCAAAAATGATTTGAGTCTTCCTCAAGGTCAGTGCCAGAGGAGACATGATCAGTATTTGAAGGGAGTTGGAGATTTTTTTTAGTTTTTGGTCTAGACTAACGTTGGCATAAAGTCCACACTTGGGAAAGCAGAGTCAGACTCCTCACTCCATTTGCTTTTTAATGGACTTGCATATCTGCAAAGAAACACAAATGAAATTATGTGAAAAACAGTAATGATGGAGGTTTGAACTAAAACTAGTTTTAGTTTTGTGGTCCATGTAGCTTCCAAGAAAAATTAATGCTGTTGGTGGATGTAGTTACAATACAGCTTTTCTTCAAATGACAGGCTTTAGTCCAGTCAGACCTATTTGGGTACCAGCTTCATTATGGGGAGTAAAAGAATGGATTTAGTTTCAAAAAAGCTGATTTCCATTTTTGGTGGAAAGTTTATGTGTAGCTCTTTAGTAATACTTATTTAAAAAAAAAACAAAAACAACAACAAAAAAGCCCAACCAAAACAACAAACCCCCAAAGAACTAAGCGAAAGCACTGCTGTTTTGGTGAACTGCTTTTATGCCCTATGTTAAGTTTTGAAATTATGTCTTATTTTATGGCTGTTTCTCTACATGCAGCTTCCAGCGTGATGCCAAAGTCATGCAAAAGCTGCTACTGGGGACAACCCTGCAGTAGGAAATATCCTCATGCTGTATGTCTTTGAGAGAAACCAAAGTGAGGAAGGAGATCTCTGCTTCTGTATTGGCCTCTGGCATTTAATTTGTTGACCATGTTATGCCTGAACTATAAACAGGATCAGATCTGAAAACTCACTGTTGATCCCTGGTGTGGCAGAGTGAGTCTGGAGGAAAGTCACATGGAATGACTGAAGTTGGAGGGAATAGCCTTTTGGGGAATAGGATTTGGTAGTGACTCCAAGCTGCAGCTCCCGACTGCACTGAACATTTTTCCAGGCTAGGGATTAATTTAACTCTGCATGGCTTCATAATATCAAACTGCTGAATTGCTTGTAGCTATGTACTGTAATAATCCTGAATTGATCTCACTCTGAATAAGTGCCACACTGCTTTCCAATGGGTTAGGGATATGCCTCCTTCTCAAAGGAAAAAACAATAACACAGTAAATATATATAACTCTATATGTATAAACTATATACAAAATATATATAATTACTAAAATACATAAATGTAATATTTTAATAATATACGTATAGTTGTTGCTGATAGCTGCTGCCTTTACATAAATTGTGAAAAAATGAGGTAATGGAATCAGTCAGATCTTGTTGACCTGGTTTGATTTGTACATACCCTTCCTCACCTTCTGACCAAACATCACTTGCTTTCCGCAGATCTCTTCTGCAGGTTTTACGAATCCCTTGAAACAGGCAGGTGAACCCCAGGGATTTGCAAACAGAAGGTCGGAAACCACACCCGTGGATCTCAATAGCAAAACTGACCTCTTGTACTCCATAAACTCCGTGGATTTTTGCTCTGTCAGGGCTGCATTTGAACCGGAGCATTTCTTTGGATGCTCCAAATCCTTCATCTGGTACCTTCTATTCAGGAGACACAGAGGAAAGACAAAGTTTGATCTTCTGTATTCTACAGGCTTTATTCTGATTATACATCTCTGTTGCTTCACTGACTTCAGTAAAGAGGGCCTCTCTGTATTTCTCTGATTTCAGAATTGGGCCTGAAATTGATAGTGGTATCACGAAAAGGAAAATACCGTTAGGAACTAACACTCAAAAAAAATGACACAGCCTGGTTTTGAAAATGGAACTAATTTATTCACCAGCTCCCCCAGCAGTGAAGCGGAAATGAGTGGAAAGGATGAGAAGTGATAACAGTGATGAAAGCTGTGGCATCCTTCTGTAGGCAGGCACTAAGGCTTCTTTTAAAAATATGCAGTAAGGTTTGTGACACCAAGTCACCATCTTCTGAGAAATGTCTGGATTTTTGAAGTTAGGCTTAAGACTCAAGGAAAAAAAAAATGAAAAATTACATATCTTCTGGCCTCTCCCCCAGTCTTGTCTTTCATATTCTGCTGCTGGGCATTGGCTGTCAGCAACAGAATCAAGTTTGGTGTCCAGGGATCCTGTTTAAAATTGCTCAGTTCAGCTCTCCAACTGGGAAAAAAAAGCAAAATAACAATTCTGGTTGGGTGCTCTGACATTGCTCCCAAGGGTGGCCTTTCTGCTAGTGCGTGGTGTGCAGCAACCAAAGCTTGTTTAGGATTGAGGGTCACCACTGTGACTGCATTAGCTCAGCTCTTGTCTAGAAACTTGAGGAAAATTAACCCCACTTTCTGATGGCAATGAGTTAATCTTCCGTGCCTGCATGGTTAAATTAGCTTGGCAAACAAGATTTATGCTGAAGGGCAACAGTATGATTGTGACGCGGTGGGTAGAGCTGCATTCCTCGGGTATAACGCTTTTTTAGTGCTCTTTCGTCTGTTGAGACAAGTGTTGGACCAGCTTGTGTCTTCCCCCTCTGTGCTGACTCCAGTTTGGGATTGTTCAAGCTTGCTGGCTGGCACGGCCTGATTTAAGCTGTCAGTTTTTGTGTGGTGACCTGCTTCTTTTTAGCGATACCTTGTTGGTCCCTGCCACAGGCTGCTCTAGCTAACTATCCCAGCCTTCCTCACAGCTTTTCTTATTTCAGCTCTTAGCAAGGGGCATGCAGCACTGAGAGCTAACGCAGTAGCACATCAGTGACCCTCTAACAGCTTCTCCCAGCTCATACCTTGGAGCAGGCACTTAAATAAAGCTCCCGCCTGCGTTTTCTAGGTTCTTTGCTTTTGTACCCTGATGCTGGAAGCTATTGGCTTTGATTAGGAGGAGCCTTCACCCAGGCATGTGTGGGTGATTTGTGATAATTTCATACATTATCGTAAATGGCAAGCTCTCTTCTGCTCTATGATAACTGTAACACTGTCTATAAGAAATATCTCTAGCTTAGTAAAATAACTCAGGAGAACAAACATGTTAATGCCTGCCAGTTTGTCCTTTTTGCTTATCATTCCTCCTTTTCACTTGATGCTAGTGGAGCCCTCCTCTATTTCTTGGCTCCCCTGTCCTCTGAAACTCTTAAGAGTTGAAAGGTGCTGAATGGTTTTTGCTTTATGTACTAGACTTTTGCACACAATATATAAATGTATTTAAATAAGCAAAACTTTGCCAGAATGGGGAGGGAGAGAGAAGCATAGATTATGTCAGATGCGGAAACCTGAGCAGTCCACATCAGGAGATCCTTTTAGGACGCTGGGCAGACTGGCAAACACCCTTGGCTGTATCCTCTTTCTGTCAGATGGGTATGACTGCAGCAGCAGCCAGCTCCCGCGTGCTTCCGTTGTCCTTGATTGTATGTTCTTCACGGCATGGCGATCAGGCTCAGAATACCCCAGTCTATGGCTAGATTGATCTCCTGCTTTGAGAAGGTGCATGGGGGTTTTCTGCCAGGTTTAGGGCATTACTGTTCAGTGCTCAGTGCGGATTCTCATGGCACTGGTTGAAATCTTAACACTTCAGAAACCAGTGAAGCTACCACTGCAAACTGCAGCAAGGACTTGATTACACATGTAAGTTTTAAAAAAATTTTTGAATTATCCTTAGTCTTTGCAGTCATATCCCCAGAAATCTGTGTTTTACCTTCTCCCAGGAACATTTAAGAACAAAAGAGCATCTGTCCTCAGAAGCAAGACTGGCAAAATATTAGAGCTTCTAAACAATACTTTCAATAAGGGAGATTTCACCTTCCTTCGGTTTCAGTGCTGGCATTACTTCCAGGTTAGTGGTATAATTCTTTCTCTCCTGTTCCTATTTCTGGAGAATCTGTTTCAATGTCTTGATGCATCTGTTTCCTGCTCCATTCTGCTTAGAGTTTTTCATCTCGTTAAGTGGTTCCAGCAGCTGTTGGGATACTCACAACTGTTGAACCCTTTGATTCAAGTAGTAGATTTTCCCCATCTCCGCTGATAGCTAATAGGGCTTCATTTTGCCAGGGTCATTCTTCTGCTTGCCTGCTTAATGTTTACGCACTGACTATGATTGCATTTTCTGTTTGTACTGCTGTGACATTCAAAGCCACTAGTAAAGATCTAAGCCTCATTGAGCCAGCACTCCACAAAGCCTAAGTAAATGAGAAAATGTGGTATGTATCCCAAAGTGCTTTAATTCTATGTGATGATTAGACTTTTTTAAGGACTTTATGTAAGTCATGCTATCAGAATGTGAGAAAGAAGTTGTCTAGTTTGACTGAAAAGAAGGAAAAAAGACAATCTACCTGGCTGTGGTTTAGGTCATGACTGGTGTGAGTGGCCTCCTGCCTTGCTCCTCCTCTTCTGTTCAGCTTCAGCATTGTTGAGCAAATAATGAGGAAGTTTCTCTGCACCACTGATAAACCCAGCTACTGTTAACTAATAATATAGAGAACTCCTGCATGTAATTTAGAGGATCAGTGCACTGCAGAACTCCTCAGTTACACATGCCATAGATGTTTTTTCAGTGCTATTTCTTTTCTTTCTGTAATAGCTCTGGCGTTTGTTGAGAACATAGCAGAGGAAAAATGACCAACATCACTCTAAACTGACTGTTATTAGCTGAAAGCGGGCTCTTACTAAAACATTCAAACACTATTTCCTATATTCTGAGATTATAGTACTCTTCATAGATGTTTGCAGATTGCTAAATTAGGATACTAAGCAATTATGAAATGGAAGTGCTTAATGAATTTAATTTGCTGATATGCAAAGCACAAGGGAAAAATACTAATATTAATACAGTGCAGTCTCCAGGGTAATTTAGTGAGAGAAAGTTGCTGTTCAGTATTTTAAGTAAGCTCTGCAGGAGCAAAGGCTCACTTGGGCTGCAGCCCACTTACAGTTTTGGCACCCACATCACTAAGAATTCTGTGGCGCTCAGTGAAAAGTTTCATTTGTAAAAGGATCTTTGAATCCTTCCTCCCCCCCTGCTGTTTTCATCATTCAACAACTGCCTTCACAGCAAGACACCATTTTCCTTCTTGGCCTCATCTTACTCATTCAATACCCACCTGTAACAAGCCAGGCAGGTTTTCTACAGACAGACAACAGTGTCATTTGAAGTAGATGTCTCTCAAAGCAGGATCTCTTCTGTGCCTTTGTAGACAGGGTCTTAGGAAGCCAAAGATCTGATTTTGGGGGGAAAAAAGTGTGTGTGTGTGTGTGTATAAATTTTTTTTTTTTTTTTAATGCATGTAGCTATCTTTTTCAGATTGTGCCATTAAATTTTACATAAAAATGAGTTCCTATAATACCTTCTTAATTGTAATTTATATAGATAGTAGAAAAAGAAAAGAGACCAGTGTCCATACGTGTTACATCAAAGAATGAGATGAAGTGTAAGTACTTACCAGAAACTGATATGTCAAGGCATGCAACATGCATACCGAGTAGAGGGTACCTGTCACTTGGGAGGGTGTGAGTCCCTACTAATAACAGTGACAATTGTGGGTAGCTGTTTGCCTTTTTGTATAGCCTCCAATTCTTTGGGAACACGCTGAAGGGGTGACCTGTTTGCAGGAATTCCCAATAAGAAGAAATGCCAAAAGTGTGCGAAGGTGAATCCATCCTTTTACAGAGAAGATTGTAATATGAATGCTCTGCCCCAGCTTAAAGACCTTCCCATTGCTATGGGTCTTCATAAGTGGGGCTGCTTGGAGTGTTTGAGGGATCATGCTGGTGCTGCATTAGTTAGGATATTACTAACGTCAGCTGAAACTGTAACATTTTTTCTTAACTATTTTGTTTCCTTCCCTCAAGGTTTATATTTTCATTTGTTTTCACGCAGAAAATGAATTCCATGAAAGGGAAACTCTTAATAAATAACCTGTAGTAAAGAGTGTGGCATAACTCCTTCCATCTATAGAAGCATGAAGGTTGCATCACTGAAGATTGTGCCTGTCAGTAAATTAAATAAAATACAAACCAAGTTCAGGAAATTAAATTCATTGTAAAGATAATGGAAAATTCTAATTTTTCTTGCTGCTGTAGTCGTGCACACTTTAATTGTTTCTTGGAACAATCAATACCTTGTAAAGAAAATAAACGTCCCCTTTTCTTAAGACACTCCATGGTTTTCTAGGGATATGTGGCAGTCTGTTTTACTGCCAGCCTGGATTCAGCCAGTTAATGCCTGAGCTTTGTGATTCAGGGAGTATCTGCTCTGAAGAGATCCCTTACAGGTACCATTACCATTGACCTCTCCTGTAGAGGCTGTGCTGAAGAGTTGTAGGTAACCCTTATCAAGCACCTTGGGTTACATCAAAAAAAATCCTGTGACTTAACTCCACTGAGTTGAATGGAGTATTCTAGCTGTATTTCAACCTGGCCCATTACATAGTTGACTTTTTTGGGTAGTACTTACATTACGTTCATCTTTCTTTAACATGGGTAAACATGGTTGAAATGTTTGTAGCAGGAGGAGGAAGCAGCTGTGCACTTCAGTACTGGAGATGCCAGACTTTGGTATAACAGAACAAGCAGCTAGGAACAGATAATTTTGCCCAACTTCATTTATTAATCAGTTTGATTATTTCAGTTTCTCCAGTTTTGCAAATTAGACATAATCAGATTCACTTAATAGTGTGATAGATCTGTGTGTTAAATTATACAGAGCAATGTTATTCATAGGTCCTTTTAATTTCCCCATATAGACTAATCTTATTAATATTTATCTCCTAATCTTCTTACAAATTCAGAGTGCGTAATCTCTGTCTAAATGAAGCTACTGTTCACACAGAGCTCGCTTTGTTTTCTTTAAAGAAAACAAAGAAATCAGAGTAGCACTTAATGTTATGAAAAGCTTAAAGCAGAAAAACTGTAATTAAGTGTGAAGTATTATTAATGATGCCAGTGTCCAAAATGTTTGTGTTGTCAAAACAACGGTCAGGAGGGATGATAGCGTACTGAAGGTTAAGCCTCACGTTCAGAAGCACCATACCATCTTGGGGCTCAGCCCCTGCAGTTACGTTTAGCTATAGAAACCATATTGTTAGGATGGTAAAGAGTAATGTGCTTGGATGCTGATGGATTTCCTGCCAAGGTCCGAAATGACCCAACATCTGCCTCCTTTCACCCGTTGGTTCTATTCCATAGTAGCAGAGGGGTTGGGTAAAAAACCAAACGGGTATCTTTAAAAATGCAGGATATGACCTAAGGATGACTGTACCTTCTTCCAGCTCTGTGAATTGGGTATGGCTCTTGAAACATGAGGAACTGTAGAGCCAATCTGGAATCTGTTCACTGGTAAGCACAGTGTGCTACTTGGATGTTTCTAAGAGGCTAAAGGACTTTATTTATCACTTACACAATCTTCAGTGCCTGTCTATGGTAACAAATGTTTTGTGAAGCAATTAGGCACATGCACAAGTTTGTCCCTACTCAGAAAGGCACTCCAGTGTGCTTTTAAGCCCTTTGGTTTTAGCTCTTGGCTGGATCAGTGGGAGGTTTTTCAAAGGCAAGAGGCTGTCCTTATCTCACAAATGGGCTAAACTACTTTATGGGAAAATAGTCCTCAAAAATTCTTCATTTTACAAAATGTTAATTTTCTTTTTCCTCCCCTGCTGCAATGGTCAATGACCTTAGAACAATTCTTTTCTTACCTGTGCGTTTGGTAAATACTGATTCTAATGATTTCAGTTCTGCTGTTAAATCCCTTGAACTAGAACGGAAAATCCTCTCTGTTTTCCCCAGATGAAGGCATTTGTAGGTTGATGCATCTGTGCCCATCATTAGTCCTGTAAATTTTCACATTTATGCATCAGCGTGCTTAGGACTGTTCTGGATGTGCACAAACAAAGCAAGGAAGATCAAACACTTTTTAAAGCATGAAGAAGTGCCTCATATTGCTTCCTAAAATTTTATCCAGAAAGACACCACGTTGAGCGAGTCTGCAAATTCTTGTAGCTAGGCGGAAACTTTTTTACTTTTATCCCCCTTTTGTCCTGAATAGCTAGGGAAATTCTGGGGCGAAGACGAAGTGCGCCATATACAGGTTTCCCGACTGACTGCTTTAGATTGGGGATGATGCCACAGATTTTTGACATTCAGGCATCGCTAGAGTCATCTTTTCTGATATCCTTTATAGCTCTGGGTAAAGTGCCTCATTTGGTAATGCTGAACTAAATTATCTCTAAAAATACCCATTTGTGATGTAGAAACTAGAAAGTGTAATACATCCCTCTGTAAGCTGTGCAAGTATCTGCTCTCGTAGTATAAAAATGTGTGCTCCCAAGTCGTTTCATCTAGTTTTGGATCTCCTAATGAGTTTTTCTGCCAGATTAAAGGATAATGACCAGGGAGGGATAACAAGCAAGATTAGGGATGTGGAAAAACTTATGAAAGAGTGAAAAGATTGATACTGTTCACTATGGAGAAGCAGTAAATAAGGACAGATATGAAAAGGTCTCTATCATTTGTTATTGTGAAGCCAAGAGGGGGCCCTTGCATTTGCTCCTTCTCCCGTGACAACAGGAGGCAGAGATATTCATTTAAATGAGACCTAACATCTATTTGAAAGGAAATTGCTTATTTTTCCCCAGCACATGCTTCTAGCTGTTTCAAGATTTCGCTGAAACCAAGAGATTAGTGAGATTATTTTTTTTTCAAAGTCTGCTTATTCATAGACAGAATATCCCATTATATATCCAGTGTGACAACACTACAAATAAAAAGCAAAGCCTAAAAAGCTCAAAATATTTGGAAGAATCTTAGTGTTTCAGTGCCTTGGTTCGTAAGCAAAGCTCCTGTATTTTTCAGACATTCGCTCCACATAATGTAAAATGTTGAGAAGAGTCAGAGGGATCAGAAACGTGTAAGACTATGAAAATACCATCTCTGGATAATGTTCCCCTCATATTACTTTCATAAATGCATAAGCAGTTTATGTGAGCATCAACTGTATATAATATAGTGTATCGAATATATAAAACAGTAGAGGAAGTTTCATATAATCTTTGCACTACACACCTGAAAACTTTTTAATTTAAAAGTATAAGAAAAGAGATTTTTATTGTGTGGTTTATTGTTTGGCTGCCTTGAGGAAACCCCTTGGGGTTCCTCTGAAGCCCTTGGTGCTGGCCGTGCAGCCACAGCATCCTGTCTTAGGTGGGCTAATGAACTTTGGTAAAGCAACTAACATGTTCTGACATCCTTCGGCCTGTTTTTCTTAAATGTCAGATTTTTTTAGGTTGAATAATTTATCTCTTTGTGTTGCATTATGAATGTGAAGGGTTTTTCTTTGTGAGCTTAACAATGAAAGTTACTTGAAACTAGGGATAAATTGTGTCTCCTGACATACATGTAAGTAGGTATTTAGTTGAGACACCGATAGTTTTAATGTTTAATTTACACAGTGCTTAAGGTTTAGCATATTTCTCCCAGAGAACTTGTCTGATGTTTTCGTTTTCTGCTGTCTTTCCATATTAGCGGTAGAGATGATGTGATACTGAAGTTCTTAGCATGCTCTGGTTATTTATAGGCAAGAAGAGTAATCCAGAAACTTGTCAAAAAAAACCCAAAACAAAGCAAGCAAGCATCTAAGTGAACTGTAAGTGAGAAGTGTTGCTGATATGCTTAGGAAGGTGGTTCCAAAAAATGACAATCCACTTAAAAAAACTCAACAGCCAAAAAAAGAGCTCACTAGAAACTACTTGTAGAAAAGGCTTGACAGGTCTGAAAAGGCTTGGAGCAGGCAAGTCAGCAGGTGTTTTATCCTACACTGTGTTTTGCAAGGAGGACTACAAGTACCTTCTGATTACTTCAGTTATCCAGCTGGGCTCTGGTATTTTGGTTAAGGTCTCACTTGTTTGGAGTTATTTATCTTAGGAGTCATCTTCCTGACTACGTCACTGTCATGCAGAGGGTTTAGTATGCAGTGATTGAATGCACTGCCTGTGGGTGCTGGGGACACCGATGGGGAAGCTTGAAAAGAAGGAAAGCACAGGAAGTTATGAACTGTCCTTCACCCTCCCCAAAGCCCTTCTCCCAATTTAATGACATTTTCAAGTGAACCCTTTGCAGCCATCCAGCAGCCAGCCCTGCCACATGATCCTGGGGCTGTTCCCTGAGGGGCAGCCTGCCCATAGCCAGGTAATTTATTTCAATAAGGAGAATTAGGAGGAGAAACCAGGGAGGACCTGGAGGAGGTAACTTCTATCAACAGGCAGCAGCGCCCATGGTGACAGGCACTGGCTGGTTTGAGTAGGCTTGCTTTTCTTTGAAAGGCAGCTGACAAAGCCAGAGTGTAGAATTTTATGAGTGTCTGACCCTACATCATTTTTTCTGTTTGAAATAGGAAATTGATATTAATGGTTTTTGTTTGTTTTTTTTTGTTACTGTCCTGTTTCCTAAAACCTAACATATGTTGCCGTTCTCTTTGAGCTGAAACTCAGTAGCAAGATGAATTGCAACTGTTACCAGTTGCATCAGGTAAGTGGGTTCCAGTTCTTCAATAAAAACATGTTGCTACATTTATTGGGTTCCTTTTTATATCTATAGAGCACTGGGTTAAGATTTGTCACTTAAGGCTTTCAATTAGAAAGTGTAATTGGAGTTTTCAAACACAGAACACAGATCTGTGCAACTAACGTGTATCTTTTGAAACTTCTCACAAAATAAACTGTAAAAGTTGAACCAAAATAAAAGTTACAAAAGCTGCATTTCCTTTTACAAACAAGTGTAAGCCAATATCCATTAATGTTATGGCTTCTGCTTGAGTGACAGAAAATAGATTTTCCTTAAAAGACCCTAAGCATTTTAATTATTAAAATAAACAACTTAAAATTTAAGCAGGTGTGTTCTAATCATCATGCATACGATGACACTCCAGCGAGAAATAGGAAGATCGCAATAGAATAAAGTCATAACTTACTAATAATGACTTTTGCCTCGGTGGTGAGGGTTTTTCTCTACAGCCTGCTGTACTGAGTGTTCTAATTCAATCCTTATCTTCATTGAGACTTCGTTTAGGTAGGAAGCAGGTGAGCCAAGTGTGCTAGCTCAGTTTCTGGGTGTAGCAGGACTGTAACCCTTTGGTGAAGGAAGACCTAAGAGACATACTGAATTGTTACCAAGAGTTTTCAGCAGCATTAAAAAAAACCCCACCCGTGATGTGAATCTCAAGAGAGAGGTTTTTTTCTCAAAAGGCAACATACATGTGTCATGGGGGAGAGCACTAGAGCAGCACGGTCAGTGCAGGGGCACAGCGAGGAATGGAGAGAGGAGAAAAAGAATTGCTCTTTGCATTCATACATTAGTCTCTTCAGAGGAGGAATGCCCACATAGACATACAGCCTTGCTCGTGCTCGTCCCATCCCTGCTGGCCCTTTATTCTTACTCTCCAGAGTTTAGGCAGCACAATTTTGAATCATTTGCCTGTGAATTTTCCACACTGAATCCTAACAAAGTGTGAAGCTCCTCAGGGAGAGAACTGCATTACAATGAAGGAGCCTGGGGAGCTGGGTGGAAAGAAAGGCAAATTTGCTGTCTTGTTACCCCCAATTAGGAACAGGGGTGTGACTCGCTCGGCTTCGTGGGAGACCGGGCTATGGCTCATCTTTGAAAGCGGAGGCTTATTTAACAGAATGTGCATGACATTTCTGCAGCTAACACATAATTACCCAAACAATTGCTCTTCAAAGGCAGTAACGTTGCTTTCATGTCCTCTCTGAACTGGGTGATGGCTGGTGACAGGGTTCCTGTCTTTCATATGCCTTTTTGCTGCATTTTGGGTGATTCCATAGTTCACCTCTTAAATTATTTGGCTCACAGCTCCTAACATGTAGCTAGATTATGCATGCCAATTCCCTTAGCAGTCTAATTGCTGACCTTATGTGCTAATGTTGCTAAATATATGATTAGCTATAGCCAGTAGCAGCCTACCCACTAAACTCCAGCAATACAAAAGACTAGTCATTCCACTCCTTTCCTCACATAGGAATGAGAGCAGAGCTTCCCCAATTTCTGCGCTATACACGTCTACCATCTTTTCCCAAGTGTTTTCGTTTTTATTTTCTTTTTTCTCCCAGTGGTAGTGTTTGAGCGACTAAAATAAACATGAACCTTTAGACCTCCATACCTCAATGGCAAAGTTTCATTTGGAGAGAAGGCTGAAGGAAGAGAAAGTTTCTGTGTTTTGGGAAGTGAGTGTATTTGAACCCATTCATAAAACGGTTTAGATACGTTTCCCACAAATGTTATGTTTTGGTCCAGATTCTCAGCTGGATGGTGAATGAAGGTCTAAGCAGAAAAGAAAAGATTTGAATGGTATGTCCTAGGAAAGAATATTCACCACCGTGAATAGGAAACTGATACCAAAGAGCCTTCAGTGTAATGAGATAGAAAAGCGGAATATTAATGCTGAAATACTTATTATCTAGACTTTCCTAGCAAGTATGCCTGAATTCATGGAATTAGTGTTACTTTCATTTTTCGTCTTGCACCTGTTAGCTTTTTTACGAGTAAACTGAACAGATTTTTGTTCTCTTCCAGTTAATCCTCTGGCTGTTCTGAAGTCTTTGCACAGGCGTTGGACTGGCAAAGTGGAAGAATGACAGCAGCAGCATGGGTAAGTGTGTACTGATTTTTTTGAGGGTTTTATGCCTCTGTCAGGTTGGAAAGGCCATTCAGATTATGGACTCAGATAACTGAATCACTTTGTAATTTTGCATGCTACAAAATGCAAAATCCATAACAGAGGGGCTGGAATGAAATCCAGGATAACAGCAGTGAGTCTTAGAAATTTCTAATTTGTTTGTTGTCTTCTGGTTACTTTAAGTGCAGTATACACTACCATCATTTAGTTACGTGATTCGTTTTAATACCTACTGTAACCTTTAGGTATATTGCATTTCAAAACGTATTTCAACAGAGAAGGTAGGTAACAGTAATTATAAAAAGTCAGCCACCAGTCAGGAAAAAAACCAATTATACTCTGCATTTTCTGCTGAAAAGGATGAGATTCTCAGCGTTAGAGCAGGCAGAGTTGGGGCAGTTGCCAGGGCTGTGCTTGGCAGCCTGTCTGGGAGAGGAGTGGGGTCATCCTGGCACTGAAAGCTGCTGGCTTTCTCACAGCCTGAAAAGTTAGCTTGCATCAAAAACTAAACCAGCTGTTTTGCTTCCCATTTTTAAGAAAACATTGCAAATGAAGAAAATCTGAGAGTCTGTTCCACGCCTAGTCCTGAGCTGATGAACAAATTAGGAAGAGATGTGGTCTGTGGACAGAGCTGTACAGTGTTGTTTTGCTCCTTGGTTCTCTTGCTGTGATTTAATCATGTAGGAAGGCTTTTCAGATGAACAATCCTATGCAAACGATGCAAACATAGACAGCTACAGGAAAGACTTCTGTGGAGAGTTTCTGGAAGTAATGGGAGAAGACTAAAACTACCGTGTTTGTAATCTCACATGTCATTCCTCCAATATGGTAAAAACAGACCTGTTGTTTCACTCGTTTGAATTTGTGAAGACTAAGGCACTTTATCCTTTCCTAATGAGAAGTCCCACCAACCCAACCTCTTACAGTGGAGATTTTGTGTATGAAGGGGTCCCAGTTTTGATAAAGGTGCTTGGATGTGTGTAACTGGAACATGCTTTCAGCAAGGATGTAAGTAGCAGACTGTTGACTGAACGGTCACTAAATGTATCCTTCCTTTGCCAAAGGGAGCTTACATAAAAATCCCAATGAATGCTCATGGAAACCATTTGT
Source organism: Stercorarius parasiticus (assembly GCA_013396915.1). Classification (NCBI taxonomy): domain Eukaryota; kingdom Metazoa; phylum Chordata; class Aves; order Charadriiformes; family Stercorariidae; genus Stercorarius; species Stercorarius parasiticus. The sequence continues at coordinate 620,466 of VWZL01001201.1, forward strand.
GGTGTTTGCAGTACAGGTTTTTATTTTACCAGAGACTTAATTAACCTTAGTCTTGGCAACTCTGTATGTTGGGGAATTTTTCACTGAGCATTTGAACCTGAAGCTTAAGCTTCTGAAAGTAATACAAATAATGTATGTTGAAGAACTTAAAATTCACAAGCTGTCCATCTCCCTGTAGAAGGCCTGATGTATTTATGGCCTTCTCACTGCCCTGCCTGAGTGCACGAGCAACTACTGGTGCCCAAAGAAGAGGACTGGAGCAGAGGGTTGATTCAGTGACTTGACCAAGGTAGCAAAGAACATCTGTGAACTGGATCCAGGTTTCCCGGTTTGTCCAGCATTTGCTCAGATTTTTGCAGAGCCTGTATTTCCTTTGCGGTTACATACTCAACAGGTAACATCAACACCGTATACCTTAAAAAAAAATGTTCAATGTTTGCAATTTTTCAATAATATACTGGATATAATTGTTAAATTGATTCTCAGAACTCCATAATATATTTAAGTTTAATAGGTTGCATAAGAATACCTACAAAATAAAAAATATTCAGACAGATATCTTTCACAAATGATATTTATTAGGCAGAAGTTTACTAGAATTTCAGGGATCGGTTTATTTTCATACATTTGGCTTCATGAGTCTGTTAAAGTGGAAACATCCTTTTCCTTTATTGTATACTTATACTGAGCAGACATGCAATAAATCATAAAGCTGAAGAATATAAAAACATATCCTGTTCATTTCCCTATAAAAGATCTCTGCACAGTGTTTTATGTATTTTTGTAGAACTACCAGTTCATCTCTTTGATTAGTTTGTAGTAAAGTTTTATAGACATTGCCATCTTTCAGTTTCAAAGGCAGCTGATATTTAGAAGGATATTCCACTCCAAGTGAGGCCAGTGTTTTATCTGTCCAGTAGAAGTTATTTTTACTTTTAATAATCTGCTACCATGGGAGCCTACAGAACATTTAAACTAAGCGTTCCATACCTTATGTTGATGATTAATTCTTTGTTCAGGCAAGCATGCTATGAAACTAAAATACCACTTGTGTTTTAAGATTCATAAGACATAATAAATTAATTAAGTGAAAGCTAGTCTCCTTTTCGTGTTTGAAGAGTATTAGTAAGAAGCTGCGTCTTTGTTTGTACTTATTGGATTTTTTACCTCTTTGTGACTTGAATGCAAATACGGGAAATTCACAGATGTGTTGGATGTTTGTCATTGCCTCAGTAATTTCCTCCTAGGATAACCGAGTGCAATTTCTGCATTCAAAATCTGTTACAAATGTGTAATTTCTTTTAAAAATTCCAGAACAGTGGCCATGTGGGAGAAAGAGTGAACATGAACGAGACAGAGGTCAGTTAGAATAGAATAGAATAGTTTGGTTGGAAGGGACCTACAGTGATCATCTAGTCCAACTGCCTAAAACCCAGTTTATAAAATCCATTCAGATATTAATAGAAAAATGTTGACTCCGTATCTTAGGTGGTGATGTGCTGTTTAGTTCACGCTTCTCCTTTCATACGCTAACTCAGAAAGTTTTATGCTCTGTATAATTCAAACTTGTACATATATACAGAATGTTGGCATTATTAGGAAGTTTAGCAGGTACTGTAACAAAAACTTGGTCGTCAAAGTTCATAATTTTCTAAATAATTTGACTGATTTAGTTATTCAAAGACTTTTCATTCACATTTTGAGCAAGCTAAATATTTTTATTTTGGGAAAGAAAATTGTCAGTTCTTTTAAATGCTGTAAATGCAGTTTAGAAGTTTTTCCTGATTTTTATAGTGCACCATTGCTGGGGGATTTCATATGAGCTGTATGAGCAGTAATGCTTATGCAATTGAGAATGACAAGGTGACTTGAGAGCTGCCTCTTAATCACATTTCTAACCTTAGCAGAGTATCAGAGAACCCAAGTAGAGAGTCCAGCGTGATTAGTTGTTGTTTCCTAACTGTATAGTGTTACCATTCTACCAAAATCAATGAGAATATAGGCTTCAAAAGAAGGATTTGGAGTGGCTTCCACTTAACCTGTTTGGTCTTAATCAGTTTTCTTTTGTTTAAAGAGGGGAAACTGGAGAGAGCAAAACCTAAGCTTTTCTACAGTTCTGCTTTGGATAAAGTACATCAGTCCTTTGTCCACCAGATTGAGTTTTACACCATTGATTATAGGAGTATATTTGGGTTTCTTTTGCCCCTGAAGGGCTCGGAAGGCTCTGATGGCAGAGTAATGTACCTTTGAATAACAGGGACTAGTTTTCAAAGATTTTCTGAGGCTGGCTGGGAATTTTTTGTTGAATAATTTTCTCATGGAAGAGGAACTCCCTGCAAGATTGCAGCTTCTCTCAGGAAAATAGAGTTTTCCATGATGGTCATTTTTATCACATAAATGTAAGAGTGTTTTGGCATGGGTCTTTTAAAACACAATTCCAATATTTCACTTCTGAGTTTGCAAAAACCACAAACATTTCCTTTCATATCAATTTAGCAGCATTTCTCTATTAGTACTTTGTTACCAATGCTTCAGTTCATGCCCCTGTTCAGTCCCTCAAGTCAAGCTCTCTGCAAAATCCCTCTCTCCTAATGCAGTGTGATTCTTCCCTCCAGCTGCACTTCTCAGTGCATCCCGGAAAGCGATGCCCGGGCCAGAGGGGAAAACTGAGGCGTCTGTTTGTGTGGTACCGCTCAGGAGGCAGCACTGGCCCAGGGCACTGCGGTTCAGCATGGGGCTCACGCAGGCTCTTCTCATCCACTGCAGCAAACCCAGAGAGAAGGCTGACAGAGAAATGGCAGCCATTCTTTGCGTGGAAAATGTCAGAACACAGTATTTTTCATACTGAGGTCCAAACAATTAGCTGTCCATCACAAGTTTAAACAAAAATTAAATGGGGGATGTAAGTTCCATATTTTACTGAGCTCTACTATGAAGGCATTGAACTGCAAAGCTGGATGCCTGACGCAGTTTTGTGGGCCAGATACTGAAGTGCCCTTGCTTTGTAGCTCGGTTAGAATCTTTTGAGCATCCCATGAGGCACGTCTGTAACGTTAAACAGCTGAATGCCTGAGAAACTCCGGTCCTGATGCCTTCCTTTCACATAACTTTTCTCTTTTGGTTCATGGCAAAGGAGAAGCAAGGGCCATGGGTGGGAATCCTGCCCTTACCAGTAGACATAGTCTCTTCTCTAAAGGACATCATAAATATGTAATAAGTGATTTTTATGTATTATTTACATTTAGGAGGCAAGATGAAAAGAAAACACTTAATTTTTTTTACCTACCTATCTAGGTATGCCTCATGTTCCTACACCTAAAAATAGTACTATTGACTGTAATGTATTCACAAAGAACTTTTCTTTAGGAATCATCCTTTCTTTGCGGCCTTCCCAACGTTTTTTTTCCCAGTCTTTTCACTTCTTCAAGTATGAACTGGTTTTGCCCTATATCTCCTAATTGCTGATGATGTTGAGGTATGTAGTTATGTTCCACTTTATCACTTACCTTGAGCACAGATAAAGCTTGCAGGGGATAGACCATACACAGTCCTGTATTAATTTGTCGTGGAAGGCCTGCATCGTAGGAGAACTTGGGAGAGCTAGGGGCAAGCGATTTTAGGCAGAAGCGATGGGAAAATGTCTTTATAAAATAATTCCATAAATCAGCTGCTAATGAGGATTCCTCTCTGGGAGTGTACTCCTGGAGAACATGGGCAGAGCTTTCTTTGAGGGGTTGAATGGAGGCAAGTAGTATCCCAAAAAAAAAGGATGCTCTCCTGAGGGTCTCTGAGCCACCTCAGCGGCCGTCAATCAAGAGCAATCACCTTGCAGCTCTTCTGCCATCCGATACGTATGTGAGGTCAGAACATTGCCTGTCCCTGCAGAAGCACAGAGGTGGCTGCAGCAACAGTGGCTCTTGCTCTTCACATTTTCAAGTGTGTAGGGAGTTTGGGTTTGTCTCTTTTTTTTATTTTTTTAAAATTGCACTTCTTTTCATGGTTGCTGTAACTGAGACTTACTCTGCATTAGCAGCAGGTATTTGGGATCATCCTTTATTTCCAACCAGTTAAATGTAATTGTTGCATCCTTCTGGTCTGCCCACCTGTTCGTTCCCATTAAGAAAATACTACCTTTATAAAACTGTTAGACTTCTCGTTGTTGAGGGAAGGATTGTGCCATCTGTTAGCATGCTAGTGCTAAAAGTCAGGGCTGAAAAAAGTAAGATAACTAATAAAAAAGAAATTCAAGTCAAAATGGTGAAATTAGTAAAAAGGTTGCTTTGGAAGGTGGGCTGGGTGACTGTTGGAAAAATGCACATCTTTAGTGCTCAGCGGAGCCTGGGAATGAGGGAGCAGTGAACCTCTCCACAGTGGCATAACAAATTATTATTAGGAGGGGAATTAAAGAACTTCTATTATTCACAGACTGAAAGATCTGATGAAGACGTTGCCTGTGTTTAAATCAATCTTCACCAATTTACTACAATTCCTCAAATTTCAGCAGTAGTTCTCTCAAGAGGCTGTTCAGGAGAACAGAGAAGAGAGATTAAGCGCTGTTGGAGAAGAGAGATTAAGCACTGTGTGGCTGTAGAGAGTGCCAGTGAGATAGAATGGGTAGAAGCTGTCAAGTTACAAAAAGTTGGGAGTGTCTTGAGGTAGTTGGTTTAGAGCTAATGATCTAGAGAAAAGTGATCATCAGTAAATCGTTATCAGCTCATGACAAAATGGAGATCAGAGCTGACAGGGAGGCACTGCTCCATGACCTTAGACTGCCAGGAGAATGAGCAGCCTGTTGGCTACAAAAAAAAAACAGTATGGCAAATGGGCAGCAGCTAATGAGTACTGGAAGACATAAACCCCTAACTTTGAGGTCACCGAGAAGTGTGTCTGCTTGGGAAAAATATTTGAATGTTGTTTAAGCTGCCGCTGTAGCTGCCTGTGTGTGACTACGGGAGCTCAGATATTAAAAAAAAAAAAAAAAAGAAAGAAAAAAAGTCCTGAAGTATTTCATAAGGGAGATTGAAGTGGCATGGCAAAACTTTGTAAACCTTTTTTTGTTTTTTTTCTTCTGGAATTGATTTCATGTGGAATTTTAGGCTGAGCGCAGTCATCCATTAAAAATATAGAGGGAAAAGAAATGCAGAGAAATGAGAGAAATGTAGGTTTTATTACTTTTTTTTTTTTCTCCTTTCTCCTCCCTTTATGTGTTAAATGACCTGGAAAAGAGACAAATAACTTAAGACATTGCAGCTTAGCTATGTTCTCATTATCCTGACAGAAGTACAGGAAGTAAGAGTATGCGAAATGGGGCATTTTCTTTATTCCTCTAAGGTAGAACAAGGAGAATTCTGATGAAATTAGAGGCAGAGGATTATAGCAAAAGAGCAATTTACTAAACATGATAATTAATTGGAATTTCTGCCCTAAGAGATTACTGCTGGAAGTAAGTACCTGGATAGGTTGACCAGATACCTGGTGGGATCCAGCACGTCGCACTCTGGCGTTGCCATTCTGTCCTGTGCTGTGTGTGCTCATATCCTGACTTGATGCCTGCTGGAATTCCATGGGTTCTCCCGCCCAATTCATCAGACCCAGGCCTAATGAGATTCTTCGCAGAAGAAATAGCATGTCACTTAAGGCCCTTAAAATCAATGACTATACAAAGAGCAGTTTAAAAAAAAAAAAAAAGGTGAAAAATTTTTACCAGTCTCTACATTTTACGAAGTATGTACCTGCACAAATTGATAGCGAGAACGTGGCTATATTGCAATGTTATGATTGTCTGCTGGTGTGTTAATATATTTTAAAAAAAAGTGCTACTTTAGATATTGAGGCATCAAGTTGTTTCCCATGATGAGTAACTTTGAGGAGTTTATGCTGTGCTTTTCTAGACTGAAGACTTATTTGTTTATCTTAATAGTTGCTACAAAAAGAATGTTTTACAATGAACAGAGGAAACCTCACCAAACAGTCCCAGAATAATTCAGGCAACTGACAGAAGGCAGTGCTTTCTGCTATGAAGACGTTATGAATGCCTACATTTTTTTTCTTATCTCTGTCATCCACTTTAAGTTACCTTTGGAGAGTGATTTTATCTTTAAATATGAATCAGATGATGTTGCCAAGACAACCTCTCCTCAAGCTTTTTGTTTCGCCCACAGTGTGCGCTGAACCTCAACCAAGTCTTCTGCCAGAGTGATTGGTCACTTATTTTTCAAGTGGGATTTGATTTGATGAAGCAAAATATTCAAAGTACTTGATTTTCTTGGCTCCGTGGCGAGTCACTCCAGCTAGTTTCACTCGCACTGTATCCAGGGCTGGAGGAAGCTAATCACACTGGCAGCTGGATTCCAGCATATGAGAGAGTATTTGACTGAAGTTACGGCTCTGCAGTCGATTAGTGGTTTCCTAGCCACGGCGTAGACGGGGAAGGTACAGTCAGTGACAGAACACCTCCTCTGCAGGGTCTTCTACAGTATTTTCTCCAGGATATTAATCCTCAGTGTAGTGATGCTGTGTTTTAGGCTAATAGATTTAAACCTGCTTTGTCTTGTTGCAGGGTGCCTTTTGTTGAACAAAAATGTCTTTTGTCGCTTGGCAGGGGCTCGAGTATCCTGTATGAATTGGCTGCCTATTGATGATGGGACAGGAGCGGGGTTTAGTTGTTTGTTGCCGCTGTTTCCTGCCGTGGGAACTTACTTCAAAAGATACCTCTGAATAGGCTTATCCTTATAAGGGGAGTGACAAACTTGAATAATACTTGAATAAATGTAGACTCTGTTTGTCACACAGTAATATTAAATTCCCTTTTCATTTCTTATAACCTCAATGTATTTTATGCCCCTTTTGCTCTTACTTCTCACTGCTTTGTCAACAGACTCCCTCTTTTCACTGTCATTCTTTTAGCTTTATTAAAGAATTGTGCTATGTTTCTGTCTTAAACTTTCAACAAAGTAGGTTCTTGCAAAGTGATGTTTTAATTAACTATAACGGTAGCAATGGCTCAGCTTATATTGCTAAAAAAAAGGAAGGAATCTTGTGTGAAAGGATTTTGTGCTCTTTCACTGCCACCTCAAAGTCATATTCTCAAGAAACCCAGTGAGATTGATGAAGAGATGATGACTGATAGCCCACTGGTAGTCAAGGCTGTGACAAAGTAGCAGCAGGCCGGGCCTCGTCTTTGGTGAGGACATGCCAGTGGGCACCCTCCACAGGGGCAAGGGCTCCACAGGGGTGTGAACAGCCACCCCTGGTTTTTCCTGCCTGGGCGTCCAGTGGTTGGAATTTCAGATTGTTTTACCCAGAAGCAGCTGAAAGATGAGACAGACAGAATTCATCATCCTGACTGAGATGAGAGTTTATCCAGTGACAGCCTTATATGATCACTGGTGCTCTGAACAGTTTGTGTTTTTCATCGAGAGAAAAACAATTTCCGCATGAAGGATTATTTATTTTTATGAACATTTCCAAGGTTTCAATTTTTTTTAGCTATTGCATCCCTTCTTTCCAGCAGAGAGGCACAGAGAGAGGTCTGAATCGCTGCTGCATCCCTCTCCTAAAAGTCCTTTCCATTTTCTGAAAGGTTGGCTGCAGCTGAGGTACTGTGCTTCCAGTGTGCAGCTTCGATGTAGCTTTCCTGTTATATTTACAAATGTGGAATCTGTTGATATTTAATATGATCTGTATTGAAACCACAGCGTAAGTATAAATATTTATTACAATTTTTTTCTGTGCAAACTATGAGGTTTTTACACATTGTGTCCGTATCTCATGGTTATTTGTGCGTGAGGGTTGTGGAAAATCCATCAAAGTCGACCTGTGTACTGAATAAAGAAAATGCAGATTACATTGTGGGCTGCAAGATACTCTAGTGAAGGGATTGTTCTAAATGAAATACATTAGAAGTTATTTCAAGCCAAGACATAAATGACATTTCAAATTTTGAAAAGAATAATTATCTGAACTGTCACTTGAAAGAGAAATTCTTTATCTATTAGTTTTTTATGTTTCAACCTGTAAAAGACATCTATGGGATTTATTTTTAGTATGTGAATAAACTTGATGGAACAAAGTGGAATGACTAATAACCTTGGTCTGTCAGACAGAGCCATTAGGTCCTTGTCCTGGAGGTAGTCTGCCCATGCATTTCTTGATGCGCTAAGCAAGGCCAGGTCTTGAGTCTCTGTTTCAGTTACTTTGAAGCATCTTTGTGACTTGCAAAATGCAGCCTAAACGGTCACACAAGTGACTGCTCCTGCTGTTGGAATCGCTACTGCTCCTGCAGGTGACCCTGTGCTGTAATTTATGGCCACCATCGCGTCTGTCGTAGTACACAGTAGTGTTTGTACCTGTAAGCCTGCACGCGAGTAACAGCATCTTCCGTGCCCAAGAACTTTAGAACTGGGCTGGATTTTACGGATTGAAATTAGTCTAGTCATCGTTTGGAAATGAAGCCTGAGCGTAACTGCTGTGTTGAATGGAAGCCTGATGTACTAATAGATCTATACAGAACCCAACTATAAAAATAGGCTCCAAGCTTTGTCTGTCTGTACAAACTGGCTCTTCCACTATCAGGATAAGTGAATTTGCTCCGCTTTCTGTGACTGCTATGGATTTCAGTGACTGACAAACACAAATTTCAGTTCGCCTTTGGAGAATATGGAGAACTCAATTTTGCAGCACAGCTGGGTGCTAAAGTCTTTACCTGCTCTCTCTCTTTCTCTCTTGCACTTGTCTTGTTTTCTTTTAGTGGGAAACTGAATTTGGAAACTATTGGATATGTCAAGACATGGCAACCAATTTTCTTGATAAGAAATGTCAAAAAAATAGTTTAAATAACTTTTTTTCTTGTGTAGAGATTCAGGTATAAAGCGCTATTAAGAACATTAACCTTTTAATGAAGTGATTAAAAAAAGAGAAAAACATAACTAACTTGCATTTCCTTTTACAGACAATAACAAACCATTCCCACAGTTTGCTATGCTATTTGAAGAGTAAATATTTTTTTAAAACGTAATCGCTTTATAAACTATACAATCAGAAGGTTTGGTGCTGGGTAGTGTACAGAAAGAACTGTAATTGTCTCTGAAACATATGGATGATGTAAGAAAAACATGTGTTTACTGAAATGGACTGTGACCACAAGAGATTAGCTTTGGAGCTTTATCAGTAATTATTCTCTTTTCATTTTGTAGTTTAACAAAACCACAAGGAAAAATTTAAGAACTTCATGCCTTTTCTGATTGTTTTCCAAGATGATGCCAACCGATCGCTTTAATTTTTTAGTATTTGTAAAATACATAAAGGATTAGTTTAATGGGACGACAGTGAGACAAACATCCTCTACACCAGGAATGCACTCTAGCCTGGTAGTCGGCAACTCTCCAGGAAAGTAGAAGACATAGCTTCAAACTATTTTAGGTGAAGGAGCACAGGAGGGCATTTTCAGGTATATGGGTGGGTGACTTGGAGCACAAGTCTCATAAGGAGTGGCTGAGGGAGCTGGGGTTGTTCAGCCTGGGGAAAAGGAGGCTGAGGGGAGACTTTCTCGCTCTCTACGACTCCTTGAAAGGAGGGTGTAGAGAGGTGGGTCTCTTCTCCGAAGTAACAGGCAATAGGACAAGAAGAAATGGCCTCAAGTAGTGACAGGGGAGGTTTAGACTGGATATTAGGGAAAATTTCTTAAACAAAAGCGTTTTCAAGCATTGGAACAGGCTGCCCAAGGAAGTGGTTGAATCACCATCCCTGGAGGGATTTAAAAGACGAGGTAGATGTGGTGCTGCAGGACATGGCTTAGTGGTAACTTGGCAGTGCTGGGTGAACGGTTGGACTTGATGATCTTGAAGGTCTCTTCCAATCGATTCTATGATTCTGTATTGGTAAAGGACAGCAGAAAAAGCGTAAACAAGAGAGAACTGATTGTGCCCTCTGTGCCAGGGTAAGCTAAAGTGTGTAACACATCCCAGTTAAATGTCTTCGGTAGAGTCACATGAGCTCTGCTCCTCACGGCTTGGTTACAGAGAACAAAGAAGAAAAAAAACTTACATCTATGAAATCAAATCCTTCCCTGATCTTACCCGAATCAACCTGACAGCTTCTAATTGCTGTGTTCAGAGGTCCCACTGGAGTTATTTGTGCTCTCCTTCTAACATCCATTGTCATTTGAAATATTCCCTGAAAGGTGAAAGAAACTTCATATCCTGTTCAATCTCAATATTTATTGTCCACAGAATAAATGTACTCTTAGAAAAATTAACTCTCTTGATGGCATTCCTTCAGACTAAATGTGAGTGCAGAGACAAATTCATGTGGTTGCAAAATAAGGTGTTTTATCTATTTTTGCTCGCTAAAGCACACGGCAAGTTTGTATGTCACTATGAAATCTTAAGGAGAACACAGGTTTTTGGTAATACTGATGATGTTTTCTGCAAACAATCAACACATTTTACAGGCATTTACAGCATTGATACTTTTTTAATGAGAGACATCTATTTCGAGATGCAGGCGTTCAGTTTGTCCACGATGCTTCAGCATTTATTTAGGCCATGAACCCTGCATTTACCCAATTCAGTAGACACTCTTCCTTTTGTGATTCTTCATGCTTTTGTATTTGCCGTCTACTGTTTCATCCACAAACTAGATTTTTTTTTTTTCCTGGAAGTGACACCACAGGCATAACAAGTCTCTCTGAACTGTCACAGTTCACATGTAAAATGGCCTTTTAGAGTTATCTTTATGAGTGTTGTAAATCTCTTCATTCCCGCTCATAGTGCAGAACAGTGTTTCAGAATGTGTCTCCTTTGAGGAACTCTTTGCAGGACTTTTGTGGTACTCGGGAGGATGCTGGGGCAAGATCTCTGTGATGAAGGCAAATGTGACAACTTGGCATTTTATGAGAATTCGTATAATTTTAATGGCTTTGGAATCTGATGTGCCTTCTTCCTGCCAGGAGATTGTGATGGTGGCATTCTGATTGGATTGCATAGAAGTCAGTGAAGGGAAGTGAGGCACAAGCGGTCAACTAAAGGGCAACATAAACTTTTGAGAGAGTACAGTAAGTTGGAGGCAAAGAAACTTCTCTTTGTAGAGACCACTTTTCTTATGAGCTCCCCCCCTTGTTCACAGGATTTACTGTTCCTCGGCCACCTCACCCATAAATATCTTTTTACTTTTTTCCATCCTTGTGTATAAGGGAAAAATCATTCTAATAGAGCTGTCCACCCATTTCTGTGTCCTGCCTCAAGCTGCCGCATATGACTTCTCTTGACTTGCTGCCTGTGAGTCACTGTTATGTTTGAATGGAGAGATGAGATGCATTGTCCATCCTTTCTTCTCCAGCTATTCCTTTCCTCTTAACTTTGCCTATTTCCACCATTTCTGCTGGAAAGTCACATAGGTAACTAAGCCCACAACATGTCCAACGTGCTTGGCTTTCATCTCCTAGACTGTCAAGAAATTTAGGCTGGAACCTGTGATTAATGTGTTGCTGGGGTAGAGGAAAATGTCCATAATTCTGCGACTGTGGTTAGTGGAAGCGTATTTTCTATCTATGTGCTGAGCTCCTTATCTTCTGTGAGGGATGGTGATCCTGGGACACTAGGTTGGTTGACTGGAAGTGCTTTTGTATTACTTATTCTGAAGAATTAAGGTGTCGAAAAGAATAGCATAATAATATTTTAGTCTTCAACATTTGCGTAGCTTAGACGCTAAATTCTAATGCAATATTTGAATAAGTCAGTACACAGAATTTTGTTTTAAGCTTTTAAAGACATTAAATTTTAAGCTGCAATGTGCAGTAAATCAATAATGTATATTAATCCTGATTCCTAAGTAAATATGCACATTTAATTTCACTTCTTTTTTTCTTCAGAAAACTTCACAAATTAAGTAGTTGGTTTGGGACCAGATCATACCAATACATGCCAGAGAGCTTTCAGCTGAAGATAGAAGTTGGGATAGTTGTTGGTCATTCTTTTCTGTGCTCAGTGTTAATTTCTATTGATGTAACACTTCTCTATAAATATAACTACTAATGAAAAAATCTATAAAAATCCGCTCTCATCTATCATAAATGCAGAGCATGGTAAAATTTATCAAAAGAAAAACTCTGAAAGGTAGTGAAGAAATCAAAGTTTGAAAAGTTAAGCATGGAAACAGGTTTGTAAGAGTTGTGTTCAATCTGTGATGAGTCTGTCACAGAGGAAGCGCACTTCCAATTATGGGACAGTTTTTCTTGTTCAAGTAAATTTGATACATCGTATGGAGCAGCTCAAATGTCTGTTATTTTCCTTAGATGTTTTGAAATATTCCAGATTTACTTTGCCAGGTAGTTTCTGACCGTAGTGGCAAGCTTCTGTTAGTGATGGGGTCTGTATGTAATTTAATTATTGGATAAGTGGACATTAGGCATTAACTTACAGAAGAGATAAAGAGTGGTAACTTTTGGCATCCTGAAAAGTTGTGTTCTAGAATCTAAATCTAAATATCTAAATTTTTAGTATTTCTCCTACCCCCGCTCCCTGTTTAAAAATATTACTGTTCTCCAAATAAGAAAATGAATGCTATGGATCTGTCCCCACTATGGCTTGGTAATAACAGTTAAAAACTGCTTGATGCTTCACAGAACTGTAGCTGTGGCATGCGGTCTGACTTCTTGGATACCACAGCTCATACGTTATACCTGAATGCTTTATAACTGGCACAAAGACTTCAGTTAAAAAAAAATTAAAAAAAAGAAGAAGAAAGTAAAATTCATTCCTCAGGTTAGAACCTGCCACAAGCTAAGAACAGGAGAGCTACCAGTGCCTGAGGGTCCCTACATTGGCAAGGAATTGATATGGTGAGATATACCAGATCGTTTCAGCAGGTAAATTACTTCTCCTTGTACAAAGAGAAATCAAAAAAACCTCTGTGTGTTTTTTACCAAGTGTAGAATTCCTTCCTACCCCCAGATCAGAGTGACCCTGAGTATGAGTCAGCTGAGCTGCTCTGGCAGCTGTGAGTGGGAATTTTTGTAATGTCACAGGGCTGTGATCCATATCATGCAGTTCTTCCACTGCTGAACTTAAATGCTACAGAGAAGGGCAGAAAAAATAGATTTTACATAGTGTAGAAGAGAAAAGGCTTCCTGGCTCACTTAAGTGATACACTTGATCCCTAAAGTACTCAGAATGTGTTGAGAATAACACAGAAAATTCTGCCTTCTGCAAGGTCTGTGAAAGGAGAGGCTAAAGGGGTTTCATGGAATCACGGAATTTTTCAGAGTTGGAAGGGACCTCTAGAGATCATCTAGTCCAACTCCCCTGCTAAAGCAGGATTGCCTAGAGCACGTTACTCAGGGCTGCATCCAGGCAGGTCTTGAAAGTTTCCAGAGAAGAGGACTCCATAGTCCCCATAGGGGACTTTATAGCTTTCTAGGTTGTCAGTTTGAAGGATCAGTCATCATGAACCGTAGACAGACGTTTTTCTCCCAGAATTTAGACTTTCTTTTAGGCAGACTTGTGGGGCATGAGATGCCCTGGGGTATGAGACGTCATCATGCGACTTGCAGGTATGAGTCAGGACCTATGGGAGACTGATTTCTTCTTGAGTGGCAGATGGATGTCGGGTGAAGAATACTCCAGGGCATCAAAAATGGTGCTTGATGCCTGTATTTAGGCAGCCAGATTCCATCCCAACCTTTTGTGGTTGGGGTTTTTTTTAGAAGGCTCCTAACAGTGCAAGCCTGACATTTTTCTTAGCAAACTGTTCCAGTGTTTCCTTATTCTCTGTGCTACCTAATTGTATATTAATTCATGGTTCAGCTTGTCAAATTTTGACTTCCAGCTGTTTGATCCTCTGTTTTTATCAACCAGGTTGAAAGACTTCCCTTGTGGCTTACGTTTTGGTTTGGTGCTTGGCCTTGTCTGTAAAGCAGCAAAAGCAGTAGGGCCAGTCGTGTGAAACCCATGGCCTTTTGGCTTTGGGTTTGCTTTATTCTGGATGCCCTGTGTCTCTGTTCTCTGTCTGTTGTTTTTTTTCAGCAAAACCCGACTCTTAACTGTTGTCTGTTGGGTCGCTGTTAACCTCTCTGGCACCAGCCTTTTTGTGAGGATCCTATTTTTGAAATACCCTTGCAAACCACAAGAAAGGCTTGGTAACATTTCATTTCACTGATCAGCAGATCTGGGGGGTTGGATCCCTTTGAAACCCCAGCTTTAAAGGGTTGAAGATCCAGAGCAGATGTCTCTTACAGCTTGTATGTCAGAAGTGCAGGTATTCTGGTTCTAGGGAGCGCTTCAGTTTATGTAAGGTTTCCTGTGCCTGCTGTATCCCCATGTAATCTCCTGACAGCACTTGCTCCCTGCAAGAGGAGACTTTCCAGGCAGATATTCTCATGTTGTCCACCTTGCTTCAGTGTCTGCGTGTTTTCACTTTTTTCTGTTTCCTGGCAAAAATCACAAGCTTTCACCATTTTCATCCCATTAACACACAGCTCCAGCCATTCCCTGACCTTGAAGAGGGCTCTGCAAGCCCTTACTGTCCAGCCCCGACAGATTGATGTCACCGGTACATGGTCAGGAGGCTGCCTTGAAATTCATTTTTATCCCAAAACTTTTGTTTGCCATCACTTCACCTCTCAGGGGCTCAAACTAAAGATGACTTTGAACCAGCTGCTTTGCTGTGCTGATGACCTGGCCTGCTGGCTTCTTCTATCTGCATGTGGTTTTTACGTTGCTTTTTCAGCAAGTGTTACTGCCCGTGACTCTCTCTGTCTGTCAGACTGTCTGTCAGACTAATATTAATTCTACTTTAAGGCACTGTTTCTTTGCTGGTAGTTCTGAGTTAGCCACTGACTTCAGCATTCCAGTGTAAGACCACCTCCACCAAATTGCAATTGCGCAGCAGTACCATAGTCATTAATGTAAAGATTTTTGGATCTTCCGATGTACTATTTTCTCATGTTTGTTTTCTTGTTTATTATCACATTGCCTCATGCCTGTGTCTCTCATATGCATGATTCTGCAGCCAATTCAGAGAACTCACAAAAAGAAGCAGGTTATCCCTACTTAGGCACCAAAAAAAATCTCTGCACTGCATTTCCTATCTTTGATCTTCAGCAATGAAATAGAATTTTTTTTACTATATAAGTCTGAATGTGGATGAGAGAAAAGTCCCTTGCTTATAATTTAAAATTCTAGTATTGGGCACCACTTCATGATATTTGGGACAACTGGGATCACGTACTATCAAGTCAAGTGTGCTGTTTTCCTGGTAGGCAGAAAAATATATTTCCCAAAAGAACTTGGTACATAAAATATGCTTCACCAAAATCTTTTTCTAACAATTGTGTGGCAGTGCTGCTCTTTCTTTATCCTCATTTTTAACTTGGTATTATTCAGATTTATTTTCCTTTTCCTTCCAGCCACAGAGCAAAGATAAGAAAAAAATTTGACACACTACTGTTTTGTTAGCTTTCTTTGAATACCTTTGCAAAACAGGCAGAGGTTTTGTCTGTAGTAATTCAGCTCCAAGAACTGCTGGTTTCATGTATTTTCATGAGTTTTGCAATAAAGACTATCTATTAATAATGTTTTAAACATTTCACATTGTTTTTATGTTATTAGAATTGTCCCTATGGCTAAGGATAAGACATTCCTTGATCTGTATTTTGTGGGAGGTAAAAGTTTTAATAAAGTTGCAGAAGATTCTTCATTGCACCAGGTTATAAACCCAGGAGGGAATAGATAAAGCTGCACGCGCTTTCCCAGCTTGCCAGGCAAGATATGTGTCCGCCAGCTCTCATCAGAGAGCTGGATTTGTCCTTCCCTCTGGGAGCAACCAGAGCATTTGCCTAAGGCTTTTCCACCCATGGTAAAGCACCCAAGGAGGTTCTCCTTGTCCTCCAGATGTCTCAAAAGTAACACCAGTGCTTGCCTCCCTAATTACTGTTGAATTTCTCTGTTGTTGTTTATTCCTTGAATTTAACACTCTTTCCTTCTTGTCTTTGGGGAATATATTAAAATAGAAGTGGCTTTCTTTTCTGTAACAGTCTCACGTGTTACAGATTGAACTTTAAAAATATATTATAATTGAGGTATTGAAAAGAAAATTTTCTGCACGTCAGGCACCCTTGCTTTTTCTCTAGGTTAAAAAAGCAACAACAAACCCAACCCATAATTGTCTGTATTATCAGAATGAGGTACCTACAACAGCTTGTGAAGGGCAACTGGGGAAGTGGAGCACAACACAGCTGCTCCCTCTGCTGCTGCCAGATAAACAAGCTGCTCTATGTCTGGAAAAGGGCTGCTGAACCCTTGGAAATCCCACAGGACTTCTTCTCTCCTGTGGCTCCCAAGGAACTGTGTCTACTCCTGGGAAAAGGTTCCCCTGAAAGTTTGTGAATTAGGAGCAGGGATTCTTCTTGAGTGCAATGGTCCACCCACGGTACCTACCCACTGCCCCCTTGAGGAACATAGGAAATTGTCCAAATAGCAAACCCCTGAATACCCAAGTATTTGCACTTACTGTCGTGAAATGTTAAAGTTGGCCCCTTAGTCTGTGAAGCTCTGGAAGGAGGAGGCTGGGATGCTGCATTTCAGAAAAGAAATCTGCTTCTGAGGAGGAAATGCTTATTTGCTCTGGAAATACACTGCACAAGCCAAGAGGATTTTAGGCAGAGTGGGCTACACACAAGCCAAGCTGAATACTAACAGTTCCGAGGAGGTGTCGAAGAAGTGTTACTTGCCCAGTGGAGTTGTTAGCTTAAAAAAAAAAAAAAGAAAAAAAGAAGAAAATTCAGTTATGTCAGTCACAGCATTGCTATCTGCCTCTGCTTTGGTATGTCTGTGGCATTCTTCTCATGGTGCTTGATAGTTTTCCAGGGCTTTACAACCCTGTACGTGAGATGTGTGGAGAAGCTGTAGCTTCCTCTGTGTTAGCGTATAGTGTATTAACATTGCCTGGGATCTGGGGGGAAATAGGTGCTTTTTCTATCTTCCTGAGCTATTCCTGGCTGAGGGGTGGGTGGGTGGCTCAGTTAGGCAGACTGAAAGGTGGCTCACTGAAACTCTTGATCAAAATTCAGTCTCTCTTCCATTCCTGTCTCTGACTTGTGTAGATCGCAGAAATCTGTTTACATTTAGTGGGGAAATTTGCACTTACCATAAACTCCTCTGCAGGAGCATTTCACAGTCTTAGGCCAATGTAGGAGAAAGCTCTGTGTCTTTCTTGCGTGAGCTTCACCTTCCCAGATGACAGTTCGGTATTGCCTGAGGGATGTACCTGTCCAGATAATCATCATGAGGTGGCAGGTAGCCTCTCGGGTAACTGTTGGCAGTTTAAAATACATCCTTTAAATGTCACAGTGAGCAGTAAACTGCACGCAAACCTAATCTTGTTGAGGGACTAAGTGCATATCACATTATATTGGTGATAAACTAGTTCCTTAGGATTGTGTAGACTTGACTGCTTTTGGTGAAAAGCCCCGATTTATTCACTTTATTCTTAAAGATGTAATCCCAAAGTGGTTACTTCTCCACATTCTGTTTTGATTAATTCAGTGCACTTGAGATTCTATGCGTGTCTGCGTGTGTGTATGTACGGTATAGGAATGACCGCAATGCTAGCATTACCTTGGGGTTTGGTGAATGTAATTCTGTTATCCAAAAGAAATTAAGTCACTTCTTACCAATGTAGTTTGTCATTCCACTAGATGGAATGTATGTATCTGTAGGTGATCTGACTTCAACTGATCGTTCTATCCTTGAGGAAGAGCACTGGTGTCACACTGCGGCTATCTTCTCTTTTTGAAACGTTAATTTCTGCACAATATGGTCTGTCTAAATCCAGTCATAGGAGAAACTCTTACATTACCAGCAGGAGCCATGAGTCAGCTTGATTACCACCTGAGGTTATACATAAATGTATGAAATATACACAAATATAATACATAATATATACAGTCTTTTTATTTGCCACCTGCCAAAAATGTAAATGGGCCTGTGCTGTCAATACTTTAGTGTTGAAATGGACAGTTCTTTCCCTAGGTACCATATTCTGAAATAACTGATTGGGGTCATTAGTTTGTTTAATATTATGGTTTAAAATGTGGATAGACTTTATTTTCTTTTTAATAACGTGCTTCAAGCAATACTGTTTTTCTTTTAGCTAAAAATATTTCTGTATAAAATGTCACATCTGTAATATCACATCCATTATTAACCTCTAAGGAAGCCTGAACTTTTGTACAAGAAATGAACAGGGTCAGTAGAACAATTTTTCCTTTGTCTGCCCCGTTACACATCAAATGTAAGAATTTTCAGAGATCCTTAGGACTGCTGTAGGCCGGCAATACAGTCCCCAAAGAACAAAGGCGGAGCAGTGAAGGCACTTTGCTGCTCAGGCTCTTGCTGGCTGCCGTCAGCCATTCCACAGGCTCTGGCTGGTGTCAGCCTTTTTCACCCCGGTGGATATCCCATCAAGGGATTCGACTTCTCTGGCATGATTTGTTTTCAGTAGACCCTGTTGTGGTTTTTTTTTTAATAGCCTACCATTTGTTAAGTTTTTGACAATTCACCTATTTCCATCAAGGTGAGGCTGACTGGTCTGTGCCTTTTTTGTCCTCCTCTAGAGAAGTCTGGAGAAGGACAAACAGAACCTCCTGTTGCCTGGAGCTGGGGAATGAAACCTAATGGTTTAGAAATTGCTTTGGCTGGGGGCTCATGAAGAGGAAGTAATTTTACTTTTAAAGTGTAACCTGAGTTTTGTGTATTTGTTTATAAAAATAGAATTTTATTTATTTTTTTCTTTTAATTGGTCTGCTGGGATAAAAAGCTGGAAGGATCAATGCCATCGTGTTTTCTCTTTGGCTGTACTATTGTGAGTGGGAATTTTTTTCTTGATATTTTTAGAAGGAAGGAGCAGTGGAAGAACTAGGAATTGATTTGGCTTAAAGCAGAGCTGGGGTTTCTTTCAAATTGAGCTTGATACTCTCCTCATTAGCATGACCTGGAGCCCAAGTAAAGATTTGATGCTGCAGTATAAGCAGCAGAACTGTGTCTTTTATAATTCATTATCATAAAAACTAGGAATTTACTTCAGAAGAACGCTAGTAGTCTATTTTTTTTAAATTATCATTGCTGCCTATTATGTCATACTGTATCTTAGAACACTCTTCAGTTACTTTCATGGTGGCAAACTAAAAGCCTATCCTTCTTCCATGTTTTTATACTTCTGAGTCAGAAACTTGGCCATCTTGTTGCATTGGTGGAAAGTAATTTGTAGTGTCATGTAATTTGCAAATCATTAGTTCAGGGTGCAGTTTTAGTACATACTTCCTAGTTTCAACTTGGGATCGCTAATTTTCATGGAATACTAGGCTCTATAGATTTAGCAAACTATAATTTATGCATTCATCATTTGAAATTAGTTTGTAATACTTCCACTGTAATTTAGTCGTAAGGGTGGTTTTTTTGCTGTGGTAGTGTGGTAATTAAATGAAACAACTTTTCATCATTTTTCGTATGCACAATGCACAAGACAACTGTATTGTTCTCAAATGCACTGTTTCAATAGATATAAGACAAAAGTTTTCCCATGTCCATTCTCAAAAGACAGATTGCGGTACTTTTCTATGCTAATAATCGCTTCCTCTGTGCAGAGCTTCGTATAGCACAGGAGAAGGTATTAGAGCACAGGATCTAAAATACTCCCTGAGACTTCCAGATGTCCCAGAGCTGTCCCCTGTAGAATAAAAAAAGCCTCTGCCTTGGTTGTCATTGCTGTTAATTCAGTGGAGACTCGCAGTTGTACTTGATACCAATTCAGGAAGGTCTTTGGATAATCACAGTCATCATCACTGAATACATCCTCTCCATAATCAGAAGGCGTTTCTGCATCAGAGTAACTCACCAGCACAGGATGCGTCTGCTCCTTCCAGTTTTAGTGTGGATAGCCACATGTTTCTGTTGACACCCATGGAATTACTGCTATGGCAATATAAGTCAATTCTAAAGGCCATCAACTCTATTTTCAATGAAAATTAATAAAGACTTGTTCCGTATATCCTTGTACTCACAGACTTCATCAAGAGGAAGGCAAAGGGCTGCCTGATCCCAGGCTATGTTTAGCCACAGGGGAGGAAAACCCATTTGGATGGATGAGACTGACAAGTTCTAAGGAGGAAGTCACAGGCCTGGATGTGATAAAAAAAATAGTGAGAGAATGAGATACGAATGGGAAGTGGGAAACTTGTTTTCTTGTATTCCTTTCTTTCTGCCTTTCTTCTGGTTCTGGTAGGAGCTTCTTTTCCAGCTTCTTTTCTTTCTCATAAGGAAGGCAGTGTGGCTCTGCTGGCAGTTATGCGAGTAAGGCAGAAACTGATACCCTCATGATTGCACATAGCCCAAGTGGAGAGAAGACCAGACAGGACTGGGCAAACCACAGCAGCTCTTGAAGAGTTTTCTGGAGGAAACTGCTAATTCAGGCAGTTGAATTAGGCACGCCTCCTGTAAAAGTGCAATAACGATGCTGTTAAAGCCAATAAAGAGAAAGGCTTTATTAATCAGAGGTATTTCAAGTATTGTTGCCTGGTACTTACCCTTTCTATTTTGCAGATATATATTGCAGATACATATTACTGCAGATATATATTATATCTATATATCTGTAGATATAGATATCTATCTATCTATCTATCTATCAGATATACATTATTTGCACTTGGCTGACAAGTGAGAGTAGGTATTGCTGCTCACCTCTACTCCTTCCTGGTATTAGGGAACAGCTTTTTAGTTATGTATGACATAGGTATCTCTCTTTGTCCAGTAGTTATCCTACTTTACGTTAGGTATGAGAGGCATGTAATTAAGGACTGTTTTGCTCTGAAGAGGGTCAGGTAGCACTGAATGGCAGGTTTGATACGAAGTGGGCTTGATTGCTGTCTTAATATGCTTATCTTGCCCTCGACAGTAGGAGGGGAGGTGACCAGGCTCTTAGCTGAGATGCTTCAGCCTAAGCCCCTGGAGGAAGCTGGGCTGGATCTGGGCTTTCCCACTGTCAGCTCCTATCAAACTGCAAAGCATGATTATTCTCTCCGCATTCCTGCTTTGAAAAAGCCTGTGAAGATTTTTCTCTCCCTCTGTGTGAGCAATAAAGTATGGAACGAGAAACAAGAGGGAGTTTACCGGCTTATTGTGCCTGTTCTTTTCAAGCTAGAGGGTATGCAAGATCAACTTGAATTGGTATGTAAGACTTGCCTGTGTATATACACGCACACAATTTCAGTAATGAAGAAAGCCACCGATAACGTTGATTTTAAAATGTATAATGATAACATTTGAAATTAAATTTAAAGTAGCTACTGGAAAAATTATTAATTTATAATCTTATCTTAATGCCTAATCATTAATGGATTTCTTTGAACTGATCAGGGTCTTTTTATCACCTTAATGCCACCAGTATAGTTGAAATACAAACAGCTACACTTGACACAAACTCAGAAGAAATGAAACCAAGATTGTAAGGATCTTACTTTATATAATACTCTGCCATACACGTAGCATGTATATTGACCTCAAGCTAATGCTCACTTGGTTACTGGCCTGATTTTTCAGTTAGATATTTAAACATAGGAACCAAAGAATCAGTCATCCTTGTAATTCACTGCCATTGGTGTTTAAGAGCTAGCAAAGAAAGGATTATCATTATTACAGGCAGAGCACAAGTTCTGCTATGTTAAGGTTGTGAACTCTTTTCTGTTTAAAGGTTGACTATCTTCTGCGTGCTTTAAAACACATGTGCTTATACAAATCGCCTTCCAGTTGAATGCATCTTGTGGCTGTGCTGAACCAAATTTCTCACTTTTGAGGGTCATTAGAAACAGGGGGTTTTTTTCTTCCGTTTTTTAGTCCAGTTGGAAAGGATACTAAGGAAGTTGTTTCTATTACAGAAAGAACATCATATCATTATTCTCACTGAACGTCTCCAGTGGTTCACCTCATTTTGGTCTTATTTCTGTCTGCAAAATTGTGCTGTTGGTAAAGCTGGCATTAGATGGATGTTTGTTTTTACTGTCAGTGTGTACATATCAAAAGGTTTTGCTGCAGAGAATATCCCAGCGGTCTCATGCTGATCCAAACGAGGCTCGACATTGTACATATTTTCCTTGGAGAGTGAAACTCTTCTCTGCCTAAGCTGAGTTGACATAAGGAACTTTTCTGGTGGGAATCTTGCATTGCCACTTCTGCTTTGGAGTTGGAGATTGTCATGGGCTTCGTTCGAATAAAAGCATTGCTTGTAAAGAAAAGTTAACATGTTTATCACAGATGTTGAAAAAGGAGCCGTACAGCTCAAGTTCTGCTGGAAAGATTGGGACAGTTTCTCTCCTGCTAGAACCTGGTGTTCAACAGTCTTCCACATTTCAGAATTCAATCAATTCCAGAGAAACAATTACTAAATGTAATCAACTCTCAGTGAGATAGCCGTCAAAAAATACAGGAAGAATCATCTCAATCTGTGAGAGCTGGCCCCAGCAAACAGATGTTCACATCTGTTCTAAGGAGTACAACTTCCCTTTCTATGTTTGAGAGGCTTCTATTGGTTTTTTCTGTAATGGTCTTTCCATCCTTCTGTGGGAACAGATTCCTTATTTCGTTCTCATCACATTCTCTATCCATAGATTAGCGTGTATATGGTCACTAGATAAATGCTTCAAATCCCCTGCTGTTCTTAGGAAATAGAAGTTGCATCCTCAAATCCTCTAGTTATTGAGCTAGCTGTGCTGGAGCTGATGCTTTGGAAAACGTATTTTCTGGCCTCTTTGGTTTTCCTGGCTATTATCACATTGAACAACAAACATAATGTTTTCCACAGCAACCAACATTTTCCAAGTAACTGGTTTGTTTTTCCAAGTATCAGAATTCTGGGGGTACCTTTGGGTAATGCTTTTCCCTTTTGGACAGATGAATGTTGGTTACCTTTGCGTGCTCTGCACCCGGCTCAGCCAGCCTAGACCATACATCCCGCAGCCCAGGACGTCTTCTGCATTTAGGCTCCATGTGACCTAAAAAGGATCAGGCACATCTCCTGTATTCCTAATGATGCCAGTGAGTTTACAGAGAGAATCATTTTGGTTGAAGAGAGAAATATTTGATAAAGAAACAGTAGATATTACAGACAATCTAGAAGTGTAATGTTAGTTCATGAATAAGGGTGGAAGAAGCTAAATCCTCTGAAGCAGTCACCTCCTGCTCCAAATTAACTTCCAGAAGAGTTAAAATAAATGTATTTCTTCTGTCAAAGAGAAGGCTGGGGTTATGGGTATTTGTGAAAATGTCTGTACATTTTAAAAGCAACCAATCAAGCAAAAAGAACTCCGTGGATAATAGTAAGAGAAGTGTTACAGTACAAAATACGCAGCTGTTGGAAATGTGTAAGAACACTTGGAACAAAGTGCACTACAAAGGTGGTTCACTGCGTTGCGGTCTGAACAGGCTGGAACTGAACTTTTGAGAGTGTTTGTTTTATACTCAATGCCCTACCAAGGTTTGTCAAGTCTTTTTTAAAACAAATTAAAGATCCAGCATGTATGTCAACAACAATACTGGAAAGCAGATAACTTGAGCTTGTCTGCCATGGTATCAGACTGCCACTGTTTGGGGATTTATTAGGAAATACTAGTAATGGAAACATACTTGAAGACTTGACAATAGATTAGAAGATCTGAGCGCCACAGCATAGCGCATAACGCAGCTCAGAGGCTGCTCAGGTTATCGTTGTTGAAGAAAGCAAAAGTAAATAACATGCAGATGCAATTTTTCATCATTTGTACAAGCTCTAGACAGTCAGTTCTTATTTCCTCTAGAAAAGACGAGAAAGAATGTCTCTTGCACTTATTCCACCTTCAATAATTGCATTACAATCATCCCCATTGCTCTTGTAGAGGAAAGAAAATGGTAAAATGCTACTTCAGAGTGTTTGGGGGAACACAGAATCCTGCTTAAAGGTTGCTAGTACTTCTACTTAGGTGTTCCATAGGTTACTTTAAGAATATCCTTGGGATATCTAATGCTAGTACAGAAATAATAGGGAAGAGATGATATTCTCACTTTTGTATTGCCAATTCCTAAAAGAGTTTAAGTTCATTTAAACTATCACTGGCTTACCAAAACGTTCTTTGGTTCACCTTGTCAGGGAAACGTAGGTCAAAATGGAGTGTTAGTAGCTGAATTAAGTCTTATCACAATAAGAAAATAGATTTATTTTGTGGGAGATTTGATAAAAAGTTAATAGAGAGTTTGCTGCTTCTCGTAATCAGAAAGAAACACAGTGGAAATTTTTAGCTTTTAAAAAAAAAAGTTTTTCCAGGTACACCAATGGAAAAATGCTGAATAGAAATTCTACACCACTGTTGTTAGAGGGATATATTCAAAATAGTAACAAAGCTTGCCGAAAAGCAACTTGAGAGGTGATTTTACATTTTTGTGCAGCTAATTATGCACAGAAAAGAAGCGATACTGCTGGGGTTTTCCACATGGCTGACAAACATATAGAAACATTCAGTTACTGAAACTGGAAATAAAGACAAATTCAATAATGAAGGAAGTGGCAATAAGCTACAGTGAAGATGATTACAGACTGGATTTCCAGAGGTGGTGACCTTGGTAGCATTTGGGCCTCTAAACCAAGGTTAATTATCATTATGAAATACATCTTGTGCGCTCAATTTTAGAGGCTTTCTGCAGTCCTACTTTGCAGGTGTCTGTGGTGGTCCCTGCTGATCTTGGAGCTTTTTATTCTTGGAGCAAATTCCCATTGTAATGCCGTTCCTTCAGGAGCCTTGGGAAGAGCAGGGTTGCTTCTCTGGCCCTAGGGAAACTCCTGCCTGCCTCAAGGCAATGATGATAATCCAGCCTTGTGCCTTGCAGGTTTCACTGTACTCTTACAGGATCTGGGATGGTTTTTTTTTCCTATGCTAATTGTGCATAATTAGCAAAGTGTGTTGGGCATAGGGAGATGTTTATTTGTTTTGTTTTTTCTTAACTGACAGGTTTTGCATATTTTGATTTCACCGAAGCATTAGTATTTTACTTGAGCTGGTGAAAATTTGGTGGACTGAGAAACTGTAGTGATACAGAAAATCTTCTTCAGTAGGTGGCAGAGAGCTACTGAAAAGAGCTACAATAATATTTTGAAAGTGTAGGAACACTGAAGAAGCATAAAATCATCTGATGTGCCCATTTGTTAGCAGGGCTCCTAGAAACGACTATTAAATCGAAGGGGTGAGCTCCTGTTCTCACCTCTCATTCATAGAGTTTAGGTTTAATCTTAGCATTGACTGCAATTTCCACAAATTAAACATTAAAATATAGTAAACCATTAATTTTTTCTTCATTTTCCATCAAAGCAGCAGAAATCTTATTTCTTGTGGATTTATCACATATCAATTGCAGCATTTAAACAGAGACTGAATCTGGCATAACATAAGGAACCTTGTCTGTCTTGGTTCAATAGTATATTCCCAAATTGGATGAGTAGTACTATCCAGGTTTCAGAATGTAATTTCACAACTTTTTTCCGTGACTTTTCAAAGATTATTTGAAGATTTTGCTCTCTTGTTGGCTAGAAGTTACAGGTTGCTGTGGTTCTTCTGCCCCTTTCCCCCAGTAAATTAGTGAACTAATTCCAGAGAAAATCTAGGCATCTTCTCCTTTCCCTTTCTCTTCATTAATCTATGAATGAAAGTCATAGTGGGGCTGCCTGTGAGCCAGCTTACACTCTCAGGATGCAAACTTCAAACACCTTAGAATCCCTTTTGGTTACTTGCAGCCAAAGATGTTTGTATGGGCTGGATGAAGGGAATTCTAAGTTAGGTGTTTTCTGCATCTGGTATTTATTGTGAGATGATAGTGATATTAGGTTATGTAGAACATTCATTTATACTTTAATCGCAAAATAAATAATAATTTATAGAAAGGACTTCAAGTATCTAAAAAATAATACTTGTTTGATACTTGTGTGCCTGAAAATGGGTACAATTTTATAGTTTCTGGCTTCTCAGAAAAAAATCTATCCTTGGCTAATTTGCATTAATCCAGAACCTGTGATCTCTTTGCTTCGAGGGCCAACAGCTCTTGTTGTAAAGCCTTTGGGGACACATTTAGAATTGTTCTTGTTATACAGAAATGCTACAGTTATAACACTTTTGTGACTAAGGACTATAACTTATGCAAGATCCAGTTAATAAATTCAAACTAATCATATTAATTAGTTCATAGACAGTTTGATCGTGGTCAGTATCAAAATGATTCTACAATGCTAGAAAGGAAACCTTATTTTAGGAACTAATCGCTTCATTCATACATTTTATTTCTACAAAAGTGAGATTTGGAAGAACATCCATTAACTGTGAGTCATGGCATAATGGAATCATACCAGAGTCTGTGGAATCCCTAAAAAGTTATTGAGCAAAATTGCTAAAGTAACTCATGTGCAACTGTGAATTGGAGGGGAGATGAATACAGTGTCAGCTACTATTGAATCTATTTCCATAAATTAGATACCACTTCTTTTCACTCGTCTTTCTAAAAAAATTTAAGTAAAAATATCGTTCTATACCTCATAATATTTACCAAATGCTTGCAGTTTTTCTCTGTATAATTTACATGCGTAAATGCAATTTCCTTTTTCCATGGTTTTATAAAATACACAAGAGAAAGAATTTACTTGGTAAATGCTATGCTTGAGAAAGAAAATAAAGGGGAAATTTAAAATTCATATATCCTATAGAAATAGAGGGAATATATATTTTCCTCACCTGTCGGGAAAAAAAAATGCAAAAATGCTTCTTTAATTCAGTCTATAGGTAGTGAAAACCCAACAAAAAAGCTACAGTAGGGAGGGAAGAAAATCTTTCTTGTTACTGATGGATTGTGATATGTACAATATAATTGGAGATGACAGGGGAATATCAGAAATCAAAGAAAGCTCTTGAAGAGGCCTGAACAATGCTGGGCAGTTAAAATAAGATAATGGTTATCTGACCAAAGACGGTAAATTATGAAGCTAGCAATAAGCGATCTGTCAGGGGGAAGCAGCACAGCAGGGTCTGTTTCCATGATGTGCATGATGGTTTTGTGAACTCAAACAGAAAATATGACATTTGTAATGAAGGTAAAAGAAGGAAAAAACCCCCACCAAATCGGCATTGTAAAATAGTTTTCCCTGGAGTGAGACACGTTGGAAAAAGGTATTGTTTATAAAGCCAAGTTAAAGTTTTATGTGCAGGAATTAAAGTATTCAGGCCTTGATCTAATGTCCATTCAAGTCAACAGAAGGCTGCTTGCTGACTTCAGTGCACTCTGGAGGAGATTCCCAAAACATTTGGCTTCACTTAAGTTGTCCTGCTTAGGTCAGGTTGACCTCGTTTTGCTTGAAATACAGTCAGGCTTATGGAGGATGAAGAGTGATGGATATTGAGAATAATCCAGCAAACACTCAGCTGGGGAATTGAGGCTTTTGAGGTGGCTATGAAAGCCAGCCATTGACAGAGATGAAAAATGTAATTTGTTTTTCTAGCACATGCTGAACAAGTGCCAAAATGAGTGATTCACTGTCTTAAATTTTAAATTAACAGAATCTGTCCATTTTGGAAAGCAGCTTATCAAGCCTGCAGTTTTGTGACAGAGGATTCTACAGGGTCCTCCAAGCTTTTGTGATCCTGATAAGTACTGATGGTAAAACTAGAGAATGATACAATTTATAGACTAGAGCAGGCTGCCTCATCCAGAATGTCATCCTGGCTGCCTCATCCCGTATGAATAAAATTCCAATTTTTAAAACATATTCTTTGGCTAAATGGCTGTATTTTGTATGCTGGATCCCATCCTTGCATTGCCTTTAGAAATTTACACCCAGAAATCAGAAAAAATACAGCTGTTAAGTCATTATAGCACAGAGAGATTGATAGGACAATGAAGACAAATCAGTCAGAATGGAAGGGATCGGTCTGATTTCTGTTCCACCCAGGTTTAGTGCAAACGATCCTATTTAACTCCATAAAACCCATGAAAGTGTATTGATAACAAAACAAGGAAAAGCTCCCATTTCCCACCATGACTGTAAGCTCATTATCAGGCTTCTACCAGTTTAAACATTTTCTGATCCAGAAAGTGGCCTTCCTCTGCTAGAGAAAATGCTTAAAGAATAGGGCCAAGGCTGCTGCTTGCTGCCTTCCCCACAAGGGCAGGCGGGAGCGGGAGAAGGAAAGGCACTGGAGGTGGAGAGGGCAGAACTACACCCCTTCAGAGCTCCGCAGCTCTTGCTGCTGTAGAGCTGCTCCGGAAACCAGTGCAAGAGGCATTCGTCTGGAATTCCTCCCCGTGCTCTCATATGACGCACAGCACAGCAAGAGCAAGTATCTTTATGGCACACTTTGGTCGATCATATTTTAAGCAGCGCTCTTCATTATTAGAAATGGGCTTAAAGTGGAAAGCCTGGCAGTAAAACAGTACCAGTGTGTGTGGAAGGGGCAGCTGGTTGTCGGTTCCTGTAGGTGAGGGTGAATTTACAGGCTGGCTGTCAGTATTGCTGCTCGCAGTTATTCACAGAGTTGGGAAAGGATTCCGGTAAAATGCGAGTGGGAGGATCTCTAGGCTGCTTTGCAGCATGTAAACGTGGTGACAGTATGAACAGTATTTTGCAAGTAAGAAATCTTGAAGAGAGATTGTACTATTATAGATTTAAATGCAGCATTCTGGACAAATCTAGTCACATTAAAAAATGCTGGTTTATGTGAATTTCAGCATTTCTTGGTAACACAGTAAGCAGTGAACTAAATTGCTTGAAAATAGATAAAGATATTTAAGTATCATTATGGCAATCTTCAGTATTGTTCATGAGAACATGGTAAACTCCTGTCATAGCATCACATGCATATTTTATGTTTAATGTGTGAATGGTCTCATTTACAGTTTGATGGAGATGTATTTTGTCCATCCTCCAAGAAGATGGTCAAAAAACATTCCTTTCTTAAACAGATTAACAGTTCAAAAACCTTGAAAGCATTTGTGAGGTGCATCCTAAAAAAACCAAAATCCTTTTATTAAACGTGTTTTCTCCACACGTTCATAAGAAGGAGGGGTTTTGAATTCTTAATATTCACTTATTTTCATACACTGCTTATAGCTTTTGAAGAATCTCCCTAACTTAGATCACAGCTTTTTTTGCAAAAATATTTTGATCCAATGTCTGGCTTTTAAAGAGTTGTTTTGTTCTGGTGCTGTTTCTGTGTGCACTGCAGGGGAGAAGCAAAAAAAAAAAAGCTCAGTAGGTGGGGCTGGGGGGTTGCTGTGTTTTGGTTTTATATATATGTGACTTCCTCAGCAACTCCAAAGACTCTATCTCATCTGAAGCATTGTTGCACAATAATCTGTAACCAACGCTTATTGTTAATCTTCTTATCATTTCAGTTTACAACCACGTATTGATACAAACAAGAGCAGAACCAGCTGTAGCATGGATATATATGAAAAGTAACCTGGAAGGAATTGTGCTAAACGAACAAACAAAAAGTTACTTGGTTTCTTGATGCTCTGTGTTTAAAAAAGGGGTTATAAAAGTGTTTGTTTTCAAAGAGGGTTACTTTAAGCTATTTTCCTGTGTTCTATCCTAGAAATACCAGTAATGCTAGCTCAGTTTTTCTGAAAGCCTGCTGAGCTTCTCAGGTGTGCGTTACCCTGCCTAAATTAATTGGGGTGACCAGCATGTTGAATGTACAAAGATGCACTTTCTGTTAATGTTTGGACATTGGATTTATATAGTTATAAGAAAAAGTAATTAATTAAGTTCTGCACAGAAGCTAAATGTTTTCTCTATTTCTTCCTATTGTTCCTAATTGACTTTGTTTACTCTTGTGTAGTCATTTTACAAGCTCCGTGACCTCTCTGGTTTTCTGAGTGTTACTGAAGCTAGATAGTCCAAACGCCTAAGGGTCCGTCTCTTTTACCTGCTTGTGATCTGCGTGAATCTTGCAGGGATGTAACTGCGTTAAAGATGTCAGTCTCTTTGGCAAATCTGATGGAAAATCATCAGCATGTTAAGAGATTACTGTGGGAAAAACAGACTAAGAGGCTCTTCCTTGCTCCTCTCTTTCCTTCCCTTCTCCCCAGGTCACAGAAACCTTGTTCCCATAGGAAGCCAGTCTAGAGTTGAAGGGCATCAGTGCAGTTGAGACAGGAACCTGCTTTTCCATTGAGGTGTATGCGCACTTTAATGGCAACATTATTCAGTCTGTTGCTATTGAGTGACATTCCAGTCCAAGGGAAACCTCTGCCTTTTACAAGTGTGCATCCCACTTTCAGTTGTAGATGACAAAGAACTTGTGACTTTTCCTCTCTCTCCATTTATCTTTGTAATACCGTCATTACAGGAAGCTTAGACTGCCTGAGGCTATGGACAACAGTCTGATTGCACTTCAAGAAGAAGTCACATTAGTGGCAAGCTGTTAGATAAAATCAAAACAAATTTGGAAGAGCTAAAGGATTTCTGTTATCGAATGCCTTTTCAGTGGAAGGCAAGGAATACCTGTGAGCAGCAGTGGGTATTGTTTCCAATCAGGGCCTCATTTCTTAGCAAACTCTTCTTCTGGCAGCTCCAGTGACGATGTCCTGATGACGCTGGCTTCACATGGACATACAAGAGAAGAAATACCTCCCTATTTGCTGGGAAGTTTCAATGGATACATTGTAACTCCCTCTGGCATTTGAGCAGAACATAGGAACTATTGAATATCCTGTAGTTAAACAAAGCCCAGATACTAATTTCCATAAAGGTCTGGGCTCTCATTAAAGGTTTATGAAGAAGTCAGCAAAATACAACCCACAGTGCTCTATCAGGACTGGTCTTTGAACAATGAGGGAAAGATAATTTTCTGAGTGGTATCATTCCTGTAGTGCTGAGAAAGCCCACTAAATATAGTCCCAGCTGAAGTGGCTTAGCTTTTTGGGCTCTCAGGGAGGTATCTCCTAGGAGATGGCTTTGAGTCATCAGGTTTTGATTTGCACCCGGTTTCACGGTATCATTTTGCAATTTACAGAAACCTTAACAAAATCCTTGTCAGTAAAATGGGAAAATCTTAATAGCATATAGAATTGTAATAAAATAGAAACTATAAAATATGGATTTGTTTTTCTGTTAAAAGTTGGCTTGCCAGGGTAGAATATAAAGTTTTCAGTGAAATTCGATCATTCATTTACAGGTGAGTGCCTCTGTCTGCCTCATAGCAAGTATCCTCAGCATATAAAGAATGTTGATCATCACCTGTCTTGGGCATATATAGTTGTTTTTCTGAAAGGAAAAAACATTTTTTCCCCCTGTTTAGTCTACTTGGAGATAATCTATAGTTCTCAGGTTTTAATATTGACTGTTCTTTCAGCTCTTCCACACTGAAGCCTTCTCCCATTCCTGTGAGGGAACATAGATACGGCTTTGAAGATCAGTTTGACAGTTTTTGCACTAGCCTTTATGGGTACCAGAGAAATTATACTTGAGCAAAACACCAGTGGGTGTTTTGGAAAGGAGGAAAAGGAACAAAGCTCCTTTGGAAAGGAGTTTGGCTTGTCTCTTGCTCTAAGTCTGTTGCTACATTTACCTGCTCAGTATTAGTAAAAGCTGAACTCCCCTAGCCTCTGCAGAGACCTTTGTGCTTCAGGAAAAGAGGAATCACACAGACCTGTCAGCCCGTGTCTGCTCGTAATGTGTTGGTATTTGTAGAAATCCTGCCTAGCTCTAAGCAATGACTTCAAGCTTGCGTTGGTTGCTTCTGTCTTTCAGCCATTTTCAAGTGCATTTTGAATAAGATGCCAGCTTTGATATTTCTCTTTGGATGAATCAGACCTGGGAAGGGGAATATCATTACTGTAGATGCAAACAAAGAATGCAATGGCAGTTAGGGTAAGAAAATTGTATTTGCTATTTATCTTAAAATTAAAAATTTATCTTTGGACATCTTTAGAGAGCTGGAGCTGCTAAAGATTATGTCTAGTACTAAGCCTGAATTGGAGAATGACTTGTTATTTACTGTGAGGAAAATTAGCTATTTTTTAATTGACAGGCTTTTAATTCTATCGATTTCCATGATTTCTCATGGTTGATTTTGACCAAACATTGCTAAGAAAAGTAGTTTAGAAAATTGTTTGGGTTAGTTTCTTAGTAGGTTCTAAAAATCGAAGTATTTGGCAGTGTTTTAGGGAAGCACTAGATAACCTGAATGCTTCAGTGAGCACCGTGTAACATTTTTTACTAAAGTCAGGTCAGCTGCGCTTACAAAACACCTTGTAAAATGTTGAGTGTATTGTTCTTCCCTTTGTAGCCCAAATGCTTTTTCTACTGATGGTGGCGGGTAAAAAATTTTGGTTGGAGAGGAAGCCCATAAAAACTTCCTAATTTATTTTGTAATTGTAGCTGAAGCCTCCATCAAATGGATATATTTTGACTAAGTGGTGATCAGTTCTTTGTTCCCAATCCAGTTTGTGGGGATGTTATAAAAAAAGAAATAATATCAAGAAAATGTTTAGGAAAAGTGCATTTCATCTAGGGACTTTATTCTTTATGTCTTTTCCCCGTGATGGAGTTTATATTCTACTTGGGTTTTGCCATATTGTGTAAAGGAAGCTTAGAAAACATGGGTCATGTTTTTGTCAATGTCATTTGCACACAGTTTTAAGCTTTCTGAAGTGTTGAGAAATAGGTCACTTCCCCAGAAGTCAGCAGTTAGTTTACATGTTTAGTGGAGCTGAAGGTTAGGAAAAATTTCAAAGCCTCTTTTTTGTTTTTCTTCTTTAAGCCATTATTCAACCTTGAAATGAAAACTCAGTCACTAAACTATGCTAAATAGCTCATTTCCCTAGTTTGCTGATTGAGCTAAATGGCCTTTGGAGATATTTGTGAAGATGACTTACCTTTCTTTTATATACAAGTCATGCTTCCTCATCCACTTAATAGAAACAAGAGAACTCAGGCCTAAGATTTCCACATCCTGAAATGGTTTAGCTACTTTTGCAATAAACTGATGAGTTTTTATCTGAGACCTGAGTTTTACATTTTAGAATGAATCACAAGATACATTTGTTTTCCTAAGAATTTAACCTATAAAAACAACATACATACTCGGAGAAAGTAGGATTCCTATAAACATGAACACTTCAGCTGTGTTACATTTATGCGCCCTCTGTAATTCTGTATGTGAAAAAAGGAAAGAGCAGCTCGTCCTTCCTGTGCCCATTGCAGCTGGAGGGCAGGGAAGTTAGTTAGGGGCGCGCGGAGCCATGCTGAGGATGCTGATATGGTTAAAGTCTCTCCATTTCAAAAAGTAATGCTAAAATAAATTTGTCTATATGGAGAGACCATGGCTTTCTTCTGCATAGAGCAAAGCTCATCAATTCACGTATTAAGTTCACCTCCCGTCTGAAGTTCTATACCACTAGAGAAGCTGGAAGTGAATGGAAACAAATACTAATCTTGTCTGAGTTTCTGTTTACTTTCCAGTATTGCAGCTGGCCATTCGGGCTAAAGAACCCCCCTATAACGTTTAGTTTGCTTGTCCCCCTGCAAGGCGGGCTCCTCCCGGCGGGCAGCAGCGAGCAGCAGGGGGAGCTCCCGCACCGCTGCTCTCCCAGCGCCCGCCGCCGCCGCGGCCGCCCGCCGGGGAAGGGAGGAGCGGGCACCGGCAAGAACGAGTGTACAAAGCCGCTAACGGGGTTTCATCCTACCTTTCAAAATCTCTGGGTGAAGATGACGATAAAGACACCGTCAAACATACAACACTGAACGAGTTATTGGGGAAGGAAACCCTTGTGAAATATGGGCTTTATTCCCCAGTATTCTGATCTGTGGGTTGCTCATGTAAGTCCACAGCTTGGGCATCTCTCTGATTCACAGGTACAAGCTAAACGCATCACTTATCAAACGTTTAACATTTAGATACAATCCCTATAGAGAAGAAGTGGGAAAAATCGCTTTTGCACATTACTATCATGTTTCTCTTTTTTTTTTTTTTTTTTTTTTTGGCAGGAGAAAGTCACTTTCTAGTTGCTCCTGCATGCACAAATTTCATTTCAGTCATGTAGAAAGCACTAGGAAACCTTCCCTTATTTTTGAGACGTTAACCCGTTTAATGTAATAATTTGCCCAAATATGTAAACATGTCCAATCCTATGCAAAACTTGAACATATTTTATTCCAAGGTAATATTCATCAATGTGAATTTATTTGAATTTTGTTTTATTTACAAATTCAGATATATAATAAGTAAGCATAATAAAGTCCATTTGAAAATTTAAGGTTTTCTAAGGCATTGCAAAATATGTGTTAATCTTTTATGTACAAATACACAGAAAGTGACTTGCTGTTTCCAGAAGTCTCTTGGAAAATGGTTTGCAAGCAGTTACTCCTAAAAGAAAGTTTGTATCTGACATGTTTGTAATTATTTAAATTCTAATGTTTCTTCAGCTGTGGGAGAGAACAAAATTCTTTCACTGAAATGTCTACATGTCTTTCCAGCTGGTATTTGGTGAACACTAAGATGGCAAAGACTATGAGCATCTTGTGGGAGGTGTGTCTTTTCATTATTCTCCTAAACCTGCTTCTCCCCATCTTTATAGCGGCATTAACAGATTAAAAAAAAAAAAAAAAAAAAAAAAAAAAGAAAATAAAAGAAAGACTTCTCAAAGAAAACTAACAAAAAGTAGCCTTAAGCAAAAATCCAAAGGAGAACATCTTCATTGGAGGCTTCAAGTGAATTTGGCAGGAGTGGCTCCCTGTCGCAGATGGGGAACTATGCAGCAGAACTCTCCTTGCAGTCCTCAGGAAATCAAATTAGCCTGACAAATGTCTGGCTGCACACTTCAGAACGAAACTCATGAATGTTCTAGCAACATCTGCTGTTACTTATGTGAATGTGACAGAAGAAAATTGAACATAACATGTGCTAGTGAGCCAGCAAATCTGACTTTGATCTTTCTCGCTTATGCAGGACAAAAGGAGGGAATGAAGTACGAGATGGAAAACAGTTTCGAAAATAAAATTTTAAAATTCAAATGATGACTAAAAAGATCTCAAATGTCCTTTTCAAATCCTGCTATCAGTGTGCAGCAGATAATTTTTTCCAGGAATTCCCCTTGTTCAGAACAGTTGGCCTTTCAGTGAGGAACCGGAGCTGCTTTTCTGTGTTGATGTATTGAAATTCATGAAAAGAGTGAACTCCAGATATCAGAGACTTTACAGTCTTTTCAATGAACCAGAGAGAGACAAATCCTAATATCAAATGTAGTCATGACAGCTACTTCTTAGAAAGAATAATTAATAATTAAAGGCTATTTTCACAATTTGAAGGGGAAAATATGCATAATATAAATTCTTCCTAATGAGTCATTTTGATCAAGGAAGTACAATACTGCATCTTTTAAAGGAAAAATAATGTGCTTTGAACCCATAATGTTTGTAAAAGAATATCTTTGAGAATCCTTTACCTACATTAATGCTATTGGGGCTGCCATCACATTTACACGCCACTTGGCAGATTGTCACCACCTTATATTAATTTTCAGCTTCATTCTTTGCCATGTATGGAAAAATTGTTGACTCCAATTTTAGGAAGAAGTGTGCAGATGCATCCTCATCTCAGCCATGGATATGCCATCCCTTGCATACCAAGCTCAGTATTGTTTACATTCTTGCTTTTTCTCTCCTAATGATAACAATTATGGGTAAAAGCATTTTACTAATGATGAAGTGTTAGGAGCAAACATTTGGAATATTTGATTCTAGCTCTGCTATTAAGTTGCTATTAATTTGGGTTTTAAACATGTCATAGAGGAACTGAAGGAACAGTCTGACTATTGACCTGTTTTTACATTAGATACAAGGCAGCTCAATGAGTTCCTGCTTGGGAATGCAAAAGCAGCTTGTGCATTGCTACCAGTTACTGCATTTAAGTGCTGTGCCCATGATGTTCTAGGCAAGTACAGAAAGGTCTTTTTGAACAAGATGAACTCGATGTTCTGTGGTCTAGCTCTTAACCTGCTATGCTCCAGAGGACTAACATAAATTTCTTGTATCACTGAATCATGCCCTCCTCCCTAAAATGACTGTACAGTGCTTCTCAGATTTTCATGGCTTTTGAGGGGAGACGAAGAATCCGTGTGTGTGCAGCTCCCACGTTTTCCCATGAAGCTGGTGGAAAGCACAGGGAATTTGGATGTTAAGTTCAGGAATCAAATCTATTTCTCTTGTATTCCAATAACAACAATCAGTTTAAGAACACAGAGTGAGTCAGAAAGGAATCATTTTGTAGCTTCACCTGTTTATGTACAGTTCTGTAACATTCTAGTTTGAGTTTGCCAAAGTCTGGACTATCGTTTTGGTATGAAGAGCTATGAAGAACAAACCTCTTTACTCCCCTTCATACGTGGTTATAATTACTGACAGATAAATTTTGAATCTGGTATTTTTAGGAAGGTAACGAGGTGGCGAATGGTATTCTTATTTGCATTTCAGGGACTGGGTTGAGCTTGCACTTTTCTTAGTTGAACAATCTTGTTTTGATTTGCGTATTGAACAAATAATATACAGAAGTTTTTGATGAAAGACAGCTGTGAAACGAATAGCGGTGTGTTTGTGTGGACCATAGCCATGCTTAAAACCTTAGCATTTACAGTGTGGCTTTCAAGGAAGCAGAGGTAATGCTGTAGCTGGGTATAGTGTTTCCTCCTCCATGTATGGACCTCTCCTGACAGGTTCTCCACCCCAAAATTTCGATGACAGATCAATGGAGTGTTTGCAGTAGGGTTTTTTTCCTGCTGGGTGCGGGCCTTGCCACAGTTCTGAGGGGAGTTTCTCAAAGTCTGCACCACCTTTAGCTTTATGATAGCCAGGAAGAGTCAGGGATTTTGGAATCATTCTGGTTGACACCTATGCTTACAGGAGGAGCAGTAAGATGGAATCAGAGAAATTCTTGATGAAAATTTCTGGTGTTTTCTTCAGGCTTTTTTCCTCTGGTGGCTCGAGAATGATTTTCACATTTGCTTATCTTCTTTGTGATACGCAGCGCATTGCTCCTAGCCGGGATGTGTGCTGTGTTCTGAGACTGAATCAAGAGAAGTGTTGGATTGCAGAATAGTCCTAGGATAACAGAGATTTCTCTATTATTTCTAATATTATCAGAAAAAGTTAAGAGATAATGAAGTTACCTTTAAGGCCTTCTATTTTTTTAAGACTTTTAGAAGCTTTTTAGGCAGCTTACAACTTAATAGTTAGGAAAATTTGCCTTTTAAGGAGAACATTTTTGCATAGTTTTCAATAGCCTCTTACATGTGGGCTGCAGTAATCAAGAGCCGGTGTCTCAAAGGTAACTGGGTGTTTCAGTGCTCGGTGGTGTCTGACTCTGATGCTGAATTAGGCAACAAGCCCATTGAATGCACAGGGAAGGGTGTATCTTTACCCAAAAGAAGGTGAAATGTCTTCAGAGCCCCAGACACAGATGCAGGCTATGTCGGCATGTGGGCTCCAAGGCACCTTTGAGCAGTTTTGTGATGCTGATTGGTAGGAGTTTGTGCATGGGGAGCAGAGGGAAATCAAGTGAGGTGATTTTTTTGAGCATATTGACTGTGGGCTTATGCTGTGCTCTGCATTTAAGCTGTATTTAAGAGTTGGTCCAGCATAGAATCAGCAGAAGATCTGAAAGGTTCCTACTGCAGAGAAGCATCATGACTGGCAGTGCAATGAATTTACTAATTTTACTTTGGTCCAGATCAGAAAGGCTTTCAATTTCATGAGTGTGAGGTCTTCTATTGATAGGCAGATAGGTAAGAACTCGTTATCTTCTTTAATACATGTCTATAATGCTGTACCAACTGATTGGTATGGTACTGGTCTGTGTGTACATATAGTGTGTATGTATATATAAGGCTTCTAAGCCATACACTGGCTTTGAATACTTATCTCAACATGCTCTCCCCTCCAGAATATTGTTTTAAAGAAAGAAATCTGCGGAATTGTGGGTAAATAGAAGCTTTTCTGCAAAGTATAACTGTCATGGTTTTGGCCGTATTGGCCAATCGGGACGACAGATGGCCCTCCCCTCCCTCTCTCCTCAGAGAGGAGAGGAAGAGATAAGGAGATTTACGAGTTTAGAAAAAGAACTAAACTACTTTAATGAAAATAATAATAAATAAGAAAATAGTAAATAATAATAGAAATAAAAAAAAAAAGTATACAATATATACAAAACCGTATCCAGCTCCCAGGATGACAATCGCGTCACCAGCAGACACAGGGAAAGTCCCAGACTGGAGTCAGCGACGGACAGGAGCTGAGTTCCGAAACTAGAGTCAGGAATGTTCAGATCAGGATCAAAGGCAGACGAACAGACAGGGTCCTCCTCAGACGTCGGCCATTGAAGAAGAAACTGAGCCAGAGCAGACTTGCCCCTTTGATCCCTGAGCTTTTATACTGAGCGTGATGCAGATGGGATGGAATACCCTGTTGGTCAGTTTTGTGTCACCTGTGCCGTCCGCTCCTCCCTGCAGGTGGGACCCCTCTATGCTTCTCCGCTTCCGATCCTCTAACAGGGCAAAAAGCGAAGTTAGCTGACCTTGGTTGTTATAGCAGTAAGTATAAGCAAGAGCCTCTGTGCATACCATTCCTTGGTATAATCAGGTCTTATCACTCTGGGAGCGAACAGTTTCTGAACAATATGCTGTTAATTTCAGACTTTAGTCAGTTAGAAGAGGCCCAGCTAAAAAGTAAAATTACAAATCAGAAAATTGGTTCTGTTTTACCTCAAACCAGGACATACTTATCTCAACAGCCTCTCCCCTCCAGAATATTGTTTTAAAGAAAGAAATCTGTGGAATTGTGGGTAAATAGAAGCTTTTCTGCAAAGTATAACAAAAGGAACAACGATCTAAATGACAGGCCTGGTATCTGCCTTTTTCAGATATTTATATCTGGGTGAATCAAGCTTGGTTTGTTTATGGCTGCCATTGAGGCTGTCTGATTTGGTTTTTTTTTCCCAGCCAGCAATGTTGTTCCTCAGAATTTGTTGCTGTTGTCTTTCTAGACTCTTTAAGCCCTCTCAACTTAGAAATGTATTATTTTGGCTGGCAGTGTACAGAGTGCCAGTGTTCTCAGGAGGAGAGCATTAAGGGAAAGCAGATATTCATCTTGATATTGCCAGTTGAATAAAAATGATAAGGGAACAAACTGTTGAATCTGAAGATACATCCCCTGACTGCAATTCATTCTTTCTTGCGGCTTCTCAACATCTTGGTTGTGGCTTTTTTTTTTAACTGAGACTTACTGTTTTTCTGTATAATACACAAACAAGTTATACAGTTAGCTTGAAATGGCCCAGAACTTATCAATGTAAATGTTCTCTTCTTTCAAGATTAGCAAAATCCAACACCTTCTGCCTTTCCAATTAGTCTACAAGTTGGATATAGCTAGTCATCAGCTCTCACTGGATTCAGTGGAGAGAGTGAGCCAGCTCCACAGGGTGATCCATTTCAATTAGTAATCCAGATCAAGACAGTATCTTCTGCTGGATTTCTTTGCCCTGCCTTTGATTTCATGTAATCTCTTTTCCTTCCCTGGCCAACAATGGGGTGAGGGCTCTCTGTAGGCCCTGTAATGTTGGGCATATTGTGTAAGTTAGAAATTTATAATTTGTTCTTGCTGGGTTTCAAAGCATTTTAGTGATCTTACAGCTGGTGGGAGAAGTAATACTCGCCATTAATTTTCTCATTTAATGTGAGCAGTTTGTTCCGGACTGGCTGGTAGGGGAAGAAGGCAACAGTAAAATAAGAAATACAGTCAGGAAAAATACCGACAGATCAGGATGACTTCATTGAATGGATGGCCTGTGATGTAGTGAAATCAAAATTCCTCTGTATTGAACAAAAGTAATGCTCTGTGAAAGTACTTCCTAGACATCTCTGTCTCGGAATTTTCTCCACTCATGTTTCTTACTGTCCTGTTTTTTGTCCTCTTGCATTCACTTCTCACTTGTGCATGATTTCACTCAACAAGCAGGAAAAAAATGAATCAAACAGGAGAAGAAAAGTTTCTATTTGATGTAATATCACTAGTACTTGTTTATATAGGAAATGCTTTGCTACGTGTCAAAATTTTCCATCTCCATTTCTGGAGAACCTTGAAATTGCAAAATCCTTTGTGTTGGTATGTTTTCTCCTTGCATTCTTGATCTGCCAGCTATTACTGTTGCAATTATTGCTCTGCTGTAAGCATGATTATCTTTCTTATCTTACATTACTTTAGCTCATCTACTTTCTCCTGCCTTAGCAACAATTTTCTTAGCAGAACTGAGCCAAGGTTGTAATGTACCTAACCAGACCTTCAGTCACAAACAGTCCTTCGTCCAGTTGTTACATCAATATGTTCAAAATAAGCTGAAGCGGGGAGGAAAAAAGCAGGCTCAGTAGCAGCAGCACTGATGCAAGACATAGTGAAAAAAGATTTCATTATAATCCATTTTTTCTAGGCACTATGGGTGTGTAAAGGAAGTACAGCATTCAATTCAGTGAGGACATGGGGAGCAGGAGGCCCAGAGAGGTGAAGATTACATATACCCAGCTGATTACCAATATTTTTTGTCTTTGGAAGGTACACATGGGTAGCATTCTTCAGTGAAAAATTGTTTTTGAGGGGAAAAAATGCAGAATTATGGCTTGTCAGCATTTAATAATATTTGTTATTTTATTTGCTGAATTGTTAGTACCAGAAGACTAAGAAGCCTGGAAACCATGATGCTACATTTTAATAATGTGAATTTAAATAACTTTTGAGCTAATTTTTCATTTAAAATGTTCTTAGCTTTCATTTTTCATCAGCAGCACCACCATCTGAACCCAAGTGCACATGCCATTTTCTTACTATGAGGAAGCCTTTTGTTTCAGACTTGTGTACTTTTGTTTTTATAGAAACATACTCTTAACCTTTTTCTTTATGTCCCAATACACAACATGCATACACAACTGGAAACCAAAATGATTTAAATACATCTGTTCCAGCAGCAACACGCGAAAGATTAGGTCTGATGAGCAGGAAGCACTTGAAATACATGCTGTTAAACTGCTAAATCTCTCCCCAACATGTCGTTTGGAGGCCTGAACGTGGAGGAAGAAAGCCCAGAAGGGCTCCTGGGGCTGCCGTCAGCAGGTCTCTGGGAAAGCTGCAGGACGCCCAGGTTCATGCACCCTTGTCTCACCTATGCCTGTCTCACCTATGAACTGCTCCCAAAGCAGGTACATCTGTGGTTTGTGTATCTTGCCCATACAAGGATTTTGCGGTTGTGGTTCATAGCATCAAGGAGACTTGGGAGCGAGACTGACCTCTAAGGAACAGTTGTAACAGAAGTGCTAATCTGTTACAGAGCACTTTGTAATTAAGCCCTTTAAAAACTGGTAAATGTACAGCAAATGCAGAAAGGTACACTACAATCCTAGATAGGCTGTGTGTTTTATTTAGCTGGTAAGCGGAGTGGGGTTTTTATTTATTCTTGGTAGCTGGAGGTCTGACTTGAGAAAGGGTCTTCAAAATATAGGCCAAAATGCATCTTTAAACAGGCAAGTTTTGTCCAATTAAGGATCTTAAAAAGAAAAAAAAGTTACTGTGTCATCTTTGCAGATATCTTCTATTGGGTTTGGGGATTTGTGTGGTTCTCCACCCTCCCCCCCGCCTCCTGTTGAAAGATCTGGGCAGCTGGAATATCAAGGCTGTCCATGGTGGAATTAGAGATGTTTTGATTCTTTATAGCTAGAGCTACTATCAACAAAGAGTAAAACAGCAATGTTAAATCATCAAATGCATCAAATTTTACCCTTTCAAAGTGAATGCTGGGACTTCCACTGAATTCCTAAGATGCCAGTTACATGACGATTAGGGTCGGTGCAAGAGCACTAAGCTAACAACTGGAGACAAATTTTTCAGTAGTGTGATAGCAGAGAAAAATATATGGAACAGCCTACCCTGAAAGTGAAAGCTTGAAAAATTTCCTTAGCTCTTTTAAAACCAGTTTGCAGTGATTCTGTAGGTGATTTTGTGCTAAGGGGGTATCTTTTAGCTAATAACAGCCTTTTTCAGCCTCCAGTCCAGATGAAACAGGCTGGAGCACGAAACAGGGCATACAGAGCCCAGCGATGTAATTCTAAAAAGTCGTATGTCTAATATTTACTTGGCATGTGTCAAGCCTTTTAAAGTGCAAGGGCATCGTTACAGGCAATCTGTGTGGAACCAAGCTAGCTTAGTGTCCTGTCTTTGGCAGGGTCCAACAGGAAGGGATGTAAGAGTAGAGGAAACATTTAGGAGCACTTCCCTGGAATAGTCTCCCTGTAACTGCTTGTGCCTCAAGGAGTTTCTGGGTTTCTCTTGAGAGATTCCTCTTCCATTTGTCCATTTATTTCGTCCAGTCTCCCTTTTACTGTCCACAGCGTCCTGTGGCAAAGAGTTCTATGGCTCACCCACATCTTGTATGAAGAACCGACCCCCTTTGGTTCCTCTGAAGCTGTTACTTGCAGCTTTGCTGGGTGCTACCTGCTTCTAGTACTGGAAAGTACAGTAAAAAGAACCAAAGCAAACTGAAACAACACTCTATTCCCCCTTTACATGCCATTCATGACTGTATAGGACTTTGTCATCTCTTCCTCAGTCATCTTTCTCAAGCTGAAGAATCTGATTTTATTCTGTTTTCACAGAAGCTGTTACAAAACTTGATCATCTTTACAGTCTCCAGGTACTGAAACACTTCGAGTTCATACTCAGTTTCATAGGTCTCCTCCCACTCCTGGAGGATTTCTGTGTAGAATTCCAGAAATTCCAGATAGGACTTCTGCTTGTCCTGTTCATTGTTTCTTTTGGAATTAAGCTCTCATTACTTT
Organism: Stercorarius parasiticus; assembly: GCA_013396915.1. Taxonomy (NCBI): domain Eukaryota; kingdom Metazoa; phylum Chordata; class Aves; order Charadriiformes; family Stercorariidae; genus Stercorarius; species Stercorarius parasiticus. Next base: position 663,395 of record VWZL01001201.1, read on the forward strand.
TTTAGTTGCATCATTGTACAGTTTATCAAGATTATATCAAATATGCCCAGTTTCTTAATTTTCTTTTAGTTTTATGATTTGACTTTACTGAGACTATTCCATGGATTCATTACACTGCAAATAGAGTTAAGGCTTGTCTTTTTTTGCTGTCTTCTTTACACTAGTTTAAAATGAATTATCCTGTGTCACAATAGCATATGACAGCTGTAAAGAATCACTGATCTTGCTCTAAGCCAAATTTTATTAAAAAAAAAACAAACCACAAACTAACATAGTGTGATTTCAAGAGCTTCTTTTGTTGGTCTTTCTTTTCTGTAGCCCTTCTACCTAGAAATGTCGACGCTGATTTAAGAAGCACTATCTGTGGGCCTAACCTGGTTTTGCAAATTCTGTCCTGGGCAAGGCTTATTTAAAAGGGGGAGATTTGGGTCTATAAACAGGGAATTACTTAGGTTTAGTTGTGTGATTGTCACATAACTCTTGAAGTTGTTTCTGTGCCCCAAGCTACATGCAGACATTAAGGTAAAACATACAGACAACCCCATTTCTTCTACACACAGCCCAGCAGACACCATGGCGAGCCTAATGTTGCACAAAAAATGATAAAAACTCTGATGTGTTAGTTGCAGAAGAGCTGTCTGGCAACTACATAATTTCAATATTAGATGATCAAGATCGTTGGAGGAGACAGACGTTTGAGCTACTTTTTAAAGTGTCTCAGATGTATACTCCAAAGTGTGTTTGCTATTATGCACTATCACCTATCCAAAATAATAAGATATAAAATACATAAATAGTACAGACTAATTCTAAAGACTAATTTTCCTGGCTGTTTGCCTTTCATGTCTAAAAGCCTCTCTTGTTAATATTTGGAAACAGTTGGTTGTTAATTCTCTCAATGTGATTCTGCTCACAAAAAGCCAATTTTTCGATCTTTGTTTACCTTGATTGGTAAGTTCCAAAAAATGTAACCCCTCTTGAGGGATGGGATGGAAAGAGGAAACAATTACAGATTCTTAAGGGTTAGAGAGCTGGAGAATTTTAACAAGATTCAGGTCTTACTGGCTTCAAACAAATACTGTCCAACATGTGCAACTCTGTTAGCTCCACTTAGTATAAATTAGTAATTTGGTAAGAGAATATGTCAAAAGCAATGGAAGAAATTGCTGCTGAGTAATATAAGGAAACAAATTGCTAGTGGCCTCCAACAATGCACATGCATTTCAGGATTATGGTGAACACTCTCCATCAGCCCTATGGTGTCACCAGCAATTACGGTTTTCATAAACCATTATTCTGGGAAGGAAAAAGTACTATTTCCAGAGTAGTGGTTCCAGCATTGCACAGCAGAAGGGCTGGTTGTGCCTGTCAAAAGCACCAAGGCCCTTAGTTACCATCCCTGGAACGTATACTCTAGTCTTTGGAGATAACCTTCCTCCAGAGGATCACCACATCTCCATATGCTCTTCGTTGTAATCCAGATGCTGATAAAACATGCTAACCCAAGACAAAATCCACATCTGTTAAAACTAGTCATGTGTTCAGTACCTGAAAATATAAAAAATGGCTCATAGTAAAAGTAAGTGCAGCTTCTGGGCATCAGGATGGGAAACTTCTGTTGTTTGTGTTTATACTTGTTTGAGTGTTTGCTCTTAATCAGCACTTGAAAGAAGAAATTGATTTACAAAACTGAATTTCGGATGAGGTAATTAAACAAACAAAAAGCTAAAATAAGAATGAACAAAAGTAGTGGCTCCTTTAAAGCACCAGTAGGATGAACAGGAAAATAAGAGAATACAATTAACTAAAGTACTCATCAGAAAAATGTTTGATCCACTTTAGGATCAAAGAGTATCTAAGGGGCTCCACTCAAGCTAAAATATATTGACGTGTTTCTGTGGGATTGCTGTACTAATGCAAAAGGAATGAACAGCAATTTCAATTTGTAATGCTCATGAGTTAAACTTAATTTCACTGTCTTGAAGTATGTCTTGCTATAATGGTATGTTTACTTAAGATAAATGCCACAAACAGAAATCATTACCTTCAACTGGGGTCAGGTCTACATCCAGCGTTTTAATGGAAATGGAGTGATTCTGTAGTTTTTCAGGAAGCACTTGAAACATGGTGAAATAGTTTGGGATGTTCGTTCCTGTAAAAGAAAAAAGAATCTTCTGTAAAATGAATTTTTCTTCATGACATCGATCTACCAAAACTACAGGTAGCTGGGAAATTCAACGTCTTCAGTATTTTTTTAAAACATTAGTATTTGTAAAGATTACAAACATGTTTTATAACTTGTTAACAGTGATTAGAACTAGTTCATGAAAATCAAAACAGTTATTTGAACTACCAACAAATATTTACTTGATACTAAGTACAATATATTTCTTCTTGGTCCTGTTAACTTGCTTAAGAATATTTAAATGAGCCTGTAAACATTCACGTGCACCCACACAAATTGCCTGCTATGTTGAGCTTCATAGTCTATATAGAGCAGTACTAGATGGGTTCTTTTTCAGAATACATTTCCAGGGACAAGAAAAAAAGAAATCTTTGCTGTTCTCTGTTTGCTTAAATCTCTAATTTTTTTAAAGTATTCTTGTACTGGGTCAGATGAAATTTGTTCTCCAGAAAATCCACAAGAGAAAGGTAATGTCAGTTCATTCGCTGCACCTCTCTGCTGGCTCTCAAGCATGGCATAACCTCCTCGAACTGTCTCCAAGGACTGTGCACATTGATGTCCATCTTAAAGACCCATTTCTGTCATGCTGCCTACAGTGAATTGAATTACCTTACATCCTGCTTCTGTTCTCCTTCCCTTAACTGATACCTCATTCTCTATTGCTTTCAGATTTTTGAGCATGTTGGAATGAGGACTGTCCTTGAAGTTTCTGGAAGGCACATGGGCCAGAGTGTGTGCTCAGGAATTAAATGAAAGAGTTTGTGTTTGACCAAATCCTGAACAGGTGTCAAGGATTTAATAAAGTGAGCTCTACTCAGTGTAACAAATCATTTTCTTGCTGTCTCTTGAGGCACATAGTGTCTGTTCCTTTGCTTCTGCCATAGCATGGATTATCACAAACAGGAAAGAAAACAGTGGCAAGCACTCCAGAGCTTCTTGTTTTGTGCTTTGTGTGCTCAGTGACTGAATCACAGAGTTAGAAAGGATCTGAAGAGACAGTTTAGCCCACTGCTCTTTCTGGCAGATAGCTATCTAACCTAACTGTCTGTCTGTCTATCTAATGGAGGTTTAGCAGAATCTTTGATCAGTTTGTTTTGGTCTGTACCCACCCAAACCACCAGAAGGATGTCCTAATAACTAACTTAAATCCAAAGCAGTTTACAACTGTTTCTTCTGTGCTGTTCATAAGACTAGAGCAGGGAATTGAGATCCTGTTAGAAGTAAAGTCTGTACTGCAGAAAGACAGGAGTGCTGCCCTGCAGTCTCCACTAACTCGCCTTCCAGGGTGAGGTCAGGCGAGCTCTCTCATTGCCTGTTCTGTGTCATGGCGTATGTGCAGGCTGGTGTTGCTGGTCTTCTCTCTTCCTTTGAGGGCAGGATATACACCTTGCTTTGGTTGCTGGCTTCTGTATGTCGAGTATATATGTAGAACCAGCTGTTAATGATACTAGCCAGTCCCTAGTCTGCACTTAGATTTGAAAGTGGCGACTAGAATAAGAATTAAACATTATGTTTTACTTTCACTCTTCTACTCAGTGGGTGTAGAACTATTCCATGTTTAAATCAGTACTTCATAAAACAGAGAAGTCTCAGCTAATTGTTATGTTATTACTTATAATTCTTTTCTGCTAAATTTACTTTCATAGTTTGATTGTGGTTTGGAGGGGGTGGGTTGTTGTTTTTTCCAGCTGGATATAAGGAAAAGCTTTATCCCGATTAAATCTTTTAATCATTGGAACAGCTTGCTAAGGGAGGTGGTGCAGCCTCCATCCTTGGGGCTTTTCAAGACCAGAGTGGGTACCAATGTTTAACTTCATGCAGCCGACCCTGCCGTGAGCAGGAGGATGAACTAGAAACCTGAAATCTTTTCTGAACTGAATTATCCTGTGCTCCTGTGAGTCTTACTGAGCTTATCAGCCGAGAGGTTTTTTTCCCCTCCCTCCCTACAAAGATGAAAGACACACCCACCCCACCAGGGTATGTAGAAGCCCATTGCTACAGTGTGATATATGCTCTGGTTACCAAATTCACATACAAGTCTTCACTGCAAGACAAATTTCAATATACTTAACACCAAGAGAGGCATTTATAATTAAATTATTGTTGTGAAGTGCTTATGAACAGAAAGCACAGGGCAGGAGGAGTTCCCCTGTCCCTGCAAGCCTTGTCTCCTGCCAGTTTAAACCCATCTGTCCTTGGCCAGCACTATGCTTGAATTTCTTTCACCTTTCCACTGGGTATATCAAACACAGCTGTATTTCTTTGCATCTGGTATTTTGCTGTGCTAAACAAGAAATTCTTTTAATCTTTTTTCATCTCTTCCTGGGGGAGAGCCTCTAATCACCCTCCTGCCTGCTCTGGGTTTGGGCCTGACTGAGGTCTGGGCAGCAGCTTTGCAGCTGTGTTCTAGAGAAGGTCCCACCACTGTGCTCTGTTTTCTTGTAACTTCCAGGTGCTAAGCTCCCAGCATTTCACAGGAGTTCCTGTGATTAGTCAATAAATGCTTGACTTTACATTTTATATTATCCTCTCTCTTTCTCCCTCTTTCCTCTTAGCCAGTTCCTTACATGTTTTACAGATTTACCTAATCTCTATATTATTGGGTTAAGATACTTTTTCACAATGGTATTATTTTGAATGCTTCATAGAAGTCCACATCAATTAGGTCTATCATGTTTCCTTTGCCTTAATTGCGAGCCAAAACAATAGAGAGTTGCTGTACCCCAGCAAAGCTGCCTGTTCAGTTTGGTACAGCCTATCATGCTGAATCTCCCTGTTCTGTTTACCTCCATGTTTTCGATTATGCTTTCCTACAGAATGTGTTCAAAAGCCTTCAGTATCACTGAGATAAAACTAATGGATCTGCTGTTGCTTGGCTCACCTTTTGCCCTCTCTCTGAAGCATAAGTGGGATTTCAGCTCCTTTTTGGTCAGGCAGTGCCTCACCTCTGTTTGATAGAGGCCTGTCCTGTTTCACTTGCACTTCATCTCTGTATGCTTTCATATATTCTGGAATGGAGACTATGTGGGTCTCGCAGTATAAGCACATTAAATCCTTTGATCTGCGTTTGTTTTTTGACAGTGGCAACCTCCATTTCAGTACTTTATTGCCATTAGACAGTGTGGGTTTTGCCTTAGACTCCTCTTTTTTTTTTCCTTGTTGAAAACCAAAGAAAAGTATTTATTCTAAAAAAAAATTCTGAAAAATAATCTTAAATTCATTCTTATAGCATCTTAATGTATTTTCTTCTTTATTATGTTCTCTATTATAGGACTGAAGACACTTGTTACTATGTAGAAAACATTTGATTTAGTGCTGTCCTCAAATTATTCTTGTACTTTTATCTCTAAAATGTAGCTTTCTCGTGCCACCTATTTTCCTTCTAGTGTGTATCTAATATCTCTTTAGGGATAACTATCATCCAGTGAGGGCTGGAGGCCTTCTGAAGTTCTTTCCTTTTCTTTGGAAAAAAGTTTTAGATGATTTTGAATTTCTGAGTTGGTTTAAGTCCTGAGGCTCTTCATTTCAGGTACTAGTGCTCTTAATATTTCAGGGGGTTTTCATTGTGGTTGTTTTTTTTTTATTTTCTTTAATTGGAAACCTTTGTTTACAGTCTGGTTTTATTTATCATTTAGCTGGCTATAAGTGGAACCAACTCATGATCTCATCAGCTATTTTCCATGGTGCATGATAACATTAATAACCAAAAATTTAACTAAGATAATATTGATTGTTATTGGCTTAATACATATTTCACCATGTGTATATATTGTGTGTAGTATTTTGTTGTGTCTGTATATTGTGTAATACATATTTTGTTGTGCCAAAGTCTGTGAATTACCTAAGGAAATAACGAAGCCCTGCCACTGACCCAGGAAATAACCAGACCCTACTGTTACTGTGCACCTATTTCTCCAGTGTAAAGCAGGGAAGCTACTGCCTCCTAGAGCAATGCAAGACTCCATTGCTGGTTTGCAGTAAGACCTTGCGAGAGCAAGAGCTACTCCTTCCCCTGAGCAATATGTCTGCAATATGCTGCATTATCCACTTGGGAATACAACGGGCACTCAGGAGCAACACAGCAGCGGGGCACTCATCTCTTGTTGCTTTAGACTGCCTGTTTTGGAGTGTGTCTCCTGAGTAACATTAGTGACCTCTGCCTGTATCCCATGAGATTTATAGTAGTCTTCTAGGAGAGTGTCTCTTATCAGCTAGTGTTGTTCCGTCTGTTTTCGTATTTATTTCTTCACAGTTTACCCAGTAATATACTTAAAATGCTACGCCCCACCACCACCTTTATTTCTATTCTTTCCTCCTTTCTATTCTTGCATCCCCATCATGATAGCCATTATCTTTCTGTTATTTGTTTTCCCATCCTGTATACATTATTTCTAGTTCCTCTGTTCTGTTCCTGAAGTACACTGCATTGGTTTACAAAAATTAGTTTTCTCCAGCCTTGCCCAATGCATTAACTAAATTGAGTCTAGACCTGGAGAAATCTCATTGTCCACCCCCCTTTTACTTTGATCTCTATTAATGCTTTCTCTTTCTTTTTCCCTTGTCCTTTGGTGTTCATATTCTGTATATTTTTGCATTACCTGAGTTTATTCTTCCTTTAAAAAGAATACAAAAAAAAATCACCCACATAATTTATAGATTAATGCGCTTCTTTTCCACTCTGCCAGCTTTGATTTCGGAGGGGTGAGAGACTGGCTGTTGCGCAGAGTCTGCCAGCCAGAGTCCCCTTTCCTGCGTGGACACCTTGGAAGGTTCCTTGCAGAAACAACAGTGAGCTATCTGTTGATCTGTGATAGCTAGAGGCCAAATTTGTCACTTTCTAGACACCAGAATAATTCCACTGACAATTATCTGAATCCTTTTTCTGTCCATGAGACCATATTTGCCCTCCACTATTTCTTGGTTGAAAAGTGTTCCTAGTTCTTGAATTACCTGCTGACTTCCTAGTTCTTTTATATCTGACATATTTTGAATACATCTTTTGCCTCTAGCTGCATCTAGACTCCTCTGATCTTTTCTTCTGTGAACATCATCTGGCTGCATTTCACACAGTAATATATATCCACCTCTCTTGAACTTTTACAAAAAGACAATTTGACCGGACAGTATTTAAAAAGCTAGTTAATATTAGTCTGTGTATTCATCTGAAGGAGTTACATCTACATTTATTTGTATTGCCCTATAAAATCCAGCATTTGTGAGAACGTCAAAGGAATGAGAAGGTGGAGAACACTCAATTAAAAAAGAAATAAACCCTCCTGGTAGCTATTTTTCAGCCATTTTTAAGTGTTGGGGTTTTTTATAACTGAGAAGATCATATTTCAACAAAGTAGGGTTTTACTGGGGAAGTGTTTCTGTACCCTCTGACTTAGTTTGCTTTTTATTAGGTTATGCCATTTTAGATGACAATTCAGCAAAATATTTAGTATTCTACCCTTAAATGTTATGCATGTGCTTAAATACTTTTTTGGATTGAGTCCTTGAGAGAGAAGTTTCTACTCTTTACCTAGCCAAGGCCCTAAAACTTACTACTGCAGAGGAAATTACCACTCGAGCACATTGTGGCTTCCCAACTAGCAACAGAAATGCGACTCGAAGATACAAGCCACTATTCAACACCCCTTGATGGGTTCCCTTTTATGTGTTACCTCAGGCTCTGCATCAGATGCCAGAAACCTTAAATCTTGGCACATCCAGAATTGTCAATTTAAGAACATGAAATAGGACGGAAATGTCTCCCTGCACTGTATGTATGAGATGGTTCCTGTGAGGTGGATAAAGAGAGGGCATGGTCCTGATCCCCCAGGTTCCAGCAAGAAATGCAGTACACCGAGAGTGAGGAGGGAGATGAGGGTGATCAGAGGTCAGGACAGCTTCCAAACACATGAGGAGCCAGGCAGAGCAGGACTCTGCAGTGTTGCAAGGTCACCTTCTCTTGGCTCACATCTTCTCCGGTCCTTCCCCAGCTTCATATCTTCAGATGCTGAAAGTCTAGACCTCCATTCAAGTCTGTGGAGCTGTAGCCAACATAAAACAGTTGACAGTCCGACCAAAATGTTCACATTTATGGGAAAACATTAAAATGAAGATTGATTTAAAGAACTAATTTGAATACCAGAAAAGCTTTAATGATGTAATTTCCTTTCCTCCAATTACCATAGCTAATGTACTTTTCTCATTAAAAAGTACTGTGTATGCAGGTATACTACATAAGACAGAAATGAAACTGCAGGTGAAGCATTCATGGTCCAGGAAATTCTCCTGCAGTTAGTGGTGCAGTACTCTGTTCTTCCTTATTCTGTATTCTGTCTGCACTGTACCTATTTCACCCTAATTCTTTCCCTGTGATCATGTTGCCTCCAGTTAGAGATAACACAGAACCACATGGTAGATCAGTTGGAAGAGTTTTTTTCAAGAATTTTGCATGTAAGGATAATTGCGCCGCATCTTGTTTTCCCCACCGAGAACTTACTGTGTTATTCTATCTTAAATTTGTATTAAAAAGCATTAATGCTTTGCAGCATAGTTTCTTATGCTACCCCCATTACTGCAGACTCATGTCCCTTCCAGGACTGTATTAAGCAGCAGGACAAACATCTGTCACATGTTGGCTCTTTCATCTTCTCTGCAGGAGGAGGAGTGTTCGCAAAGGAGTCATTTATTTTGGATTTATCTTGATCCATATCTACACATATCTGCACAGAAAGAGACAGAAGCACACATGCCTTACTAAGCATTTGTTAAAGGACACGGAATCAACTCAAACGTGCCTACTATTTAGGTTGGAAAGTGGTGATGTTTGATATGTTCTGTAGTTTCTGTGGGAGCTCGTTGTGTAGTGTTACATTACTTCACAAGAAAGCTATGATGAGAACGAGCAAAAATAAAACAAAAACCTTTGTGCCCTGCCTGCTGTACGAGAGACAGTAGTCAGGCTCCCTGCTTTAACCTCTTAACAATTGTGTTTTTTATTTTGTTGGCCATTTCATCACTTTTTCATCAGTGCTGAGAATATAAAAGGAAGAATAAGAAGGACCATTCAGTAAAATTATAGAACATTGAAAAGGTCAAAGGAATATTGTTTACTGTTATCTTTCAGAGAACATATGAGGCTATAAAATTGCAATGCCTCATTCCTGTGACAAAGATTGCAACAAGGACAGGAAGGCCTGCATAAATCCAGTCTTTTGACAATAATTACAGGCATGGGAAATAGTACAATTTAATCCATTGTTGTTAAAACTTTTAGATTGTAATCAGTTGGTTAACACCCACGAAGTTTTAGATGACTTTTAGGTTCCTTCAAGTCACCTGATAGTTGTTTTGTGACTATTTTGAGGGAAGGTGCAAGTGAGAAAGTGTAATGTTTTATTTATTTTACTCTACTCAAGAGTCCAGTGAATTTATTAAGATGAAACTGCAGGATGTCCAAACTTGTTCAGGTCAGTTATTTACACTTAGTTCACAGAAAGATTCATTTCCTATACCAACTGAAATGGCAATTATTGCAAGAACCATCAAGCTCAGGCTATCTATTTTTATGGCCCCGTCAACAGACATCTCTGGATTCTTCACATGGGACGCCAGGAAAGCTTTTGGTTATTGTTAGTGATGAGCATTAGACTGCAGCACTTGAAAGCGCAGTTGGGAGGGTATCTGGGGAAGCGTTGCGTTCTGCTCTCCTGTTTCCCTTCCCAAGGCAACTGCTGTTGATGAGTTTGGGGAATAGACTTACAGACTAGGTGGACATTTGCTCTGACTTAGTGAGGCTGCTCTTAAGTTTCTATAGGATACACCTTTCTCCATCTAACTTAACTGTCTTAAATATTTTCTCTTCGGTAGCTCTTTGTATTTCTTCTACAGCTGGTGAATGCAAAGGGACACCTCCAAAGGGGCATGGCAGATGTTGGTAGTTAGCCCCTGTGATTACATAGGAATCTTAAAAAGTAGATGTTTATCTTTTAGATGGCTACATTTAGGTGAGATGGACACTAATGCAAAGGATTTAATTCATGTCCTGCTTCTTAACTTCATAAGCACTATGACTGAATAGTGCTTGCTGTAAATTCCAAATTCAGTTTGAGGTAAATCCATTTTGTCTGATACCTTTAAAAATGAATGAGAGCACTCCCCTTCTTAGAAAATCTCATTGTCTGTGATGAGAAAAATATCCTGTTATTGTAATGCTCCATCTATGAATCCTGAACTCTCCAAAATTTTGGTTTGATCTATAAGAAGACTGTAGACTGTGTTGTTCAATAGTAGAAGTAGCACAATAGGAGCCAGAAGTCTGAGTCTTAGGTAAAGACTCTGTGTTAAAAACACTGAATTAAATATTACTACTTACCCTAGAGAGTTTCAGAAGATGTATACAGTAACAATCAGATACAGACTGGCAGACCGGAGGGTGTAAGAATGAGGTAGTAACCCAGTCAGCATAACAGGCAACAGTCAAACTGCCTAACAATTGCCCCGTGAGATTTTTGTGTGGTGACTGATGAATAAAAAGCCATTTTAAAGGCAGTCACGGAGGAGGAGGAGAACTTGGCTTTGCAGGAGCTTATTTAGGAGCTTTTCTTGTGTACTACAGAGCATGTGAGGAAGTCAAAGCCTTTGCTTGAAGTCACGATAAGTGAGCAATGGAGGAATTGTGGGCCATCAGGTGCAACTACTGAGCTTCTGATACAGAGTAAGAGGTGAGAGATAGGGAGCTGGAGGGGGACGGCTGCCCCATGGGGAGCCAGCCAGCAGGGGGCTGACAGTGAAGACAGCAGGCGTGTGCTGGATGTGACGCAGAAAGGGGAAGGGAAAGGATCATGCAGAAGTTTGACGTGGTCTCAGTAGCAATTGGAGACCGGGCCTGTATAAAGACCTTCTAGACAGACATCAAGACAGGAGGACTGCATTTATCAAGGTCTGAGAAAAGACTGCTGCAATCACTGAGATGCTGTATAATGAGAATTTTAGCTGTGTGCACAGATAGGAATGTGGGGTTTTTTGGTCGTTTGTTTTTTTTTAGTTTGCCTCTCCCCATTGTTCTGAATTGATTGATCTGTTATATCATCTGTCTTATTAAATTTAAAGTTTTCAGTGGCTTTTTGGAACTTGCATTTTTAAATTGAGTAATTTTTTCCTGCTGCTTTTTTTTCTTAAACTACTTCTAATCATCAGTTCGTCTGAAAAGATATTCACATATCTGAAATGCTGTCATTCATTAACACAATTGAGCTTTTAATTAAGATTTAAAATAAAGTTGTTTTAGAAAGGGACAGTGAAATACTCTAAATTTCTTATTTAAAACTTGTCTTCCAGATTTTTATGAATGGTAAATATTATGTATTTGATCAGTATGTACAGATATTGGAGAACTGAGAAATCTATTAAAATGCCCATACATATCTTTAGTATAATTCAGTATTTGCTTTAAAAATGAAATTCTAATAGCTGGCAATATAATAAAGAGGACTATACCATCTGCTAGCTGTATATAATTATATTAAAAACATCAGTCTGTACTTGATTCAACAATTTTCAAGAGCTTATTAACCTTTCAAATTAGATTTGTACTATCAATTATACTTAACAAGGAACTTTTTATCCATGGCTCTTGTATTTCCTTAATTAGTTCCATAACTCATTTTAGGCATTTTTCTAATACAGTAATGTCATACAGTTATACATCCCCAGCAGGATTTTCAGGGATGTCTTGTTTCATCTTCCCCCTTTTCTTTCCCCACTACCACACTGTAACACTTCTGTAATGATGAATGTTATCCCCTCCATCTCCACTCCAATCAGCCCACACTCGCTATGTGGCTCACTTGAAACATTCATATTAAATATATGAAGGGCCAGACTTTCTGTCTCTCAGAGTGCTGGTGTGCTGTGCAGTTACCCAGCTTCAGACTGTCATCTTGAAAGAATGGATTTACATGTATTCCGTAATTATCTCTCGGAATATCCCTGCTGTTTTGAAAAAGGTGTGAGAAAGTCTTTTTTGCCTCTGAAACTTTCAGAGAATTTTCTTCAGGCAGTTGTTCTCACCTTGACCCTTTAGAGGCCATATTTAAGCACACAGTGTGTGTAATAACAGTTTCAGCACTACCTTGAAATGATGGGATGTGCCAGTGGTGGATAGCTCTGTCTCCCTAGCATTCATAGCAAGTCAGAGATGTAATGGGATTCTACAAAAAAAAAACACAGTGTGAATTGGATGTGGAAACAGAGAGAAATTCTGCTTCTTACCGACATCTTCAATTACAAAACTGGGAAGGATCCTACAGTTGTTGTATATGTGGTGAATGTTGTGTAGAACATGGTGGTCAGTTCAACATGAGGATTAATTTTTCACCCCAAATAAAGCATTGTTGTTATGAACAAATCTCCATAAAGTTTATCAGTTTTAGGAGTGAGCTAAAAGCTTTTCTTTAGCCACTGTTATGATTTGGAAAAACAGAAAGATGACCTAGTATTAGAAAATGTTCTAAAATTCAAAGCATCGATCTATCGAAACAGAAAATATAAATAAGAGATGGTAATATCCAAATACTTGGATATTACAGGTTTTTTTCATATTGGGAAAATTCTCATCACTGTCTAGAAAATGTCTTTATGTAGCCTCCCAGTTTTTTACACTTTATTTTAACTTCTTATCATCATATTTTTCATGAATGTTTCCAAAATACATTTTAGAAAGTACACATTATATGTTAGAGTACTGTACTGCAACCGGCTAATGTTACTTTTCACTTATGTGCCTGTCAAATTCACATTAACAGCCTTGAGGCAGTTACATCATTTATCATAGCTTAACCTTGCTCCTTAGCTCAGAGCTCTAGGATGGGAAAGGACAGGGAAGACAGCTTCTTAAAATAGTCTTGACAGTGTTTCTTTAGCCTGTTGTTAAAGATCTCCCTATGCACCGTATGCTAAAGTCCAGTTTAAACCTTCTTTACTGTAATTTCAATCCATGATCTCTTGTATCAACTATAAGTATGGAAAGCAGATCATTTGTCTTCTCTATAGTAGCTTTTCATATATTTGAAAATAGTGTTCCCCTTCCTAGTCTGTAGGCTAGGCAGTCCCATTTCTTTCCACCTTTTTTAGTCTGTCACATTTTTTATGCTTTGGTTAATCTACATCTTTCTCAAAGGATGGTGCCCCACACTGGATGCAGTGCTCCAGCTCAGATCTTCTTGCTGAGAATTATGTGTGTTTAGCAGTCCATGCTCTTGTTACACATATAAGTCTCCATGGGGTTTTTCTTCTTCAGTCTAGCACTATTGAGTCTTGCTCATTTTGTGACCCACAGTAATTCCCCAGAGCCTGCACCCTAACTAGTTATTCCTCAGCCTGTGATGGTGAAGTCAGGAACACCTGCCTATCCACAGAGCTATATAATTCTGCTTTCTTGCAGCCTATTTTGCTAAAAGCTGTCATCCAAGTTACTAACACCCAAGTTGCTAAGTCTTGAATAGTGCTGGCCACAGGATGGATCCTGCAGAACTCTGCTAGAGTAATCTCTCCACTTTTATAGGCAAGCACTGATAATGAACTTCCATGTGCAGGTTTCATGCAGCTTTCCATTTTTAAATGCAGAGGTAGGCAGCTTTTATGCCCACCAGCAATTCAGGCTAGCTGGGAGCAGATGATGGAGCGCTGTTCCTGCCATTCCTGCTAGATTCCCTTCTTCTCCTGTCTACCTGTTCATGCAGAGAATTATTGGGAAAGTAGTCCCTGATGTGTCCCTGTGCATCGCTGCCTGAACAACTCTTATTTGATGACTGCACATTTAAATAAAATTTAGGAAAATATACTAAAAGGAAGAAACACATGAAATATTTCCAGGAACCTTTTAAAGGTCTACAGTGAAGTGGGGGAAAAAAAAAGGGAGGGAGGGGACACATGACAGACAACTGTCAATTGTTCAGTGAATTTCGCCCCTCCCTGTAGTCTATTATTTTTCCTGCTATATGGCTTTGTTTATTTAAAAAACAATAAAGTGCTTGAGGATGGAATAATACCAAGTACATTTAGTCATCTTCGTTTCATGGCATTGTTCCCTAAAAAGCTGCTTTGGTTCTGGATATATTAAGCGTTTTAAGTTCTGTACCTCACGTGTAGTCTTGGATAGCCAGCCCACTGCAGTAAGGTAATAATTTGTAAGAGAGCTTATCCTCAGCTATTTCCAGGTTTGAAACACAAGGAATGGCACCGACCTTGCAACATTGGCTGGTGCTGCTGGTGTGTTGTATGCCAAACTAGAACAAAAAGAACTAGTGTGCCACTTCTGTATGCAGTTAGCCATACTTGAGGGGGTTTCTGTGCTGTTATTCTGAGCAATATTGCAGCGCCATGGTTTCTTTCTTGCAAGTAAACTAGCCAGCAACAAGAAATAATATGAAGGAGAGGGATTCTTAGTCAAATGTATTAAGAGGGTTCCCACGTTGGTATTTATGGGGTCAAAATTTAGTCTTCAAAGGGAATTTGTGGATGTGAAAAATCAGCATAATATGCAAATGCTCTTCCTTCTGAAGCTGGGGGACCTTTGCATTAAAGTAAAAAACAATGGTAAGAAAAACATGTATTTTACAAGTGCATTGGGATGGATAAATTGACAAGTCCCAAAATGCCAACAAATCAGGTTTTTTGCTGTGCTAAAACGTAAGTGTATGGAATGTTTTACTAATATGCTCTTATGCTGTCTTTTTTTTTCACCCAGACTGTAAAGAGTATGTATAGTAAACTTAGATTGACAATTTCTAGTCATCCAAACATTTACTTCCATTGTACCTGTAAGTTTATTCTAGAGGATGGCTTAAATCATAGAAAAGAATCATAGAACCATTTAGGTTGGAAAAGTCCCTTAAGATCAGCGAGTCCAACCATTAACTTCACCACTAAACCATGTCCCTCAGCACCACGTCTGCCCGTCTTTTAAATACCTCCAGGGATGGTGACTCCACCATTTCCCTGGGCAGCCTGTTCCAATGCTTGACAATCCTTTTGGTGAGGAAAGTTTTCTTAATGTCCAATCTAAACCTCTTTGAGTTCTGAACTGCAGTGCAGCTTGAGGCCGCTTCCTCTCATCCTATCACTTGTGACCTGGGAGAAGAGACTGACACCCACCTCCTTTCAGGGAGTTGTAGAGAGCAATAAGGTCTCCCCTCAGTCTCCTTTTTTCCAAGCACAGCAACCCCAGTTCCCTCAGCCACCCCTCATAAGACTTGTTCTCTAGACCCTAATCTTCTGATTGTCTATGAATTCATCATTAAAATGTTGGGTAGTATATGTTATAATCACATAATATTAAAAAATAAATAGCATATCCAAACCTTTAAATGTTGCCTTAATACATACTTACAATGTTTTTTGCAAGTTATATGAAAATCACCATGAAAATTAATCACCTACATGATAACTTGGCTTGACATATGGCTAGGCTAAAGAATATGTAACAGTAATGGAATTATTAAAAGCAGAAATTAAGAAAAGGCTGTTTAGCACAGGAAGCAGTCTCAAATTAAAAGTCCAAGTTTAGAAATGCTGACAATATATGAAAGTATTTATTATTAAAGACATTATTATTGGGTATTATGATTGTTAATTCCAGTAGTTCTTTATTATTACTACTTTTTTGTTCCTCATCTAGGTAATTTAACTTGCTTCTGACAATAACATCAATTTTCCAATAGTATTTTACAGTAGACTATAGCTTAAGTGAAACTAAAGGACAACAGAGCACTGGAGACCTTCCTTAGTGGAGCTAAGGTAAAGACAAAGGGAGCATATCCCTTACGGAAAGTCTCGTGGCTGACAGGGCAGAGGTCTTGGCCTGGAGGGGTACACATCTTCTTTATCTATTAGTACATTTCATAAAAAGCATATTCCAAAATTGGATTTTTGTTGTAACATTGTCTCCTTCTCTTGAATTCTATTGAATTGTATCTATAGCTAAATTAAAGCATTATTTTTCATGGCATTTCAGTGCAAATTGATTATATTTTGAATAAAAAATAGTACTATAACTTTTAGCAGCCCTAGAAATTCTGCCATATTTTACTATTACAGAAATTCATAATTCACCACTGCATTATTTAATGAAGTATTTTAGTACATTTAGTGAACAAAAACAGTCCTTGAAAGCTTGCCTGGCTTAACTTCTCTCTTCATTTTTCTCCTGCATGACTTATATTCCTGTCATTTATATGGTTTTGCAACGCCAATGCTAGTTTCATAAGTATTAAGCATAAATGTATTTAAAATAATTAAATTTAGTTGTTCCTTGTACTGAGCATAAAGATATTTAAACTTAATAGAAAAATGTAAAAAAAAAATAGTAGTTTTTAGTAAGTTAATATTTGTTGCTCTGTAAGAAAGTTGATGCTTGTGATCTAGATATCTGTTTCTGAAACAAAGAACTAAGGCCCAATTTTTCAAAGCAAGTAGATCCACGCATGCCAGGTTCAAAAACGAAGTGCACATCTGTGTTTATGTAAGAACAGCTATCCAAATTTATTTCCAATAATTAATGTTGATAGCAAATCAGTTGTAGACTGTATATCACAGAGTCATTAAAATGGCAACAGAATTTAGATGATTTTTTTTTGTCAATCAAATTATTAGCTAACTTTTCTTCCATTTAAAAACCCAACAATATTAAAGACATATTTATGTATGAATACTGGCTATAAATTGTATAGAAGTTTTCAGATTGGATGCTTGCAGAAGAGTGTCAGTTCTTCCAGAAAACATTGTAAGAGTAACAACAGTATCTGAGATTCAGGTATATCACCTTC
Organism: Stercorarius parasiticus; assembly: GCA_013396915.1. Classification (NCBI taxonomy): domain Eukaryota; kingdom Metazoa; phylum Chordata; class Aves; order Charadriiformes; family Stercorariidae; genus Stercorarius; species Stercorarius parasiticus. The sequence continues at coordinate 680,396 of VWZL01001201.1, forward strand.
CGTCCAGTGTTATACCTTAGTTGAAAAACCAAAAAAGTTACACATAGCTACAGTGTGTGATGGGCTACTTGTAGCAGTATTGTTGAAACTTTTCCTTTCCTATCTGGTATCCTGGATACGGGTTTCCTTGCTGAAAAGGCTTAGTGCCAGGTCTTAATTAATTTAATTTACGAAGAGTAGAAGTGGCTCTGAGCCTTCAGGAGTCATCACCTGGAGAGTTAGAATTAATTATCCCATTATAGTATAGAGCCCCTTCTCCCAGGGTATGACCTTTAAAGACGCTCGCTGGAGTACCACGCTTCCTTCTGAAAGGTTATATGTGAACAGAGTAAGGTCAGAAGCTAAACCAAGTGCTTGCTTGAGAGAGTCCATTTGTAGCTTCTTACCTGAAGAGGATGGTCTGAGCTCATGTTAGCTTACATGCCCTTTGGATGCCAATGCAAGGTAGTAAATCTGCTGCCTCTAAACCTAAAGAGAAACAAATAAGACGAATAATAAACTGAGCTAATAATAAATACAAAAAGCAGGACGTAAAGGACAGGGTAGAATATTTCTTAAACTGGGTATCTCAACCCACTTCAGTGAGTAACTGCACAAATAAGCTGTTACTCATTTTGAAGGTTAAGCTGTAATAATACCTTTAAAACCTTTAAATGGTATCTGCTATTTATGATAAAGCATTCCCAGTGTTAGACTCAACTCCTTCCCAAATTGATTATATTCTCTTTTGAGCAGAAGTAAGTTTCAAGCATCTAATTCAAGAAGAGTCATCCATCTTCCTTTCTGCTAGTCAGACAGCTCGATATTCCAGTTTCTTCAGAAAGTCTAACTTGCCAATGGAATGGATATTTCTTTCTCTTCAGCTATACAGGCTCTTTCTGAGTAGTTCCAAGCCTGTTTAGCTTTTGTGTTGTTCATGACAGGCATTCATTTTGCAAAAAATGCATATGTGCATCAGAAATAAGAAAGAAGTACAATTAAAAAGAAAAATGACAAATTATTTATAGGGGCATTTTAAAGATTTTTAAGGATTACTGAAGATTTATTTTTTAAAGATTTACAGATATTTTACAGGTAGTCTACAGACAAAAAGTAGTTATTGTAACCTGGGAATGTATGGTGTGAATCCATATTGTTTTAATCTATTGTTTGTGAGGGTTTTTTTCTTAACCAGTGATAAAAACCTAGAGATTATGGTCATGGATCTTGTTGGCAACACATCCAGCTAATTGTTTAGAAAATCCTTTTATCTTAAGTTTTAAGAAAAGTCATTCTTCTTACATGACCCTGGAATAATGATACTTCATACTACAGAGCAAATGCAGTAGAAGAGTGAATAGGAGTTAACCAAGTAACTTCAAATCATAAAATTGTTTGCCATTACGATTGAATCTATCAGTGGTGTCAATCATAAAACTGGTATAACTTGGGTTCTGCAATTAACTTGGCAAGGGTACATAGTTTTCTTTCCAAACACAACAGCCAAGGAAGAAATGCTGTTTTCAAATTCCTAAGTGATCTGACTGTGTATTTTTCACAGCTAAAATTGGACATCACAGTTGGCACTTAAATTCTTTTCTGTCACTGGGTATGACACTGAGTTTTGTCCCTCATTGAAATGTACTGGGACCAGTACGTTTCAATATCTTCATCAATGACATAGACAGTAGGATCAAGTGCACCCTCAGCAAGTTTGCGGATGACACACCTGAGGGAAGGTTTAGGCCAGATATAAGGAAGAAAATTTTTACAATGAGGGTGGTGAAACACTGGCACAGGTTGCCCAGAGAGGTGGTAGATGCCGCATCCCTGGAAACATTCCAGGTCAGGCTGGATGGGACTCTGAGCAAGCTGATCTAGTTGAAGATGCCCCTGCTCATTGCAGGGGAGGTTGGACTAGATGACCCCTAAAGGTCCCTTCCAACCCATTCTATTCTATGATTCTAGGAACCAAATTCATCCTGTCGGAAAAATAAAGTATGAAGGCTTTCTTTCAATGAGCAATCACTTTTATTGTTAACATTTTCATTGATAGAATTTATCGAAAGATAAATGAACTTGACAACATTAAGTTGCTCCTGTTTTGTTCCAGGATGCCCCAAGTCCTAATGTGATCAGTCTTTTCGCAGAGAAGTTGAAAAGATGACCTTTTAATTTTTGTTCAAGTACAGAATGCTAAGCAAAAGTCATAAAACCTCTGTACACTTCAGGTGTAAAATCATCCTGTATAACAGTCTGAGTCTAGCGTTGCTGCTCCCAAGAACTGAAAGCTTTGTGACACTATCCAACCAACAGTAGCATCAAAGTAACGATGTTATAATGAAGGCAGAGGTGGCATTTTAATTTGAGCATGTATTTTTGATTGCTGATACCATTGTTCCAAAAGCTCCCTTCAGGTTTAAAATTTCTCTTGTTTTTCTGCCATTTCTAAGTGTGAATAAAAAACTATTTCTGACCCATCAGGAATTTGCAATTATGTTTGATTGTGACTTAGATCACAATCTAAGCCTCTGTTGCAGGGGGAAGGAGGGCGAATTAAAAACTCAGAACTAGAAACAGACAGGATTCTACACAGATTTAACTTCTGGTTAACCAACATTGAGTCATAATTTCATGAATGACTGTGATGGGGAGTAAGATTGTGCTGCTAACCTTGTCTGAGAAGGAAATTAGTAAAATGGAATGACTGGAAATAATTGAAATGGGAAGTAGTTCAGTAATGAAATACAGAAATGCAATTCAAGGTCGTTAATTTAGGGAATAAAAATAATTTCAGGTGGAATTTAGAAGCAATGGAGGAGAAGGAGGAGCAAAATTCAAATGAACGAGTCCTATTGCATGATGACTGTGCGTCACTAATGAGATACAAAACTAAGAACTGTAAATGAATCCTAGGAGCCCTGTCAAACATGACCAAAGATGTGATAATGTGCAGTTAGACCTCATTAGCTTAAGAAGTGATAGGATTGCAGAGTGAGAAAAGAGCCTCTTAAACTGAAAGCTAGTGCTGGTGAAAGTACAAAAGTACAAAAAAGCTTCAAACTGGTGTTGACTACATTAAGGCTGGATGTCCCTAAGGAGCCGGGGAGGAGTCCTGCTCAGTTCCAGATCCCTAATTTTGGGGAAGCTGGGTTTTGTGTTGGAGAATCCCCCTGTGTCCTTTATGTGCTAAACACCACCTGTCTGGTTGTTCTGCAGGGACATTGTGGCTCTTTCTCCCTTTGTTGTCCAGCCCCTCCATGGCCCAGGACTCCTTCCCAAGCTCCTCAGAAGCTTGGCTTCTAGCACACAAAGGTTACTCCAGTAAAACCAAGGCTTAGAAGTATGTAACTCAGGTAACTCTGTAGTTGTGTATAGTAATTCCTATGCCTTCCATGTTCAAGAAATGTTATTGTACCGAAGTTTTAAAAAATACCTTATTATTATTTTTAGGAAGGGATTTTTTTAAAGGCTTTCAATAATTAAGAGTTCCTGTCTTCAAAAAGTTTGTCCTGAATAACTTTGGTTTTACAAACATCTACTTTAAAAAAATTAGACTTAAAGACTTTTTGTCTTTCTTGCTGCACTCACTAATAGCAGATGTGCTTTTTCAATGGCATCACCTCCATTTGCTTGTGGAGGCTGAAAAATACTAGCATTCCACAATAAAAAATTTACAGAAGCATGTAATCCTTATACTGGCAGTAAAAAAATGATACTAAGCATGTTCAAAATTATCCATTTTTATTTCTAGCCCAGACCTGTTGCTTGATGATGCGAAGTGCTTCATGGTGCTTGAAGCATCAAAATTTTCCCACCTTTCACCTCCACACCCAGAAAGGGAAAACAGATTTATAATATAACGGTAGATTTTAATGTCACAAATAGAATTGTACCATCTACTCTAGCAAACAACACGAACCTTTCATTTAATATAGGAATAATGGCACTGACAACAAAACGAACTATAAAGCTGCTGCATGTTACATATGTTGCACTGAGTACAGTAATCAACTCGGTGACCTTGTGGAGGAGTTTTAGATTTGCAGAAGGGAAAATTTATACTTAACATTGCTTGATACAAGAGAATTGCATTAGGGGCTGGTAGATAATTGGAGGGGTTTTGGTTACCCAGAAGGTTGAGCTGACCTTGTTTGTTGATTAAAAGGTAAGACCAAAGACAAGGCAATTTTGCTGAACTGGAGCATTCGGTGTTAATGAAGTGGCAGGATAATTTGTAATAATAATATAACCATAGTGATGCAGAATGGAAAGTAGTATCATAGTAGCCAATGAGGTTAAGAAATTGTTGTAAACTGAATATGCAAAGTAGATAGAATAACTATAGAAAAGCACATTTAAGAAATTGTTATTTGGAACTTAGGGTGATATTTTGGGATATCATGGCACATTGCTGTGTTTTTTGGTGGGTTTTTTTTTGGTTAGAAACAAAGAACTCTGCCTCTTGATTTCTCTTTCTGTTTACAGAAGCGAGGAATGTAATAACTTTGGAATGATTGTTTAGAGTGAAACGGATAAAAGAAAAGGAAAGCCTATCTAGGCTACAATTAATTTGACATGTACCATGTTGTTGGCTATGAAATGAACTTTTCCATGACTCTTTCTATCTGAGGCCTTTGGAGAATGTGAATTCTATTTAAAGGTGATTACAACCAAACTGATTATTTTTCCAGTGGGTTTTAAATACAAGTGGCTTTTTGTATTTATAAAATTTATCTGGAAGAATCAGTTTAGAACACGAGATCTTTCCAGAATTGACCACAAACCCCAATTTTATTTAAACTAATTTAACAAAATATTAAGCTGTCTATATCACTAATAATGTTTGTGAAATTTTCTTAATGAACTCTGAAATGTGTATTATAATCTCTTTAAATTTGAATTAACTTTGGAAGTCATCCTGTGATGTTAGTAGAAAAGATGGCATTCACTTCAAATAAAAACTCTTGTAGGTTCTTGGAGTTACCACTTCTTTCATTTTAGGAATAGAGCAAATATGTTTCCATTGATGTCTGTGGAGCAACACTGATCTATAAAAGCTGGGGATGTTACCCAGGTGAATCACTTTTTTAAAAAGTAAAATCCTGGAATAACATTTCATTACTGTTTCTTTGCAGTAAAACCCTTTATGAGGCTACAAGTTCCATACAGATGGTACTAATTATGTCATCTTGTTGTTTTTAAGATTTTTTTTTTTCCTCTAGATTTATTTTTTCACCTCTAAGCAAAACACAGAACACTGTTATACATAAGCCATGGTCATTTAAGCAGAAAGTTGTCTGAGAACAGTTAATTATTTAATTATTGCATAGACTATATCCTTGGTAACGCAGTTTGGGGAAAAAAAATCAGTTAAGCAGAAGCTTTTTTCCTTAAACTCCATCCTTAAATAGCATTGCCTACTGTTTTCATTGAATTTAGGATAGATGAAAACCCATTCAAATGAAGATAAAATTCCCATTTTAGAACATGGTATTTGGTTAACTTAGCTGTACATAATACATGTAAATAAAAGACTAGAATCATAGAAAGAGGCACCTCAAGAAAAGCTCTGCTGCTGTATGCAGCACGTCAAGATCAGAGATGTTTGCTTAACTTTGCCTTCTGTGGAAGGGAACTCCAGAACCTCCCTTACAACCTCCTCTAGGACTTCATTGTTCTTACAGTTATATTAACGTTATTATCTGATTTATTTTCCTTTAAGTGAAGCTGATGTCATTGCCCCAGAACTATGTGCTGCTGTTGTCTATGTGAACCAGAGCCAGGATTAGACACCCTGGTGACTAGGCTGGGCGCTCCCTGCCATCTCCCTTGTGTCCTTCCTTCTTGCCACCCTTCTGACCTCTCCCAGACCAAGACAATTGCCAAGTCTTCTACACCACAGCTTCACTTTTTCTAGAGTAAACCAACTTGTTTCACCCTTTTCCCAGAGCAGAGTGGTTTCAATGGTAGCAGTTAGTTTGTGCTTGCTGTGTCAGTGGTCCTTTGCTGCCTGCTTCCTCTGTCTTTGGAGGAAGGCAGCAGAGGAGGAATACAACAAGCAGAGACCATTCGCCCTGTGACAGTGGACATGCCTTGGCCCTGAAAGCTGTGGTCATTCAAGAAGGTGGCATTGTTCCCCCCCCAATATCTGTCTAGGGTTTAAAGTTAAGATAAAGCTATCTGCAGGCTCAGCTGAACAAGATCAGCATCACTCAGCACTGCTCAGCCCTGTAGCACCAGCTGATGACTCCCCTGTTGTCATGTAATTTCTCTTAATCTTCAGTGGTAAAAGGAGTGCAGTGGATGTTATCTGCTGTGTGCAGACTTAGTATCTGCTAGTGAAGGTTGTGTTCTTTTAAAAGGTCTTGATAACAGAAAAAGATCTCAGCTGCTTGATGGCAGTGTACTGTCTGGGCTACTGCAGGTGGAGAAGATAGGATGGGATGGGGTAGGAACTGCTCCTTTCTTGGCATCGCTTTAGCATCCTTCCTTGAGGGAGGTTTGCCAGACTGAGCAGGATTGTGCATGTAGAGGGCAACCTGCTGACTCGGCAAGAGAGAAGCTGATGGCACTGTTGGAGAAAGGGTGACTCTGCAGAAAAGCAGGAGGCAGACATGCAACCAGATCTCAGGGAAGACAGAAAATGTATTTTGATGGGCCCAAAGGGGCTTGGGGAGTGGTGTGGTGGTGATATGTGTCTGTTACAGCACAGAAAGACCTTACATGTTGCTGAAATGGAAGCAGGGCTGGAAAAAAGATGACATGCTGTAAGGATATGGTGGACAGAGGGAGATTCCCTAGCAAACAGCTTTAATTTCTGTTCGATGTTACTCTGAGGTTTTTTTTGCTTTTGAAGAAACGTAATTGTTGTAGTTTGTGGCCTAATGAAACATGTCTCTAGAGTTAACAAAGTTCTGGTGCTATTTTGGGAATCTTGCTTGAAGGTTAACGTTTGGTTCATGTCAAAGTTTTTGCCAGTTCAGGGTCGCATCCTATCCAGTGACATCTAAGAGCCTGTGCCTGGATTATCACCAAAGCATCTTCTTGTGACTCTGCTCCTGGAGATGGAAGGCTTTTAGGTTTTCCTGGATAAAAGATGAATGCTGAAGTTGGTCTTGTGTTCAGTTACTTGTAAATCAGAGCATCTTGTGTGTGGTCACACTGGAAGGGAACGAGTACCTAGTGACACAACTTAAAAAACTGCTTCAGAACATGGACAACAGCTGATCTTACGAAGGACTGTACACGTGTGCTTCACTTCAAATCTAACATGTTTGGAGTCAAGCAAGTGATTGAATTGAGACCTGCATACATTTGCTGTTATCAGCAGTGGTAAAAGGGGGGATTAAATTTGATCTTCTGATGTGACAAAGAAATCACTAACTGTCATAATCACTTGACAGTTAATTATAGGTTAAAATCTATGGGGGTTTTAAAGTATGTAGATATTTGGATGAGCAGGAGGGGAAATTAGCTTCAAAATTTACAATAGTGTTTTTCCCTAGCCCTGTCGAGGCTGTTTGCCTGGTGCTCTTTCTTGCCTGGAGAGAAGCTGCTCCAACTGCAAATGGGCAGAAGAGAATTAAAGTCTAGAGCACTGGGTTTCCCTGTTCCACTGGGTTCTTCTACTGGGCGTCTTCTTGGGATTTCTCTGAGTTACCAAGGCAGAATGGCTTCACTGGCACCATGTCACAAAGCGCAGAGCATGAAGGTCATAGAAGCATAGAATCATGGAATTGTCTATGTTGGAAGGGACCTTTCAGATCATCGAGTCCAACCATCAAAGGTCATGTGTGCAGGTCTTTCAAATGGCCTCCACCGCCAGTGGTATCTTTGAATGGTCACTCGGTGGCTTTACAGTTCATCCTGTGACTATGTAGCAATTACCTGGAACAGATTATAATGCTAATCCAACAGGTAATATGAAAATCACTAGTGGCTGAAAATAGCAAGTCTCAAATCATGGTTTTTAAGGCAAATATAGACATCAGTTCTTATGCTTAGAGGCACCTGTGAAATAAATAATGAGGAAATACATAAAGCTATGCAAAAAGCAGCAAGTTGGCTTTGTTTTATTGACAAAAGAGATCTGGTTAAAGCTCTTAAAATGTATTTATGGGGTGTGTTTACTACAATTTTTTGAAATACAGTCTGGCCTTTCTCTAAGTGCTCCTGGTAATTGAACAGGACTGTAGCTTTCCCCAGCAGCTTACCTACAGCCTTTCCCACTGAATTGAGGATTGTCCTTTAGTACTATTAGTGCATTAGCTGAGAGAAATAGCGGTGTATTTTCATTTGTCATTTCACTCTGAGGAAGAACTGAGTAATGTTCAGTGGCGGGATCTCGGTCCTGTACAAGACTCGTATATGTTTCCAAGTGCTTTGTTAGATCAGACCCCTCCTATTTACATTCCCTCTATATCTCTTATTTTAAATGCTTCCTAGAGCTGTCTAATATATACAGAACTTGTAAAAAATACCTTACAAAATAATGTTGTTGTATGGGGTGCCCATACCCCGGGGAAGCAGCGGGGTGAGGGGGCTCTGTGAGGAGAGGCTGGAGCTGGAGAGAGTGGGGCTACAGACTGACCCTCACCCACATACCCCATCCTTTGTGCCGCTCTGGTGGGCTGAGGAGTCAGGAATGGAGGAGTGAAGTTGAGCCTGGGAANCGTGGGCGCGGCCGGTTCCAGACGCGCCAGGGCCAGGCACAGCCCGGCCCTTCAGCCCTGATGGTGGCGCCTCAGGGAAACGNGCGGTGGCGGGGAGGGGAGTAAAGTGTTTTTGTTTCTCACCATGGAACTCAGTGTCAGTTGGAAATAAATTCATTTTCACCAAGTAAAGTCATTTTTGCCCGTGATAGTGATTGGTATGCGATCAGTAAGTGATCTCCATGTCTTTGTCTTGACCCATGTGGTAATTTTGTCCCCCTCTCCTGTTGACAGCTGGCCAGCTGGCCAAGGCCAGCTCACCACAGTTGCGTGGCACTTGCAGAGCATGTCCAGCTTAAAGAATGTTTAGAAAAGAAAAAAAAAAAAACAACAACCCACAGCTTTCCAGAAGCAGGACAGATACCATAAATGCATTTTATCAGTGCTTTCAAACATCGGTGACTGCTGATGTTTATGAAGTGAGTGTAAATGGTTTGGTATCTAATGCTGTGAAATAACCAGAGATTTGAGTGATAAGAGTACATCCATGTTGAATGAAAGTGCTTAAATGTGGATTTTAATCTTGGTTGTGCACACTGAAATCTAAGGTGGTCAGAGAGAATTATGTCACATGAAGAGCATTAATTCAGAGAGAGAACAGGCTGAAGAATTGTGAAATAAACATCAATAGTGCTGTATTCCTTTGCTACAGTACCCTACAGGTTGGGAATCAAAAGATTTGACGGATTATGGGCTAGACTAAATGAGACGAGATTTCAGATGTTCTCGGTCTAAAATTGGACACTCAAACTTGTCATGATATGGCTAAGGAATTAAATCTGAATGCAAATATATATGGCAATAAATTAGCAACAATAATAAAATTGTTTTTTCAATTACAGTGAGAGTGGACGACGCAGGGGAAGCAGAAGTCAGAGACTGATGCAATACTGGAGGAAGAAGGAAAAAAAGAACTCATTTGCCAAAGGTAGGGAAGACATCCCACAAAATGTTTAGCGGTGAAGGTGATTCTCCTGTGCTTGATCAAATGTAAAAAGCAATGTTAAAAAACTTGATGTCATTTAAAAATCTTTTTGATGTGAATTTGAAACCGTGGTTTGATAGCTTCTTCTTTACTGGCAGGATGTAGATTGCTATTTCATAGAAAATGGAGTGCAATTAGTAACTTTCACAGCTGAAAACAGTAGTCGGCAGTAACTTTGAGGCTTTTCTAATCTTAGCTGCGTCTGAAACAATGTTCTAATGCGTAGTAGCCTTGCTGGTACAAAATTCCCCATAGATCTGTCTCCACAAAGTAACTTTTTTTTGCACTAGCTACTATCTTTCTCTCACATCATCTTTGGCAAGGACCACTTGGGGTTTTCCCTTGCTGTGTAGTCTGGGGAATGGTCTGTTTCTTTGGAGCATCTGGAAATTTCATCTGAAAAACTCTTGTTATGTCAGGGCCTTGGGACCTGACAATGCCTGTGATCTTTCCTGGTCTCCTAACAGGGATTTGGAGAGCTTTTTTTTTACCCATTGTAGGTAGGTTAGAAGCACATTCTGCAAACCTTTCTGGACTGAATGTCTGTTAAATTGTTTTAAGTGGATCTTAAAACCATTTGCAGTCATAACCTTTCCGTTTATCTTGAGCTGTGCTAATATATCACCCTGATGTGATCTATATAAATCCAGTAAATACTGATTTATAAAATTTTCAAGGTTGTTCCTTGTATGGAAAAGCCATCATGCAGTTAATATGTTCTAAAATTGATAATTTGGCTTTATAATTTGCAGATTGCTTTTTGTCTCAGCTATGTGCTCAGCCCAGAGCAATGTAAGACCCTACTGCCCATCCATTTATTGTTTTCTTTACACGTCTGACTGGTATGGTTCATAGTTTGGGCCCCAGAGATGTTCCCGGCTTTTCTGATACCTATAGTTTCTTTCTGCGTTGTGTGGCTGATTCACAGTGTTATACAATGGGAGATACAACAGTTTGTGTTGACTGACTCTCAGATAGCTACCTTAATATATTTAATGTAGACTTATCCATCTACCAGTCTGTGCAGAATATGGCATCTGCTCCCATGAATTTAGTTATTCTTTATCTGATTTATAGCACATGCCTGTAATAAATTATCTCAGCACAGTTGGAGTGCACTGAACTGCAGATTAAGAGCTGGAATGAGTGGGGAAGGCAGGGATTTTGTAAACTATTTATGGAGTCAAACTCTTTTTTTGGTTTTGATTCTGTAACAGAAACTAACAGAAAGTTATCTTAATTGCGAACTTTATAACATACTTCAGCAAATTCTTTTCCAACGCCACTGTTTTCATATAATTAATCTAATTTGTTTTCTGTATTTTAAATGAACATCCTAGAACTACAGCAACTGCTGGTCTGTCAACTATTAAGAAGCAGTTAGGTCAAAGACTTTTTCATCATGTCTTAAGTCCAGTGCATTTATGTCTTTATTATTTTCATTAATATTAATATTTTCTTTACTGAGAGCTTTGTAAAAATGCTAATTCCATTCGGATGTAAGTCCTTAGTCTTTGACTTCAGGCAGATAGGCTAGGGCAGAGGCAATGAACGTACTGCAGCCCCATCCTGCAGTCGTCTTCCCTCAGAGAGAGTTGTGGACTTGCTTAAGGCTTAGTTTACAGAGGAATGCTCAGCAGGACAGTTGGATTTCTGCAGGAGCCATAGTGCCATAGATTGATGATGTGAAGCACAGCCTGACCACATTCAATAAAGATCAATTAAAGACAAAAACAGATAAACAAAAAACTCTTTTGAGCAAGAGACCTTTGGAATAAAAAAATGATAGACTTCAGTCAAACAAGGATGATGGGACGAGACTCTTAATGCTCCATATTATCTCATAGGTTTCAGTTCAGCAATTTGGCAATTTATGATAGTGATACCTCTCTCTTACTAATTCTTAAAATTATTGCCAGAAATACATGCAATTCTAGCTTTTTAAAGAATCTGAGGTGAGTTCAGGATGCTCGAACTTTGATGATTCTACAGTACTTTTTATTTAACCTTCAGAGTTGAATTCATTTGTGTCAGATGTTAGATTCTGGAAGGCACTCATTAAAAGTGAGTCAGAAATTATTTCTGTTTGTCTTTCTCAAATATCCTTATGTAAAAAATGTAATTTCAGTAAATTTAATAGTGTTTCTTCACAGAAAAGCAAATGGAGTGACAGATTATCTAAATTGTTACGATTGTTTAAAAGGTCATAAACTATAGCACTTAGAGACATACCATTCTCTTAGTCTAGAGAGCTTTCATCAACCTTGCCCAAATGCATTTAACTGCTGATACTAAAAGACTGCATTTAGCAATTTTTAGAAGTTGCTCAGTGATTTTGATTGAGTGCAATGTAGAGTGTGATGAGACTGCATGTGCTGTGTTGTAAGGACAGAATCTCCCGTAACCAGGAACCAGTGGTTAAGGGAAGTTGTCATAATGGCCTTTTGCAGGGTGTTTTGTTTCTCTGTCATGTTTAACCTAGCCACATCTAAGAGCGCTAAGAAAATAGAAGTCCAGACAAGACTGTACAGTTACATACAACATCTCAGTGAAGGCAGTGGTTCTTATTTAATCCGGATCATTGTATCCATCCTCATGGTCACTAAAGAACCAGAATAAATGGTATTTCTCCTGTCTGGAATTCTCTTTTTCTAGTGACTTGCCATTGTAGCACTTAGGTAAATATACCTGAAGCTTAAAAAACAGAGTAACAGAATGAGGTTTTATGGTCTCTCACACTTAAGCTGGCAAATGTTTCTTGTGAACCAGATACGCCAAGGTAATATAGCATAGCCTTAGATAAAATATCTTGTGTTAGTACAGCTGTGTTTCCTATAGAAGCACACAATAACTAGCTAATAAATGCTGTCTTAGGTTTAACAACTGGCCAGTTGTTTTTTCCTTCATTAAGAAAGCAGTAAACACTCATGTTCCTTTTACCATGTCCATTACATAGTAGTGGTGTACAATATGAAAACTTTCAGTTGTGTTCTTGGAAAGCTGCAACTCCAAATAAATGGTTTCATATCTTCCTTGTTTGTAACACTGCGGAAGTTCTGAAATGATTATATATTAATAGGCAGTTACATAGTTCTAAATGGGGACATGGAAGCTGCTAGCTACATATTTAGTTGATACCGCTGTTTTGGTAACAACTGTTAAATGAAATCCTAGAGATTAATTATAATTTTTTTAAAAAACAGCGTAGGAAAGAAAACAACTTTTGAAAGTACTTCATTTAATTCATAAAACAAATACTTGCTTTGAAATAAAAAATACCTTGTTTACAGCATAAGGACTCCGCATTCAAGATGTCTTCATCTATTTTCTTTGAAATATTTATCAAAAAGCTTTCTCAGATAAATAAAAGGCTATGGGGATTTCGCTGACAAATGTACTGCAGCCTGTTTCATGTTTGGTATTCACTGAGGGATCAGTAGCCTTCAGAAGAATTGCAGTTGTAATGTAAGAAAAAATTTGTGTAGTTTTAACAAATTAAAAATACGGAACAGAGGGTACAATAAAAAGGAAAACAGCACCCAGAGCTTGTCAAATATTCTGGATTGGTACCCAGAGTCTCAAATTGAAAAGAGAACACAAGAAAGAGGCAGCTACTGGTTAGCAATGCACGTAGTAAAGATTACAGTGATTTGGGATTTAGCTAAATTTGATTCCAGTTTTCCCTTGTTATTTTATTAAATTCCCAGGCTTGAGTAAAAATTAGTATTATTAGTATTTTTTCTACAAGTTTCAATACCTAGTTCAAGTATTTGACAGTATGTATGTGTTGATGTATTACTCTATGCTTCATTTTATTTTAAAAAGCAAAACAAAAAAAGCTTTACTTGACTCAAATGACTGATTTATCCTGTAACCAGTATTTTCCAATTAAAAACTAATGGAAAAAAAAACATTTTGGAACCAGCAGTATGACTGTAATATTAAAGGACTAAATGGAAACTATAAACAGAAATACAAACTGTTAATACCCAATATGGCATATAACATGAGAAATGAAAAAGTAACTGCAAAGAAGTAGTGGTATTACAAGATGTATATAATTTGAGTCATGTTAAATCTGGATAACTTGTTTATGCACTTAGGGGTTCTCTGGGTAAAAAGGCATTCCTGCTACACAACTTTGTTTACTGTTAAGTTTTGGGTCTGCATTGTCCATGGAGCTTGTATAATGTAAGGGAAGAGATGCTTCCAGAGGATGATTTCAAAAAAGCAATTAGGAACCTAGTGAAGACTTGATCTGGATCTCTGTGCAACCTCCTGGAGAGGTCTGGCTCTTCCCGCTATACAGGGAGACTGGATAGAGGCTTTTAAGTGGGGACCTGACTTTCTTCCACCTAGCTTTCCTGGGTGTGGTGGTGTATTGAGATTGCCACCCTGACTTGGCCTGAGACTCACTGTGAGGTGAAGCTTCAGCTTTGCGAGCACAACTTCTCCTGCGGGGACAGTCAAAAAACTGGCTGTCAGAAGGGGGAAGAATCTACGTCTTTGTACTTGCTAGCATGGGGTCTAGCAGCCCACAAAGTACTGTTTGTGTAAATGCTGTGATGTGTCTCCCTCTGCCACGATCACACTCAAGCTTCCTAAGATCCAGCTACCGCTGTGTATGCTTGTGTGTAACGTCACTCCTAAATGTCTCCGTATTTGAGTACAGCAGCATTGCCTACCATTGCCTGAAGCGCTGCTGGTGATGAACCCCTTCAACACAGATACATAAAATAATGTAATTCTGTGGGTACACTCAAAGAAACTTTGTTTTATGCAGAATTATTGACCTTCCTATAAATCAAGTCTAAGTATCTCTGTACTGCCTGCCATTTGCCTGTCTTTTTCTGATGGCCTTTGTACATGGTAATGGAGATAAATGGGGGGCATACCACACACTAGTAATGCGTACGGGATGATTGCAGAGTGTGGTTGTTCTGTAGAAAATATTGTAGAAGTTTGACTGGATCTGTAACACATGGTGATCTGGAGTTATAGCAGAGTGTCTACGACCTCCTGGGGGGTTGGCTTCGTAATCTCGCAATGAAGTGGGTTTTCCTTTGTTAGTGGAAATAGTTTTCTAGACATGACTAAAGGACTTTTTCATTTTTGTTGAAAATACTGCAAGTTCTGCACTATGACCTGAGTCATGGCGTAAGGTTACAGTTCACTCCATTATTTCCAGCTGTATGACTGATTTTTGTGCAACTTTATTGCTTATATTGAATGTTTTATATTTATAAAGTGAGTTTAGGCAATTCTTCCAACAATATCTACTTCCACTGATTTGTGTCAAACATATATAGCCCCCTCTGGTCATTGAATTAACTACAGAATTCTGTGCAGAATTCTTAGAAATATTTTCCAGGTTTTCATAGAAAGTTTGACATTTTTTGCATATTTCAGTTTAATCAGTTTTTAAAAACTAGTTCTATTAAATCATTTTTCCTTTGCAATTCCAACTAACAAAGAGAATGGGGCTTCCTAAAGTAAAAGACCTAATTTATTTTTGCCTCTTAACCATTTAGATCTGAGGAATGAAAGAATACAAATTTAAACAGTTTTCTGTAGGAAAAAAAGAACAGTGGAATGTAGCAGCAAGACAGCGATGCTAATGACAGATGAGGTAGAGAATGGGGTTGTGTCAAATTAGTCTCAATTGCATGATTTTGAATTTTTCATTTATGTAGAATAGTGCTATAGTGGAAGAAGTATCCTGCAAGAATATTTATTGTAATGTGCCACTTGGAAACAAAGCTGAAGCTATTCAGGAGTGCTTGGGTCAGGACTCATCTCTCTGAGATACCATGTTATTGACAGATGTTTTTTCTGTGTGATGAGTGGAATGGAGTGCTACAAAGAACTGTCTTCCACCATCTTTTTTCCCTGTGCACTTTCCTGCAGTTCTATATCCATACAGGGATAATGTGCATGTAAAACACACAGGTCCTGCTAGAGTTTCTACAAAAATACGATCACAATATATTGTGAATGAAAATTTTGCATACTATAATTGTATGGAATATAAAAATAAAGGTTATGCTGTGCATTACAATGTAAGACTCAAATATCCATAGTTGTATAACATTGAAGTGTTGATAGTATATTATTATTACTGAGGTAATATTATGGATTTAATTCTATAATTATTAAGATAACAGCAATATAGCATTAGATGTCTTAAGCATCTGTAATTAACTTTTATCCTTGTTTGGGTTTTTTATATTCTGCCTATATATAATTTATGAGGGAC
The DNA here is from genome assembly GCA_013396915.1 of Stercorarius parasiticus. Taxonomy (NCBI): domain Eukaryota; kingdom Metazoa; phylum Chordata; class Aves; order Charadriiformes; family Stercorariidae; genus Stercorarius; species Stercorarius parasiticus. Next base: position 696,330 of record VWZL01001201.1, read on the forward strand.
ATAGATTATTCTGGTACTCTGGAGATCCTATCATCAATGCAGGTAGAGCTGGAGGGAGCTTCAGGAGGTCAGGGAGTTCAGCCCCCTGCCCCAGCAGGAGCAATTATACCTAAAACCATGCTTGGCAGTTAATTAGCTAGCCTGTTCTTAAAACCCTCCTGTGACTGAGATTCCGCTCTCCCTTGGCAATTGATTTCAGTGCTGAACTATCTTGACAGCTAGAAAGATTTCCCTAATGTCTAAACTAAATTTCCCTTGCTGCAGTTTAACCCTTCCTGTCCTATCCTGTGAAGAATAGTTTTGTTCCTTTCCCCTGACAGCAACCTTTTGCATAATTGAAAGCTGTTATCATGGAGAGTTCACATCATTTTAGATTAAAAAATCCCAGAATCTTTAGTCTTTCCTTCTAGCGCGTGCTTTCTTAGCCCGCTGATTCTTCTTGTTGCTTTCCTCATGGCACTCTCTGAATGACCTGATTTACTGGCCTGCTGCGAAGCCTTAGAGAAGCCACGGCAATCTTCAGCTTGGTGCTGTGCGTGGGGTGGGGAGGTGCCATGGGCCGGTGGGGCAGGGACAGGCACCTACTGGGTGGGTGCTGGCTCAGGTCTGAAGGCAGTGCCTGTTTGCTGGTACAGCAAGGCAGGCCGTGCAACACATAGCAGTCCTGTGCCAAGCCGTGACACCAGCTCCGCTGGCTCCTGTGCCTGCTCACTGCGTTTCCCTTTGGAGAACAGACATGCCCACTTACCAACTTCCTTGGAACACTTTGAAATCTGTAGATGAAATGTACTTTGAGAGGTGTTGTAATTTTTCTCTTACAAAACCATGGGTCTGTAATTTACATCACTTAATGTGACAAGTACAAATCAATCCACATACTGTATATTTTTAAAATGTTCCTGGTTTATAATTCTATATAGTTAGGGCATATTTGAAAAGCATTTTTTTAGGACAAAATGTCGTCAGTTAGAAAATATCAGCCCCAGTCTTTGTTTCATCCACATAAAAGACAGTGATAGGTCAAGATTATTTAAGTAGGACCTTGATATGGTCCTACTGCTTGGTCCAAGGCTGCTTGGTTTACTAGCACTGTTTGGCTTTGTGGCTTTTCCTTCTGAGCTCTATGTCGAGACCTGAGGACCTTTCTTCCTCCGTTTACAGAGCTGAGGTTTTCTAATGGCCTGCTGCAAGACCACAGAGGTCAGTGGCAATGAGTTTCAGTGTTGCTTTTGAGCCCCATCTCTTGCTACTTCAGAAAATCAGCTTTGGCCCATTTCTTCCATTTGGAATTGAACAATCCTTGCACCCAGCAGGAACAGAAGCAAATAAGTAGCCTTGACAATCCTCTTCTGAGGTTTTTAGTGATTTCTTAAGATTAAAAAGTAGATTAAAGCCATCTCAAAGACGAAAGGGAGGACTATCTTCATTGCAGGATTTATTTACAATACTTATTTTTCCAACTTTGCTAACTATTATGCTAAAAGGAGGAGAAATTCAGACTGTGACCACTAGAGCCCACATTTCTCATTGGTTCTTCTCAAAAGCTTGCTGTAAACATGGTCACAAGCTGCTTGTCTCAGCAAGCAGGCAACAGGAAAGCAGAATTTTTGATGAAAGATGTAGGTTGCTAACGACTGTGGTGTTTGCATTTTCCAGTGAGATGCAGTTTTTCAAACGGGTCAGTCAGCATCTGAAGAGTCAGTGTCCAATGTCAGCTTCACCAAAGCCTGTGCTGGCAGTTGTGTACTTTGTTGTATACATATGACTAGATATATAACTGAATAAAGAGTAGGCAGGTAAGTGGAGAGGAAAGAGAAAATAAGAACAAAAAAGCCTAGTCCTCAGTAGAATAATAGGGTTAAGCATTGTCTCACTATGCATTGTAATTTAAATATTACAAAAGACAAGTTTTATATTTTTCATTTTAAATAGATCACAGATTATCATGCTTGATTCATGAATCTGACACATAATAGTAACAAATATATTAATAATCCCTATTTTAACCTCTGCGCTTCCTAGTCTATCTTTGCATATCTACAACACCTCATCATAATTAAGCACCCCAACTGCATAATGTGCTATGTTGGATAAGTGTGAGATGACATATGGTACATTTCTCCAGGAACTGAGCTCTCCATTGCTTTTATTGTTCTGTCTCACAATCTTAATGCTTTTTTAATGGAGTTTTCAGAGGGTGAACACCGTCAGCTCATTGTCTGCTATGCTTGGCATAGAGGAATGAGAAGTATATGCTTCATGGAAGCAGGGTAGAAAATTAAAGAAAGATATTATTAGTGTGGGAGGAAGTTTGTTGATGAAATGATGATGCTTTCTGTTCTCAGGCATGACTTCTGCCAGTTTAGCAGTGATTTAGACTGAAAATATTTTTCATGATGTTCATACCAGTCGGGTGGCCTTCAGTAAGGACTTGAAACAAAGTAATTCCAGAAAAAACAGTGAAGTAGTTTGTAAATAACTGAAATCACTGCATAACCCATTAATCATTTGGATGGTCCCTCTCATTTCACTGCATATTTTCTCACTTAGTTTTCATTGATAGGAAAATCAATGCTGACTTCTAAGGACTCATGTGATCTAGAATATTTCACAGGAAGGCCTTATGGAACAAATCTGTTTTTAAATGAAATAATGTATCTGGTTTCTTTAGTTCCCTGTCCAGCAAATCACTTAAGCTCTTGACTGCTGTTTGACAACTCCTGTATTTAAAGCTCTGCTCACACTACTCTGTGCTGCTGGAGTGCTGCCATATTTGATTGAATGGATCTGTAATACACGATCAATGCCTTCGTTTTGCCTTTTTCCTTGCTTTTCTTTCTTTTGTTTCTTGTACAACAAGTCTTGTTCCCATTTTAGGTTTTTTTGGTTTCCTGAGCATAATGCCTCTGCCCCTATGTTTGTAACAGGGTCTAACAAAACTAAAAACGTTTTACATTGCTCGTATATTACAGGCATGTGGAAGATGAATTTACAGCAACAGGTAAGGGTCAGAATTTCAGGGCACAGCTGTCTGACAAATAGCTGAAAGTGATTACATTTGGTCCAAAGTGAGCACGAGGTGAGAGAGCAAAACGGATTGCTTTTAATGGCTCCATGTGATATTTCTAGATTATGCTTTAGGAGAATTCACTGCACAAGCTAGCCTTCATAGCTGAAAGTCACGGGTTAATTAATCAAGCCCAACACACGTATGTACAGACATATCCATAAATCTAATACGGAACTTGACTGGAGAATATAGGAAAATACCAGCCTTGTTGACTGGGCTTGGTAAGTCTGACACATAATTCACTTGTTTGGGCAGTGGTTTATAACTAGCGATTAGTTCACTCTGAATTAAAAACTGACCATCTCTCAAGTGGCGTTAACTTCATTGCAAATAATTGCTGCGATGAGGCAGCAGAGCTAGAGACATTTAGAATATAATTACTTAAAATTTGGGTGACAAAATGAAACAACCTAAAAAAGTTACACAGGCCTTCATTTACAGACTGTAAGTAGTTAACATTTTTCAATTACATGGACAAAACAGGTTTAATCAATATCAGAATAATTTTATCTGTACTGGATACCAGTTCTTAAATGTGAATTAGGACATTATCTACCCAAGATCTATATTTAGGGATGTTGCTCTTTTACTAATGAAGAGATGGGAATGTGCTGGCTAGACACCTCTCCCCCCCTGGCAAAAGGAACACTGAGGAGAGGTAACAAAATATTCTGCATGTTTGCTGCAGACACGATAGGAAGTGTTGGGTTGAAATTGCAGCAGCAGAGCTTGTGGGGATAGAGACCCGCAGGAGTGGGCTGGCTAGAGAAGGCAGAGGGGATGAAGTACGTCTTCAGGCAGGAACCTAGACAAGGTGACGTCTTAAGGTTACCTTTCTGACCTTTAGTGGCAGTTCTTTGAATTCTTTAGGTTGTAACTGCTGTAGGACCTATGCAGAGAACATTCAAGTATGTGCATGTGTGTGTGAATGTAAATGCAGGCGGACAAGGTTTGAGTTTTAGAAATAAAATTACATTTATTTGTTTCATTATGTTAAATTCATGGACACAGCAATTTTATGTTTCTGCTATTTTCTTGTGTTTGTTGTTACTTTAACTAGAGGAGTCTACCCTTCTCCCGCAGAAGAGTCCCCCCCCCTCAAGAATGAAAAGCTTCTACCGTAACTTAAATACCACTTCAAGCTTTAGAAATGCTAATGCATCAATATTTTGTGATCTGTTACATACCTCCTTGAATGAAAGGTGTCATGAACTGCTTGTTTACCAATCTTGAACCCAGTGTTATTTCTTTCTCCTTATATCCTCTCTGAATAAATAGATAAATTGCAGATTGTAAGTGCAGATTCTGAAAAAGGCACAGCAATGTGGAAAGCCCTGCAAAAGTTTTTCAGAGACGTCCTGGAGGCATGGGTTGGTGCATAAACATATTCCGTGTTTCCTTTCCGATCAGTCTTGGTTTCTGTATCTTTTGAAGAAGTACGTAGGCATGCCTTTCCTATGAACTTGCTTTTGCTTTTCTGCAAGGAAAAAGAAAATATGGAAGTTATTTCAGCAAGAAGAAATCTCTGTGCCGGATATCTTTGTCGATACCTCCTACATCTCTGAAAAGGCTATGGGACCAATTTCTAAACTAGACAAGTCTCCAGTTTGTTTTCTGTAATTGCTGTTTAGTCTCACCAAACCTAATTATCATCTAACAGTTGGCCTTGGCAAGTGCTTTCGGCTTGCTCAATAATCAATAGAAAAGAATAGGCACCTCCAGAGAATAGCTTATATCATCCAAAGGTAATTATCTAAAATTGGTGGGCTGAATCACCTCTGGTGGTATTTATCTCTTTCCATCAATTATAGCAAGAGTCCAGATGACTGGCTTAAACTGGGTGATTAAAGAGATGAATCCTGCTCTTAGGTAATGTTACAAAAGGTCTGCTTCCTACGGTGTCTAATTTCTCATCATTGTGGAAAATCACCTTTTCTGTAGCTCAACAATAGGTTACAGTGGCCTCTTGTATAAGTCTCTTTCAGATGCAGTCCTCAATCCACTCTGGGTGCTGCCAGTTTCCACTCAGTCCTTTCAGCTCATGCTGAGTTGGCGTCCACTTGAGCCCTGCGAGCAGTGCCTTGTGTCATTGCAGCTGCTCCCCAGACCTTCAGGGGGGATGAAAAAGGAGGTGCAGTGTTCCATCTCCAGTCCTAAGATACTGAGGTAGAGAGAAAAAGTAAACAACAGCACAAAGTTCCACAGTCGCATCTGCTTCCCCTTTGTTGGTCCCAAATGCTAGAGTAGATGTTTGTTTTGCATGGTTTTGGTGTAACTTCACATCTTCACTCAGCCACTCCTCTGCTGCTTCTGGTGATCCGATTTGCTTCTCTATTCTTCCTCCTGGACTCACTCTCTCTTATCTTCTCATGGGTTGTGTTTTAAAGCTACTAGTGCAGCTTTCGGATCAAACTGACCCTCTTCTCTAATACAGTAGGTGAATTTATCCTACTTAACTGTAGCTATTTAGAAGTTGGGTGCTTGTTTTAAACGAGCAGTCTGCATTCCCTGATAATCAGCAGAAGAGATATGACCAGAGCACATTCAACCTAAGTCATGGTCTGACTTGCTGGGAATACCGGCCTATCACCCACAGGCAAACCTGTGGTTTGGCTGAACACCTCTAATGTGGCTATTGAGTTGAGAGTGCTGTGCCCTATGTGCTGACCCTTCAAGGTGGAATGGACCATATGGAACTCTTTTTCATCCCTCTTGTAAGAACAGGCTAAGTGCAGAACAGAGGGTTGAGGGAAACATTTTTTACTTTTTCTATTGTAATCCTAGAGACACCAAAAGTGTGTCTGGGGAAGCTGCTGCAAGTTGGAGCTGCCGCTGATGTTCTGTAAGTTACACCCTGAAGTGTACTGGGGCTAGCAAGAAAGAGGTATGAAAAAGGCTTTTGTTCCCTGTAGCTTAACATTTTCTGTTCTCCTCCTCTTTCATGCAGTTCCCAAAAGATTTGTGAAAGAGCCTAGCTTTCATGTTTCACTGTTCATGAGAGGTATGTTGGAAGGGAGGTTTATCTGCCCACAGTAGGTTGTCCAGTGGAACACTGTTAATTGTTTTCAGTGACTTACTGTAAACGTAGTCACCCAAAGCAGTATTGCCAAAGGCAAACATCAGTTGTGTTTCTGCTAGACCGTATTTCAAAAGTTTGTTCAGATAATTTGTTTCCAACTCAGATGAGGGACAAAATACTCTTAAATGAGTTTTTCCTCACTCTGGGTTTTCTTGCAGATTTTAAAAAACTGGGCATGCACATAAAAGCCAGAAGGAGTTACACAGTCCCTGTGGTAGATTTTTATCATCAAATATTGCCATGCACCTGAGCAATCAATTCTTACTGGTGTCTTGAAGTTTCTGAATTTACCTGGACTGAAATCATAAAATCAGATTTCTAAATGCATTTTGTTTCCATGCGCGTTACATTATAAATCATTTTCATTTTGCTCTTGATGTTATCCTGCTGCAAAACAGAGAGAAAGCACTCAATAAATGAAATTGCATCTGTCTGATTCAAAAAATCTGAGTAATACTAAAGGTCTTCAGCTGGAATATATCTATTTCTGCTAGAAAGGTTTTTCAAACCTTCTTCCTCCAATAAATTCTGACTGTTATTTTAGCACAGATAAGATAATACGCACAAAATATGATTGCAAGAAAATCCATAAGACTGATATGACATACCGTGTGTACTTCAAGAAATTATTTTTTCCAGCAAAAACAAATACACAGTATAGTGTATGTCGTCTAAATGGCAAGAGGAAGGAATTGCGTTTCATGAAGTAAAAATCTACCATCAGCAAGCTCATATATTTCTTAATGGCATCATTGGGCTTTGTAAATTTGGACTTGGGGGATCATAAAGCCCCAGTGTGTGTACAGTGAATTTTCTACTGAGCAGCACGGTATTCAAATTCTGAATATTTTTACCAGTATGTGTAGTAATGTTTCAATTTTTAATGTTTAAGTGACTTAGTAAGCAATAAGATGAGGAGGATTAGCTACTAAACTTGTCAGAAATATATTCCAAGTAAATGCCAGCAGAAGTGGGGAAAAAAAAAAAAAAAGATTGAATTTGGTGTTTTTCCACGGCAACTGTACAGTGAGTTCTGTCAGATTTACAGCTTTCTTTCCTAATACGGAAGCAAAACTGTTAATCTTATGGAGGTAGGATATTAGATATCTTGTACACAGAAGTGTTTTCTGAGCAGCTAGCACTTCAGGTGCACGTTCAGTGACATATGTCACTGTTCTGTTTCTTTTACAGTAAATTTTTTTTTGGAAGTCAATTTATATTTATTTTTTGTGTCTCATCATGTGTATGTGTGTATATTAAGGCTGTAGCAAGTTGAGAGTTCTTCCATAAGGAAGGCTAAAATTGCCTTCTACTGGCATAATCTTCAGTGTCTTGGTTGTTTGAAACTGATACTGTATTTTTCAAGGAAAAAAGAGTATTTCTGTAAGTTCTCAAAATTTGCCAAAATTCCTGCTTTTACAGTCTTAGTTTTCTCACATAATTTTGTCTCGGTTTAGGAAGAAAAAAGTCAGTGTCATACAATTTCTTAAAATGTCATCTAGCTAAATCCTTTTGAGAATTGATGCCATTGCTCTGGGAGGCTAAATAGGACAGAAACAAGCAGAAGTGCATAATACTTGCTTGCATATTTCACATTTAAAAAGAAATAACATTTTTGTTGAGAATAAACTCATTTCAGTTAGAATTGAAGGTTTGTGTTGTTTTGTTTTTCACTTATCAACTCTCAGAGCAGAATTGGGCTGTGCCGAGGATGAGTAATTTAGCCATGTAACCATCCTCAATTGGAAATTATAAAGGCAAAAGGAGTTCTTGTTATAATCCTGTTAAATCTTCTATATAACTAGACTATAGAGCTCATGCAGAACAATAATTAATGGTAAGGCACAATTCATTACTTGCTGAGTGTGTTTTCTGATAAATTCTGTGTGGTCAGAGGTGGTAAACTGTGCCCGGCTTCCTCTTGATTAATATTCCGCATCTTTTGGCAGTCAGTGTCAATCATGGAATATGGGGATCACTTAATTTATAAAATTCTAAATGAACAATAGTTGAGTTCAAATCTGAAATTTTTAGGAGCATTGACAGGAGAATTAGCTGTAAAAATACATGAATGTCAAGGAGAAAAAGAAGAGGAGAAAAGAGGAACATGAGATAATATTAAAGCAATTTTGCTTGAAGTTTACTGATTAAGGATATGAAAACCTAAAAGTAATACCCGTCTCAAAAACTAGTATTCCATCTCTTCCGCAGTTGGACCACAGATATTTGGTTGTGGTTATTCTCTCTGAGTACTGTATCTTCTGTTTAGCTAATGTTTTGAATATTATATTGTGATTGTTGAGGTCTTTCTAAAAAGTATCATTTTCAAAAGTGGGCATTTTCCCTCCCTGATGTGTGTTTATAGACTTTTTGGACTGAAAGCCTCCTGTGAAGTCCATTGTGATTTCAATAGGTTGGGTATTAAAATTTTCGGTGTTTTGAGTGTTCAGGGTTAAGATTCAAATACACAGAGCAAGTAAACCCCAAGCAATAGTGACGCATTACGAAGCTATAAAGAGAATACAGACTTCAAATGCGTTGACATTTACATAGGTATGGAAAGACTCTGTTGTGACTCTGATTAATTCTAGCAGAATTACCCATTGTGCCAATTCCTACCAATATAATAACTATTCTCTCTCGAGATAGATTTTCTTATCGGCTATTTTGCTAGTTTGAGGAACTGGGAAAGTCATTGAGTAGGTTAGATTCAAACTAGAGGGCTTTTATAAGTGTGCTTCTAAAATCAAATCTTTGCTGTAAGGGAGAAAAAAAACCCCAAAGTCCTTCTTCTCTTTTCGTGATCTCTGGCTGTTTCCGGACAAACCAGGTGCTTTGAATATATTATTTATTATTTTATTTTTAAGATTACAGATAGACCAGCATCTGAACTGTAAGCTGTATTTGCTAGATGTTCTTTACAAACCTTGATTTATATCCATATCTAGTATTTACCTATATATACTCCTCATTTCTGAGAAAGTTGCTGAAATAGCTTTTCCAGGATGCAGCAGAAGGGCTACACTGACAGAAAATCACAAATCTCATGCGGACAATGGACAGAGAGAATCTTGAAAAAAATAAAATCCTTATTGAAGTATTATAAGAAAGTTATGCCTGTATAAGAAAAGCAAGTGAAAATGAGGCTTTTAGCATCCAAAACATGGTCAGATTTTCCTGTGAGTTCAATTTTTCAATTTAATAGCCATGTGACATGTACTTGACACATCTCTCCTGTAATATAGGATGATCTCCCATCTTTATTTTCTGGGAAATAAGTCTGTCTAGTGGAGTTACATTTAAGATAGATGCAACGGAATCTGGAGTTGTATAATTTTGCACAAAGAAGGATTGAAAAAAGCTGCCTAATATTCCTTCTGTTAAACATCTCTTGGTCTGCATTATTCTCTTTAAGCATGAAACAAGTTTCTTTTCCAAAGGTGGAATTTATAGCAGTCTCTCGTGCAGAGAGTGTATTGTGTTCTTTGGAGGGAGCTCAGAAGCACTGTCTGAGCACAGTTTGGAGAAGAGGTGTTAATGGAGTTGCATCGCACACAGTGTTTCTGAATTTGTCTGTTTGTTTCTGTTTCTGTATTTCTAGATGTCCGTGTTATGTTTGGCTAAATCACCTGCAGGTCTAAGGGTTACTACCACCTGGGAATTCACTTCTTTCCTCTGCAATTCTCTCTCTTCAACTGGAGTGAATAGGCAAAGCCCAACAATAAATCTGTGATTATACTTTAAGAAATAGCATGTGTATTTTGGCTGCATTATTATTTTCAGTTCTGTAATATTAACCTAATATTGCCAACATAGTACTGCTTTTTCACAACAGAACATATTATTGAATAGTACAGAATAATTGTTAAATAGCTAAATAATAGCAATAGCAGTTGTAGCTGTGGGAGGCTCAGGCCAGAAGCAAGGCCAGTTGTGCAGCAGCTGATCTCGTCTGTTATTAGACCACCTTGGGAGTGATGCATGGTAGTCACAGGGTCTAGAGACTGTAAATCCTTTGAGGAAAGGATTTTTTGCCTTTAGGAAGGCAAAAGCCCAGCTGGAGCTCAACTTGGCCACTAACATAAAGGACAACAAAAGAAGTTTTTATAAATACATCAACAAGAAGAGAGCCAGGGAGAATATCCATCCCTTACTGGATGCAGGGGGGAAAGCTGCAACCAAGGATGAGGAGAAGGCTGAGATACTAAATGCCTTCTTTGCCTCCGTCTTCAGTAGTCAGACCAGCTATCCCCAGGGGGTTCATCCTCCTGAGCTGGAAGATAAGGATGGAGAGCAGAATAACCCACCCATAATCCAGGAGGGAGTAGTGAATGATGTGCTTCTGCACCTAGAAGCACTTAAGTCTATGGGGCCGGATGGGATTCACCCAAGAGTACTCAGGGAGCTGGCGGGAGAGCTCACCAAGCCTCTCTCCATCATTTATCAACAATCTTGGTCAACAGGGGAGGTACCAGATGACTGGAGGGTGGCTAATGTGACGCCCATCTACAAGAAGGGTCGGAAGGAGAATCCGGGGAACTACAGGCCTGTCAGCCTGACCTCGATACCAGGAAAGATCATGGAGAGGATCATCTTGAGTGAGCTCTCACGGCAAGTGCAGGGCAGCCAAGGGATCAGGGCCAGCCAGCATGTGTTTAGGAAAGGGAGGTCCTGCTTAACCAACCTGATCTCTTTCTTTGACCTTGTGACCAACCTTCTGGATGCAGGGGAGGCCGTGGAGGTTGTCTGTCTGGACTTTGGTAAGGCCTTTGACAC
>VWZL01001201.1:707636-724640 GCA_013396915.1 Stercorarius parasiticus
GTCCAGAGGAGAGCTACCAAGCTGTTGAGGGGTCTGGAGACCAAGCCATATGAGGAGAGGCTGAGGGAACTGGGCAGGTTTAGTTTGGAGAAGAGGAGGCTGAGGGGAGACCTCACTGCCCTCTACAACTACCTGAAAGGAGGTTGCAGAGAGGTGGGTGTTGGCCTCTTCTCCCAGGTGAATAATGACAGGACCAGAAATGGTCTGAAGTTGTGGCAGGGGAGGTTTAGATTAGATATTAGGAAGAATTACTTTACTGAAAGAGTGGTCAGGCACTGGAACAGCCTGCCCAGGGAGGTGGTTGAGTCACCATCCCTAGAGGTATTTAAGAAACTTCTAGATTTGGCGCTTCAGGGCATGCTCTAGTGACAGAGATTGTAGGGGTTTTTTTTTTGTGTGTGTATGGTTGGACTCGATGATCTCCAAGGTCCTTTCCAACCATGAAGATTCTATGATTCTATGAAAATGCTGTATTTATTGCTTATGCTTAGAAAGTTATGTCTCATTAAATCTTCTTTTCTTCTTCAGGCTCTGTAGTCTCTATTTCAAATGGTACTTTACAATATCTGCTGGGTTAGATCAGTGTTCTTACATCCATGGCAGTCAACGTAAAATTTCTCATCACACATTACATTCAGTAGAATCACTGGCATTACCTGAGCCAGAACAGTTTTTCATGGGAGTTTAGGTAACACCGTCTGTTATAGAAGCTCCTTTATGAAATTGTTCCTGTCAGCTGTTTATCATGTATGTATAGGATCTAAGGGTGTTTGCCATTTTTTTTTTTTTTTGGTAAGGTTTGTGGGATCTTTTATCTATAGCGTGGGAAAGAAAGAGATTACAGGGGGTTTTTTAAGGGTCTTTAAAAAAGTTGAGTAAACAACATATGTAATGACTCTATAGGAAGATACTACTTAATTAAAACATAAAGTCATTCTATTAGCATACACACCTGCTGCTCATGTGGTTCATTTTTTCCAGAAATAACCAAATTACGGAGTAGAGATTGTTCTATAGTTCAACTACCTAGAATGTGTGCTTCTGCATCTTGTCTTGTCCTCCTGCTGGTGATTCATTGTTGGCTTAAAAATAGTCACACTACATGCAGATAGAGATCTGCTGGGACTCAGCAAGCAGCTGTGAAAGAATACAGTTTATCTTGACTGTTTAAGGAAAAAAAAAAATCCCCCAAAGCCTATATAGTTCTCATAGATGTTATCTGTGGGGGAAACTTGCACTTCAGATTGGACACAAAAGACTATCTACTTCCCCCATGCACTATGCTGTCATCCAAAAAGTGTGGGAAACACACTTTGTGGAAAAAGCTTGAAAATGCTTTGAAGAGTTGTGGCTGCTTTACAGGACTAAGGTTTCTTATTACTTAGGCACCTTGCAATGTATTTTGATTAACTTAATTATAATGTCTCTGTCAGACAAAATACTCCTGGAAAATTTGAATAGGTCCCAGTATGTGCCAGGAGTGCCTTTTCTGTGCATGTACACGATAGCATTGATTTGAAAAAGAATTAGACGTGTTCTTATAATACGATGGGATTGAATTCACATAATCCACTCTTTTTTTCCCCTTGCAATTTTAAAGTCCATGTAATATACATAGAAGGGAGCAGGCCAACAGGGAATGAATTTTTCATTTCTTCCACGATATATAGAACTGGGTGTATTTGCTTTAACTGAGGCACTATCTCCTCTGAAGAGTCTTAAATAAAGAGTATAAGAGGCAAGGCAAGTATGAAGTGATCCTTTCCTGATGCTTCTTTCCAGTTTCTGGTCATCAGAACTGCAGAGGTGTCTGGAGCTGGAGGTTGCGTTTCAAGTACTAGATGTAATAGCTGTCAGTATACCATCCTCCTTCAACGAGGTGCACAAACTTTCTACAGAAGGTCTTACTCCTTATTTATTGCTTTTTCTTCTTTCCATACTGAGGTGCATTAAGTATTGTAAAGAGTTTGACTTAGCTGTTTCCTGCAGATTTATACAAGAAAACAAGAGACGAAACCCAGCATGTGTAAGGTTCTGATTTTGGTAAATACTTTTCATATGCCTCTAGGGTTGTGAAACTATCAGTATGTCAATGTCACCCTTAAAAATTACATTATCAAAGTTTGTATTCTTTCTATCACATCCTGCATTTACTAAATGGGTCTCCATCTAGTTACGATTGCAGTAGCGTGACAGCCAGCTATGAAGAATAAATTGTTTACCTACTGAATGTGGTTTAATATAAGTATGTTGCAGACCTCCTTGGGAAATCTATTCTAAGTACAAAATGTAAAAGTGCCTCATATCCCAGGCAGCCACCTGAGAACTGGATTAATAGTTTAATCTTGGCCCAGAGTGAAGGCCACAGAAGATGTTAGTTTCCTGATCACTTCAGGATATAATTAAACATGTCCTTGGTTTCTAAAACTCTACATAGCTTTGATGTGGATACTTCAAATATTGGCTCTTATTTAGTGTCCTGTTAAAACAATTGAAATCAGCTGATACACTCAAAATTTCCTTTTAATACTGGACACAGGGACTGTGCCATTTCTGTGGAGGGTATATGTCTCTAGGATTCATCTTTCACCACAGCTCAGACAAAAGCACAGACCTGTCCTGAATTCAGCACAGTGTGTTCTGAATCTTGATTTTTTTTCCCTCTTAACTTGGTGTTTCAGAGTATGTGGAGTAAAAGAGGAATGCTGGCATTGCAGTTGTTTCTTTGTGGAGTATGTGTTTCATCATTTGGGTTATAAGAAAATGACAGAGTGTCTGGAGATGTTTGTAACTTGTGCAGTGTAGATGGAGATGCAAAAAAGTCAATCTAAGAGTTTTCAAATTCTGTATTTAAAGACATTGCTTAAAATCTCTGAAAAGCTGTTTCAGATTAGATTTTCTTCATGAGCAGCACACTAATTTCACTCAGATACAAGATTTGCTTTAGCTGATATAAATTCAATCTGTAAGGGAGGAGGGAGCATTAAAAATGTCCTTTTATAGAAGACTTTAAATTAAGGACTTAATTTTCCACTGTATATATTGAATAAAACCTTGTCTAATTACCAATCAAAGTATTGTTGACTGTTACAAAAACAAGGTTAAATTACTTGAGTCATGCTTTATGTGTCTCCGTACCACAGAAAGCATGAACACAATCTTCATTTCTCATCGGAGATTGCATAACCCTCCTCATCTATTTTTAAGAGATCTTTCTTCTCTGTTCTTTATTTCTGTAAGAGAGAAAGCAATCAGGAGCATGAATTTTGGGTAGCGCTCAGTCCATGACAGCTTCACTTCTCTCCGCTTAGTTAATGCATGCAGTTAAACCCTTCACATTTCAGGTTATCACTAAATTCCACAGTGCTAGTGAAGAATGAGCGTAACTCTGGTCCCTCTTCCTCCTTTTCCCTTCAGCACCTGAGTTATGTTGGAGTAATGAACCCAAAACTTTTAGGAAAGGTCCTCTGAAGAGCAGGAGATAGGGCTTCCTTGGGAACTAAGACAAAGTTTTCACGTCTGCTGCCAAAATGGTTTAGAGCCTCTGAAAATTTGTCGAGAAAGTTGTGCCAAATTTATGCTTACTCTTCGGACTGCAGCCTACTTAAGAGGAAAAGGCAATGGGAAGGTGTGGCAGATAGTGAGATATGATAGGGGAAAAACATTTTCTTATTCAGAATACTTGCTGCTAGCAGATGATTAAAATCCCCCACATAACTTTTAGATGCATGTATAAGATGGACAAATAAATAGACAAATAAATTTCTCCGCAAATGTCTTCTGGCCTACCCTTTTTGTAGTTGCATGGTATGAGAGTAACTAAGCCTATGGTTCCTGGAAAAACATATTTAACAAATGTGTCTGTGTCTCACACAGAGGGGCCTCTAAGTTCAAGCTTTTAGGTGCACAAGCGAGCTAAATTTTGAGTTTTACAGAATGCTTTAAATTCACTTTCCAAAGGTTGAGGCATGTCATTGTTTTCATTGTTATGAGATATTAATAAGGGCAGAATTAATAAGAAAGTGTCTAGAAAAAGAGTAGGAGTGAGATAAAATTTATTATGCAAATTTGGAGTGTTGTAACACTGAGAGAAGTATCACGAACAAAAATAATTGAGGGAGAGAAGAGGGACAGGGAGGAATCTGGTTTAATACGAAGAAAATAACTAGTAAACTTTTTAACAGTACACTTTACGCAACAACAAACTCCAGCCCAGGATGATGCTGTGATCAAAAGCCTATGCATGAGCTTTTCTGTGCTTTGCATTCTTTTGTACTGGATCTGGTGCCAGATCTGGTGGGCCTGATTAAAATTGGGAAATCCAGAACAGGTTTCTGTTGTGCTTTCAGGTTATACATGAGTTCGGTCACGATGTCTGAGGCTTCCTGATATTCAGCAGGATTAATGAACAGATGTACATGGTGTCTCCCTCCCCAGCTAACATCTCATTGTTGAAGCTGTCACACTTAGATAATGTCAACGTTAAGCGTCCTGGTAGCCTGCCTGCTGCTGACATACCACAAAATATCTGGGCAGTAGTCAGGCTGACATCTGCACGTTTGCTAACTAGCTAAGTCATCCATTTATCCAGTGGAAAAAGTGGAATTCTTTAAAATTGCAAGTCATGCTGTACCTTATATTTTTCTTTCTTTTCTACAATTTTTCATCATAAGTGCTTTAACGGAAAATTTAATAGGCTGGATTGTGATCAGTGGAGTCTCCCCCCCTTCAAGGTACCCTGCATACGACTGAAGGCTTTCCTGGATGAAGGAAGAATGATAATGTGCTTCAGATGTGGAAAAGTCTGCTCAGGAGTCCTGAAATAGCTGGGGAATTGTAGTCTAAGTGTGCAGAAATAAGGTACGAAGCCTAAACTTGCATTTAGGCCTCCACATAAGAGGTGAAACCAATTGACTTCGAGCAGGTAGTTCATCCTACCTCTGTTAGGCGTTTTGGAATGTAACTAAGTGACCTTTGGAAGTGTATTCCTTTCATTAGCTTCTGAGGGAGCTTTAATGATTGGCTTGGGGTAGATGCCTATCTTCTTACATGGTAGTGTTCGGTGAAACTAAATCCACCCTTAAGCTCTCTGTAACTGATATCTACATCTGTAAGATAAAGACTATACTTCAGAGACTGTTCATTAATTTTTTTCTGAGGTTCTCAGGTGTTACGATCATGGCAGCATATAAAAATATTATCTTTCAGGTCAGGTAACTTAAAAAATGCCTGGTGAAATCATTGCTTGTGATGGATACCATTGCAAGAAAATACAAGGACAAGTATGTTTATTGTGTTCTGAAAGAACATGACAAGAGAATTGGGTAGAAGATCAGCACTTATGATATGTGGTTATCATAAATCACCAAATAGATCCATGCAGCATTGTACATGTTGAATTCTTTCAAATGTCTGTATGTTGATTTTGTGGATGCCACTAAGGCTGTCTTGTTCTGTTGATATTATTATGACTACAATAGAAATGACTGTGTGTCAAAGAAGGAAATGTGAAAAAAAATGCTAAAAAGACAAAAAGTTAAGGCATAGATCATTGGTACAAGGTTGTGCCACAGGGAGGAAGGAAACATTTGCTATGCAAACATTGAGCGTTCATGCACGGAAAAATCTCTGAGCAATAACTCTCCCCATGCCTTTGGCCTTGGGAGCTGGGATGCTCTGAGACAGTGCAAGGTGCCTGAGTCAAGCTGCTGAACCTGCTGAGTCAAGAGAATTATTCCAGTTTGTATCATTTTTTTGTCCTCTAAACACACTTTTTCTTCCATAAGAAGTAGGCTGAGTCACCAACCTGGAATCTCACCCAAGAATTCATCCCCAACACACTAGGTATTTTGAATGTATTCAGCATTTACTTCATATTGTGAGGACTCTCTGGGGCAATCTTTGCATTCAGTCTTTGAGTCCTCTGCAGACTTGACTTTTCTAAGGTCTTTTGATGCGTTTGTTTTACTCCTTGTCATAATGAAATTACAGTATAAATCTGAAATATCCACGGTGGCATATTTATTCATGCATTAAAGACTACACTTCTTAATGTATTTCCCCCCATCATTGTGTGGCTAATTCTTAGTTGTGACTTTCAAGAGGACTCATCTGGGGGCACAGACCAATTACGCACAGCCCTTTTGACCTACAGTATACCTGAACGTTGTGAAAATGTGTTCTTTTTCTCCTGCCCCTGTTTATTGTTTCATTTCACTAGCAATAAAAGCCAGTGGCAGATCAGCTTTTTCCTCTCCTCATGTAAGAAAGCTGCCCAAGGCAATGTTTTAGTGATGAAACTGGCCTGACTCTAATATACAGGTTTAATGCTTTATAATGTTCGCAAGAATAAAGTCTATCATCATGCTCCAAATTGCATTGAATTGGAGCTGTATAATGCTGAAATGTTTCTTTGTTATTCCTCTCCGTGTCATACTCTGTAAGTTACTATAAGTTACCCTTAGTACCTGTGTTTGTCACGACGGTGCCTTTCTTTCCAAAACAGAGATTGGATAGTTTGTCCTGGTATTTCCATCCCATATCCTCTTGTGTGCATGTCTCAGGTTTGGTGGTATAGGTGATGTGCTGAACTAAAAAAAAATGGGAGCCAGGCTGTTTCCTCAAGTGCCATGACAGGTTTCAGAACACCACAGACAAACTTGACTATGAGTTTTTCTTTCCAAACTACATGTCTGTATTAGTCTGCCATGCAGGAAACGGGCGATAGTTTATAGTCATTTATATACTGAATTTTCCCATGCTAGAGTCTGCATGGAAATGCTTTGTGGATTTTGCTGTTAAATTGTGTTGAATAGAAAGCTACTGCTGCTATTTGGGAAGGCTTTTTACTCCAACTCACGGTGTTAAAAAAGTGCAAGTTTCCTTGTGGATTTTTCAGTCTATCATCCAAAGGGAGTGAGTCCAGCACACCTCTCATTGCTGTCAGAAGGGAAGCATAACGTATAAGCAGTGGTGGAAGTGGCACGACGTTATTCCTGGAGCAGAGATCCAATCTCACCCATGGTAATTAGTTTAAGTTTCTTCCAGTTATTTCAACTGATCAAGAGGCTGCAGAGGAAAGTGTGTTCCTCAGCATGCAGACAACTTCAAAACCCGTAACAAGGTCGAGCATTACCATCTGACTTCAGATAATTCGACCAACCTTCTCACCTTTTACTCAAACATGAGCATTTCAAGCCTTCTGTCAATATTAGATGTCTCTGTACAGCATATGATGACAAATTTTACCTTACTGTAGATATTCAAGGATCCCTGACATACATGAAATTATTTAAGTCAATAAATAAGTATGATTCACCTATTAAGTCTCTGTTTCTCTTAAGTTAATTCACAGAAAAAATACTCTTTGAAAAGGGAAAGCTTTGGTAGTGATTTATGGCACGTTGACTTCACAGCTGTGTAGTTGCAGTATTATCCTTTATTGAGGTAAATGTTGGATTAGAGATACATTTCTTCTTGGGGATGGGAATTACTGATTTGTTTTATGGTGTGTGATGTAGTTGCATACAAAGCAGTCTCGAAAGGTTAC
This sequence comes from Stercorarius parasiticus, assembly GCA_013396915.1. Taxonomy (NCBI): domain Eukaryota; kingdom Metazoa; phylum Chordata; class Aves; order Charadriiformes; family Stercorariidae; genus Stercorarius; species Stercorarius parasiticus. The sequence continues at coordinate 715,186 of VWZL01001201.1, forward strand.
ATGCTCTGCGTAATAATGCTGTGAAACTGCTTTCCCATACCTTATTTTGGCACTCCCTCTGCCTTGCTGAATGTGTGAGGGAGGTGATTTGTTTAAAGGCTGTCTTATGAAATACACATGACAGGAGATAAACCATGTATCAGCCCACATGTCACTTCCAGCAAAAAGGTAATCAGTTAGCCACAATCAGGTTCATGTCTGATGCTGTGTTGCTAGTGTGTCTGCTATGTAGAATAAGAAAGGTTCGCAGAATCTAGGGGTGGGCCCTTCATTTCCCATCTATCAGCTAATGAAATCCCTTTCAGTAGCACACAGGCTCCCACGGTACATGTTAGCTTGTTTCACAGCAAGTCTATAATCTTATCAAAGTTTGGGGAAGTTGATGACTCTTTTGCTCTGACTCGTATTGTCAAGCATCACTTCACCTGTTTGATGAATACAGTCTCAGGAATGCGTGTTTCTGCACCTCTGAGCAGAATATCTGATGCTGCTTCCTTCCTTTTTTAATTTTGCAAATATTCTGATGTTTTCTGGACAATGGTACAGGTTATTTTTTTTATTAAGCGTTGCAGACAGCATAAGAGTTTTCTGTAAATAATCATTATTTGATTATTTGCTTTTCTCAAAGCATCTGATGGACAGGTTTTCTTAGATAACACATTTCCGATATCTCAGCTGAATGTGGTTGCTTAAACTCAACTGTTTTGAAGGCAAATTCAAAAATTATTTTGGTTCCAAATTCAAAAATTCTTCAATAATCTCTTGGCTGGAGCATGTATAGCCCTCTGATTAAATTAAAGGGTTTTTTAAAGATTATGCTGATTTTCTTGCCTTATGCTTGGTTGGTTTATTTGGGGGCTATAGAGGCTGGAGGCTACTCTGAAGTCAGTTAAGACTGGAGAAAAGAGAAAGGCAGTATGATCTTTTCTCCTGTGCATGAAGATCTTTGCTTCAAAGAAAACCACCTATGGACTCCATTGCACAAGGGGCCAATTGCTGACCAAGCTGCTGAGGAGAAAAACATGTAGCTGAGTTGAGTGATCTGAAATTAATTGGGTCTGATGGCTTTAATCAAAAAAGATTTCTTAAAGTGTCTAAAGCAATCTCAGATCCATTAGTAAGTTTATTTGAAATCTTAATGGATGAGATCCAGTAAACAAATATATTGGTAGTCTAGTGACTGTCATAAAAGGAGGGAATGGATGAGCAGGAGAGAATGCAGGCCTGTCTGCTTAACTTCAATTCCTGGAAAAATACTGGCATAAATAAACTATTTGTGAGCACCTCTGAGACAATTAACCTCTGATAGGTGATCAATAAGAGGCGGTATAGTTTTGTCAAAAGCAAATTAAATCACAACAATCTGATTTCTTCCAATGATAATGCAGAAGGCCTTCCTAGAGGAAAAGCAAATGAAGTCCAGTTCTTAGATTCCAGCAGAGGTGAAGCTTTTGGCAGTGTTGCATATGGCATTCCCATAAGGAAAATAAAAGAACATAGATAAATTAATATAAGATGAATGCAGTGTCCATGCTTGGAGAAGCTGTCTGTGGTTCTTTTCTAAAATGCAAGGCCTCTTATAAGCATGGTTCCTCCAAAGTCTAGTCTTGGATCATTTTCATGAATGCCATGTATGCTGGATTAGATAGCATGTTTAGGCAGTTGCAGATAGTACTGGTTTAAAGCGGCTACAAGATTAAAATTCAGAAGAAGCTTGACAAGTTTGAAAAACTGCCTGGCCTGAAATGAGAATAGGATTCAGTGAGAAGTGTGAGGTCTTACACTTGGACAGGAGTAATCACCTGCTCAAATTCAGGCGAGGGGAAAAACAGTAAGCTACAAATACGCAGGAAATAATTTGGAGGGTATAATGAGTTCTAAACTCAGCAATGTCAGCCTTTTACAGGAGAGGCAAACATCACGATGGAACACTCAGACAGGACAGCATGATCTGCAAGACAGGTGACGTGATCTTTCTGTGCTGCTCATAGTGTTCGTAAGACACCAGCTGGAGTGCAGCACCCGGTTTTGGGCACTGCATGCCAGGAAAGTGGGGCATTTGGAAAAAAAATGGAGGAGAATGAAGGAAATGACAACAGGTTTGGAAAAGTGGTTTGTTTAGTCAGGAGAGGGCTGACAAAAGCTATTATAAGCCATCAAATATGTGAAAGTTTACTCTAAATGAAAGAATCTGTTCTCAGTGTCCACAGTTTGTCAGATTAGCAACAAGGGCTTAAAATACAGCAACCATGGTACAAGTTTGATGTCAGGAAAAAACTTTGAGTGATAAAGAGTAATGTAACACTGGAGTAGGCTTGCAAAGGGGTTAGAAAGCTCTTCATTACTTCTTCACTCAGAAAGAAGTCTTCATCAAGATTTTTAGGAAGAGGATAGACAAACATTCTCCAGGAGTCATTCTGATTACTGTCCATCCAGTCTTGAAGCAGGGGAATAAGCCAAGTGCCTTTTCGAGCATCTCCTGTGTTCCATCCCTTTTCATTGCAGAGACACACTCATTTTCAAATACATTATATACACACTGAAATAGCTTATTCTAAAATCCATGTGATTGCATCCTTTCTTTCATCTCTCTTTTGTAAAAGTATAAATTTGGCTGTTAGAGTGAACATTTTTGTTTCACTTTTTATGATGGTGCTAGATTAGTTGTTCTTTTTTTCTCTTTTATGCTCTTTGAAATGTATTTTGCCAGTTTCTTTTATGCTCTGTTAAAATTGTTAAGTGTTTCTAAAAGCTGTGGGGTTTTTAATCATTTTTCTCTGGTAGCTTTATCTGTGCAGGGTTTTTTTTTTTAACTTTATTTTTTTTCTCTGTCACCTTTTCTGTTCTGGTGGGTGAGCATACTGTTTTCAGCTCTGCTGGGTTTCAGAAAAGTGAGGGAGCAGAGGAAAGCCAGTGCATGATGTAGTATAGCCATTTACCCCGTCTCTGTGACTTTCTTTTAACAGTTTCCCTTCCTTTACCTTCCTTCTTCCCATGTTTTGCTTGGATATGTCTCCAAATTTTTTTAAAAACCGGTGGTGACCATCATTAACTAAAGATCTTGGCACTTTTGGTTTGCCCAAAGGCAAACCTTGCATACTCTGAATTGCAGTGGTAAATCTGTCATGAAGAACAAACCTTGCAGCAGTTGCTAGTGTGGTCGTGAACAGTAAACGCGACAGATCCATAACACCAGCAGTGTGCTGCAGATGTATGAGTCTTCATACCATAGCAGCACGGAAAGAACCAGGCCTTCCTGAACATAAACCATGAAAGCAGATGTTCAGATACAATTGCCAAGCGGGTACAAAATGCTGATCATATACATACACTCTGAAATACTGTAAATATTATCCTACGAGAAAATGATGACAAATTAACATTTGTACAGACTCACACTGCTACGGTAATGCTTTAATAACAAAAGACCACAGTGCCCACTGTTTTCTTGCTGCTGAAAATGGAATAGGCTGCAGTGTATGCTTTCACTGATAGAAATTAAAAGTAGTCTCACAACAATTATTAACATTTAAATCACATTTTAAATATTAAATGCAAGAAAAGTCATATTATTTCCCTGGGAAAGCTAACTGCGTTCAGGGTCTAATGACAATAAAATTAGCCGTCAGTGCCGCTAGCCTCTAGGGCTTCTTGCCCTTCCAGGGGCCCAGAGACCTTCAAGAGCTGGTAAGGTGCCCTGCCTGCAGTGGCGCTGAATGGATTTTCAAATACCTTTATTTCACCTAAAACATTCTAACAGTGGTGATTAGGCAAAGGATACAAAATGTTCTCCTTTTTAGAAAAGTCAGGTTTTAAGATACTCCTGTGGCATATATCTTTTGGTGGGGATATATCTGACTGTGCTCTCCCATCATATGCTCTGTGGGTCTGTGCGTGCCGCTCATCACACAAAGACACTGCTGAGTAAAGAGCTGTAGGATGGGGAACACAGACAGTCTTCCGTTTATATGGCTTTTAGTTCAAAGATAATTAATTATTTTGCTTAGTTCAACTTTTCTTTTTTTGGTAGTGAAACAACAATACAGCCTGAACCCATACCATTTCTTTCTAGATAAATAGAATTCAATAATTCAGATACTGTAGAGGAACGCCTAGTGATTCCCTGTATGATTAAAAGTCATTAGGTGAAACACGTGACAGTTTAGTGCTCTGAAATCAGAGACATTAGATGAGCAGGGTTGTAGCTGGTGCATCTCAAAAATCCTTTTGGGATTAATTAAGATAGGTCCACTCAGAACCTGAAAAGCAATCAGTCAAAAAAAGGGGGAAAAAAAAAAATCTTGGTTTTGCGATTACCATAAGACAGTATATTTAGCATCTGTGAGGATGTATAAAAAGCGGTTCCATTTTCCACCAATGCTAGCCTCCTTTTGGTTTTTTGACTTAAGTATGAACTGTAGCAGTAAAACAAAATGTTTCTGTTGGAATTGCATTCAGGGTAAGCATTCAGTATTCAAATATTTTGTATTTACCATAAAAAGTCATTCACTTATTCATTCATTCATTCATTCATTTATGACAGGGCTTTGCTATTCTATATTTATTATGAGCTCCCTTGGCTCACTTTACAGTTTTACAAAGGACTCTCACGAGAGGTTTCAGTGATAGCAAATACCACAACCTGCAAGGGCCCTCACTGCAGATGAAAGCTCTTTATAACAGATAAGGACAGAAGCAGGTAAAACTTTATTCACATTGCACAAAACACTAAAAAAATGTTTTCCACACCCTCAGCAAATGATGATGGAGTTGTCTTTTAGATGCCATTTTATTTTATAAATAAACAAATGAGGGTCTTTACTGAGTTTTGAGTATCAGCACCTAACTTGTTTTTTCTCTGTACTCAGCTAAAACAATGTTGAGCTTTCTTTGTTTAACAGAATATTGTGTCTTGCAGCCTAGGCTTTTATCAGGTGATTCTATACATGGCTTTGGATGGCTGCCTACAATCCATATTCTTGAAAGTGAATTTCCCTTAACCATAGACATTGGTATGGCCTGCAGCATTATGGAAATACTTCTCCTTTTTTGCATATTAAGGGAGCTCTTAGAATCAGTGTTGCTCCCATGGGGCCTTTGCCTGTTCTGGAGGTCCCCCCCCACCTTAATTGTATTTTGAAGCCAAGAGAAATGTTATCTCTTGATAGTTTCTGTCAGAGAAGCTAATGAGATTATTTGGATTGAAATTTTAAGAGGTGTTACTGGCCTGTCAAGTAGCATTGCTGGAATTGAAGGCCGCTCACAGTCATTTTCCTTGGAGCAGAGCATTTTTCTGCACTTCACCATGTTCTCCGAAGGTTACTCTCCAGTCTTAACAGGTACCAATGTTCAGAGAGGCAGAAGTGCAAAACCGCATTCCAACTTATACTAATTAACTAAATGTGTGTCAGATATGTATTACCCTCACACTCCAAATAAGCTATACTGCATCAAGTGGCAAAGAGCCTTAAGAAAATCACCATTAATGAGCTTCATGGGGTCTGGCATTGGTTTTGTGTTTGGTATATGGGATAAAGCCCTGGATGAATCAGTCATCAATACTATTTTCTCTAATTTTGTTAGATATATCAGAGTGAGCTATAAAGACTCAGTGCTAATTCCCCTAGTATTTCATTTCTTTGTTTGTTTACCAGTTGCTCTAACTATCTGTAAAGGATTAGTCAGTGGAACAGGCGCTGTAATCAAGATGTCACTCTCTTAATTGGGTCTGCTGACTGTCATAGAGTGCAGGCATTACTATACCTATTTATCTTAGCTTAATCTTGGAGCAACTTTGACAAGACAAATTGAGAGTTCTTCTCTAGTGTAAGCTGTAGCCAGGGAGTTAGGGCGCTTGTCTGGGAAGCAGAAGACCAGTGTTTAAATCTTGCTTCACAGCCTTAAGAGGACATTTGAGCCAGGGGTTTGGTCATGAGCTAGATGTCCTTAGTCCTGTGGAGAGGACTGTAGTTTCATGAATGTTTATAAGACCTTTTCTTTCCTAATTTTTATTGCTGTTACTAAATGCATGGAATTGAACTAAAACAGGGCTTGGGTGGGAGGGGGAAGGATTGGCTGCTTTTTTTATGTTAACCTGGAATATTCTTAACTACAGCTCAACCTTAAAAATAATTTATTCACATAGTTGTAGTTTGAAGGGATTTAAAGTGGCTGTTTTCACATTGCTTGAAGGGAAATACTGTTATCAGCCCAAGTTCACTGAAAGTTTGCTGGAGGTTCATCTGAAAGGTTCGTGAACCTTAGCTACTTTGTCAACAAACTAGCCTTGGTTTTCAGCCATGTCACACCGCTTGACACCAGGAGACCCTTGAATGTGTTTGGAGCAGATAAAAAAAAATTCACCCCTATGCCCTGGTGTATTAACTGTATTAATTAACTTACTCTGTAAACAAAGCTGCTTGTAGGTGATCTCTAAATAGTCCAGAAGAGAATATTCATTAAGTGAAAAAACCTAAAGTGTGTGAGTGTTTTGAAGGCATAAACACTTACAGATGTTTGCATAAAAACCCTATGCAAATCCTACCCTGCTGAGTGTTATTCTTACATTATTCAAATTACAAATTCACTGTTAGATTTATTTAAGAAATCACCTGCATCATCAAAAGCAACAGAGATGACAGCAAATGCACAGGTGAAGCAAAGCCTTGTAGAGAGGTGACCAGAGGGGCTGAGACTTATAACAGTGGGAGGTCTCGGGGAGCTGCAACACATGAGCAATGAATGTCAGGCAGCACAGCCAGCCTGGCTCACCCAGTACCACTCTTTCTGAACCCAATTTCAGAATCCAAATTGGAAAGAAAAATAGGCATACTTAAAGTAAAATGCCAGTCAAGTCAACACTGAACACCACCTCAGTTTTCTGATGTGAACTGTAAAAAGTATTACAAGAAACTAGTGAAAGAAAAAGAATTAGAAATCCATAACGTGCGAGAGAAAACCACTCTGTGTCTTTTATTCAAGTTTTATGTCAGATTATAAACAACTGATTGCAAGGATTCTTTGTACAGAAAATTACCTTCTTTGCATGAATAACTAGCAAAAGATAACCCTTTCATTGCTGCCATTCATCATTCCTTATATTTTGTAGTCCTCAATTGTTTGAGAAGCTGGACCATACTGGGAGTATTTCCTCAAGAAGCTGGCGAGGAGGATAATGCAATTGCTGAACTTAATGATGGAGCATGCGCGGTGTAAATTATGTGCTTTGGTGAATGTACTGGAGAAAAAAATACTCAGCCTGATTCTTCATCTTGAACTGGCAATGCTTGACTTCCATGATGTTTCGAATCACTAAATACTTTTTATTCTTCTAATCTAGAAATTATAACACTCCAGTTTAGAAGAGAACCGCAACTTTCCCATATGTAAAAGACATAAATGTGTATAAATAATAGACTTTTACTTTTGTTTAGGAGGATGCTTATATCCCTAAAAGGTATCGAGACATAAACGCTCAACATTTTCATAAATGTCAAAATGCATTCTCTTGAGTCACTGTCAAGTTCTAGTTTCAGTCTTAAAAGAATTTCTGAAGGAATTATTTGAATTATTTCTTTATCATAGGAAAACGATTTTTTTTCAAAGACAGTTTTATCAAATAGTAGACTTTTTTTGACTTTAAAACAAAAGTTCCTGTGCAGATTGGAGCAAATTGAACAGATGAGGGACCGATTCCTGGATCAGGGCTGTCAGGCATGAACTAGTTTGTGTCTTTGCTGTGCAGGGCAAGAAGCCTCTAGAGCAAACTGTCCACGTCCATGCTGCACACAATTCGGTTCTGGCTCTCCCCATGTGGTTCCGAGGTAATGCTAATTTTTATTTTATGTGTTTCAGTTCAGTGTCTGTAATGCTGGAAGATGTACGTTGCAGTCTGCCAGGGTGTTCTTAGGGCATGATGCCAAGAGCACTTGCTGCCTGCACTGTGGTGTGGCCTGAAGACTTGTGGGAGTTTTAGGGTGTGCAGATCATATTGGAGGATTGTGCAGGGCAGAGGGACTTAAATCTCATGTATTCCTACCTATACCATCTTTTGGGAGTGATCCATCATTAAATTAACACCTGAATTTGCCCAGCCATTGTGGAGAGGTGGTTGGAACAGCCCAGAGTAGGGGCAGGGACAATCAATCAGTTGCATAGCCAAGGGCTGCGATGTTGTGTTCACTCCTTAGCCCTCTCATTGAGTGGTATGGACATATCCATTAAGACTGAGTATAAAAAAAAGGTTTTCTGAAAGATTTCCTTCAAAAAGAAGAAGTGAGGCAACCTGATAATGTAAATGAATAAGCTGCTTGAATGTTATCCCTTCCTGAACTATGTGGGATATTTCTGCTTTGGAGAGTGCTGATAGTTTGAGGGTGGATTACAGCTTGCCAGTGTTTAAGCTCCTTGCCTCGGTTAAAGCTCCATGGCTTCTCACGGTTATCACACACAAAGAAAGGTGGGCACGCTGGTTTTGAAACAAAATGGTTGGTAACTGCAGATGCTTTTTGCATGTGCCAAAGCAGAAAACAAATCTAGAGGCATTTTTCAACAGTTTGGCCCATAAACTTTTCAGTTTGTGAAAACCATAGGGAATTGTGAGAGACTGCAGATTAATTTTAAAAACTTGGCATATGAGATTCAGCTTGCATAAATTTGAAGGTAATGTATGCTGGCAAAAACAATCCAAGCCTCTCATGCTGCTGAGCTTTAAACTTTCCCATTCCTCTGAGAAAAAGAAATTCTCATTGTCACTGGTAAAGTAAAAATCTCTCCAGAATATGTCAACAGTAGGAAAAGGCAAAATTAAGATCTTCGATTCATTAGGGAAACGGAAAGCAATACAGAGAAAGTTAAGATTTTATTGTCACTGACACTCATGAGCCTTTGTTTGGAATGTGAATTCCTTGTTAAAAAAATACAGAAATAATTCTGAAAAGATCCAGAGGACAGCAAGGCTAATGTTATGTTTTTAATTGCCTGTGAGCACTTCTTACAAGTCTTGTCTTGAACAGAATGAAAGAAAAAAACCACTGTATTAGAAGAATCAGTCATAATTCTGTACAACTGATGGCAGGTAAAGTAAGATAAATTGAAGGAGTTTTTCTTTAGAGTACATATTATTACTGTATTATTACAAGTATTACTGCTCGGCCCAGCCCTCAGGAGTCCCAGGCTTCGGAGAAAGTAACGGGGAAAGAAGAAGACTTCCCCTGGATTGAGGAAGATCGAGTGAGGGATCAGTTGGCTCAATTAGATATTCACAAGCCCATGGGCCCCGATGGGATGCACCTGAGAGTGCTGAGGGAGCTGGCGGAAGTCATTGCTGGGCCGCTCTCCATCATCTTTGAAAGGTCCTGGAGAACAGGCGAGGCGCCTGAGGACTGGAGAAAAGCCAACGTCACTACAGTCTTCAAAAAGGGCAGGAATGAAGACTCGGGAAACTACAGGCCAGT